>CM041779.1:10761621-11202978 GCA_023374045.1 Limonium bicolor | reverse complement strand
GATGAACTACCATTTCATTGCTGAAGCTCTTCTTCCCCATATTAGTCGTAACCCAGGTATGAGTGTTCTAGATGTCATTGAGCAGATTCATGGACAGTACAACAAAACAATTTCATACAGAAAAGCATGGTTGGCAAGATGTGAAGCGACCGGAAAAATCTATGGAGATTGGGTTGAGTCTTATAATCAGCTACCAAGGTTATTCATGGCCATCAAACATTTCATACCAGGTTCCGTTGTTGCTCTAAAGACAGTCAGGGCTTTCGAGGATGACACACAGACAACCCAAGTGAAACAATTCCAACGGTGTTTCTGGGCGTTCGGTCCGTGTATTTCTGCATTCAGACACTTCAAACCAATGTTGCAGATAGATGGTACACATTTATACAGTGATTTTTTTCAAGCAGTATCCGGTGTCGGTTGAGTCTAATTTTTGGGGAGTATAATGATTGCACATAAGACATCAAGCAACTGAAATGTTGTCCATGTAGTACTTCGAATCGCATGAACATATAACTACCATTATGTAACATGCAAGATTCATAACGAGACATAGCGAGATTCGTTACGTAACATATCAATAAAAATTCCAATATCCATAACAAGCTCGAAATGAGTCAGACAAACGTAAAAATAACAATGCATAGTAGTATCAAGCAGCACCACCTTTATCTCTTCTACCCCTTCGTCCTCTTCCACCTGCACCTCCTCTCCTTGGTTGTTCGTACTCACTCGGTGTATAACGCTATGGAGGGTTCATTGAGTTTGGTCCCCTCAAAGTCATGTCAAACGTGGAAGTCTATGGTGGAGGAGTAACCGGGTTAGACTGAACATATGCGTCCATGGAAGTCCGAAGTGCTTAGTCTTCATCTTCATCATCAAACACATTAAGATTTGCAAAACTAGCACTCATGTGTGCCGACCTTTCAGCTTGCGTAGTCGCTACATTTGCGGCTACCCCTCTTGAAGACCCTTCACCGTATGGTGTGATGGATGGTGGGCTGGGATCAACGTACGAACTTGAAAAAGAACTCCACTGTGGTTGATCCCATCTAGCTTGTGGATTTTGAACTACCCACTGACTCGTCTGACTCGGCTGACCACCAATCTGATGATCCCACTGACTTTAACCACCCTGTTGATCCCACTGATCTTGGGTACTTGTTTTAACACCATATTGATCCAGGGTGCCCACTTCACCTCCCCATCCACCTTGGGTGGATGTCTGGCCAACTGAGTGATCGTGTGTGCTGGTCTGATAACCCCACTGACCTGGTTGCTGGCCGCCGAATGATGATCCCCACATACTTGACTGCTCAGTTGGAGGGGCACGATACCATGGATCATAATCATACTGGGCATCTTGCTGGCTAACCGGATAAGATGGTTGAGGAGGATATGTCCAGCTAGATTGAAAGATAATGGGTGCAACCTCAATCTCAGGTTCAGCCTGTGGCGGTCGACGTAACTCACTCTTTGGTCGTCGACGTGAAGACCTTCTGCTGGGGTTGTCATTCAATGAGAAGGGCGGTTGGTAGACATTGAATGCAGGGGGTGCATGATGATCAACTTGAGGCTGGACATGTCTATACCGTTGGTGGTACATTGTCCCTGATTGCTGGGAGAGATATTCGGCATAAGCTCCTACATCAGCATCATGTCCATAATGTCGCAGCTGGTCTAATCCATCAGCCTGTTGTAGAAGATACAAAGTCGTAAGGTAAATATGTAAGCAACTGTACTGCAAAACCATTATATACTACCAAAAACAGTAATATTTTGTAAATGCATACCAATATGGACTGTCGACGTGCTTCTCGAGTATACCATCGTAAGCTATTTTGTTGATACCATATCATGTACTCAGAGCGTGTAGTCAGTTGAACAGCAGGAGGAAATCCTTCCAAGTTTATCCGCCTATGTTCTCTGTCATTCCACAACTCTATGTATACCGCATTAATCGTAGACCAATTTGCTTCAACTCTACCTGTGCGCTTTTGGCTATGTAGCCGGTCATAGTCTAGTGGTACTGCAGGTATCGGTTGATCACGGCCGAATTGTCTCATAACCCGGTCCGGCTGATGACCCTCTATGATGTTATTCAAAATTAAAGGAACAACCATGGCACCCTCGTTCACAGAAGTGTCATCGTATGGCTGCCAGACCCACTGCCATAATAAGTTTTGAAATTAATTAAGAAGTGATGACATAAAGAATAACATTATCAATTATTGAAATACAAATATACCTGTTCGTTTGTGGGTGGGACTGGAATCGAATCAAGTATGTTACGAGCATCTCGTAAAGAAACCGGGGGAACATGTGGACTGTCCCACCTGCACATGTTAAAGAAAATTGAGCATGTACAGAAATGAAATGTATAAGTAAAATTAGCTGACAACACGCCTTACCTTTCCCCATATATTTGTGCATCAGAAAGCCCCTTAATGCGCTCTGGAAAGAATGTGGGAATTCGAGAATACGCCCACAGTGTTATTAACTTCGTCGCCCCAACGATGTAAGGAGTGTCGAACTGGGTAGCATTGCACAGACCACGGTACGTGTGTGCCAACACTGCAGAACCCCAGCTTAATTGACCTGATTCGTCAAAGTCTCTCAACAACTCCAGGTATCCACAGTCCATCATGCGACTGTCCTGGGTAGGTATCAACACTCCACCTATTAGCCTCATAAGGAATGCACGTGCGTACTATTGATGCACCACAGCTGGCTCTCTGAAGAAGCTATCATAAAACTTTTTAGGCACTTCAAAATTCTTTTGCAACCATGACAAGGAGATCTTGTGACCCCTAATTGCGCTCTCCTCTGGTTTCTTCCCCAGCAGTTCCAAACATAAATCAGTCACAGGAAGGTTCATAGGTGCAATCACCACATCCCCATCAACTCTCAGACCAAGCAAACGATGGACATCCTCCAAAGTAATGGTTGCCTCACCAAATGGTAGCATGAAGGTGTGAGTTTCAGGCCTCCATCTCTCAACTAATGCACTAACTATGGAATTATCTGCTTTAACTTGTAAAAAGGATGATCCAAGAAAACAAGCATCTCAGATGTAACTATGCAAAGCCAAATGTGGAGGGTCCACATCAACATTCCTAGAACGTAGTTTCCTTTCGGTATATTTTATATTTCTCATGACCTAGATTGCACGACAATAAAATAAATGATGTTCATAACTTCAGTAAAAAAACATAAAACGTATTACGGTGAGGTTTCATGTGCTCTTTACTTACCGGGTCATCTGAAAAAAGTGCTGCAGAAATATGGGTAGTCTGGTATGTGAACAGACTTGCATCATCTGGCCCCACACCAGCAACTTCTCTCTGGAATGCCATCTGCACAAGCACATATTTCAATTCAGTAGACAATAAACAACCGACACTTATTAAAAATAAGTTACAGAATTAACTGCATGTGCAAATATTTTTTACAAATTATACATTTTTTTGAATGAAAAATAACTTACACCATTCTAAACAACTTTTCCTATAACATAATAATACCTACTTAATTATTTGACTAATTTAAGCATCATTTTAAGTTGAAAACAAGTTATAAAATTAATGCATTAATTAATTACGAATTAAAATAATAATTAAACATCTAAAACTACCAAGATTAATTTTCTCCTATAACGTAATAATACCTACTTAATTATTTGACTAATTTAAGCATCATTTTAAGTTGAAAACACGTTATAAAATTAATGCATTAATTAATTACGAATTAAAATAATAATTAAACATCTAAAACTACCAAGATTAATTTTCTCCTATAACGTAATAATACCTACTTAATTATTTGAATAATTTATGCATAATTTTAAGTTAAAAACAAGTTATAAAATTAATGCATTAATTAATTACGAATTTAAATACTAATTAAACATCTAAAACTACCAAGATTAATTTTCTCCTATAACATAATAATACCTACTTAATTATTTGACTAATTTAAGCATCATTTTAAGTTGAAAACAAGTTATAAAATTAATGCATTAATTAATTACGAATTAAAATAATAATTAAACATCTAAAACTACCAATATTAATTTTTTTCCTATACATAATAATACCTACTAAATTATTTGAATAATTTATGCACCATTTTAAGTTAAAAACAAGTTATAAAATTAATGCATTAATTAATTACGAATTTAAATACTAATTAAACATCTAAAACTACCAAGATTAATTTTCTCCTATAACGTGATAATACCTACTTAATTATTTGACTAATTTAAGCATCATTTTAAGATGAAAACAAGTTATAAAATTAATGCATTAATTAATTACGAATTAAAATAATAATTAAACATCTAAAACTACCAAGATTAATCTTCTCCTATAACATAATAATACCTACTTAATTATTTGACAAATTTAAGCATCATTTTAAGTTGAAAACAAGTTATAAAATTAATGCATTAATTAATTACAAATTAAAATAATAATTAAACATCTAAAACTACCAAGATTAATTTTCTCCAATAACATAATAATACATACTTAATTATTTGACTAATTTAAGCATCGTTTTAAGTTGAAAACAAGTTATAAAATTAATGCATTAATTAATTACGAATTAAAATAATAATTAAACATCTAAAACTACCAATATTAATTTTCTCCTACAAGATAATAATACCTACTTAACTGGGTTGCTATTCGCAGTACAAAATTACTAATCACCGCAGTACAAAATTTTTTTAATTCATACTGACGTTGTACACATGTAATGATGTCGTGTTGTAACTTTTGTTTTTTTAAAAAATAATTTCTTTAGCGTAAACAGTAAAAAACACTCTGATTGTTACAAAACATTATAAACCCGTATTAATTGCGTCAATATGATTTTAATTGTGAATCCACGTAATTTGGACGACATTTTACGTTATGTTTGACTAAATTACAAACATTGGTACATATTCAGAATGCCGTACTCAATTCATACTTAAAAACGCCAATTTCGGGTGAAAAATGCTCTAATTGTAATAAAAGACGTTAAACCCTTTTTAATCGCATTTAAACGTTATAATTGTGACTCCACATAAGTTAATGACATTTTATGTTGTGTTTGACTAAATTACAAACATTGTTACACTTTCAGAACGTTGTATTGAAATCGCAGTTGAAAACGTCAATTTCGGGTAAAAAACGCTCGTACTATATATAGCCTAACCTTCCTTGGATTATTCATTTCTCACTTCCTCACTCTCTCTCCTCTATCTCTCTTCCTTAAGAAGCTCTCTTCTGACTGCCGGAGCCGCCGCCGGAGCCGCCACCCGCCGCCACCAACCACCGCCGGAAAAATTTTCCGGTGAGTTTTTCGAATTTTTTTTTTGCAACTTATAGATTTGGGTGTCCTGAGTATGAATTCGGTGTTAGTTTTTTGAAATTCAACATCATTTGACCTAGATCTAGCATGAAAAATTTGAAAATATTCAAAAAAAAAGCCCAGTCGAGCACCACCGCTGCTCTACCCGGAGACAGGCGAGAACCGGCGCTGCTCGCTCCAGACGCTAGCGAGGACTGGTGGTGCTCGAGTTCATCGCCGGCGAGGACCCGTGGTGCTCGCGTCCTCTTCTGCGCGCGCCCGAAGATGGTGCCGAGGACCGCTGCTGCTCGCGTGTGGTGGAGGTGAGGACCGGCGCTACTCTTGGCAGGCGACGGCGAGGAGCGGGTCTACTCGACCCAGCCGACGGCGAGGAGCGGCTCTACTCGACGGAGGCGACGGCGAGGAGCTGTGCTCCTCGAACCAATTTCATTTTTTTTTGAATTCTAATATTTAGAATGATTTTTTAAATGTTTTAATTTGTTTATTTTTTAATTCTAATATTGTGAATGATTTTTAAATGTTTTAATTTGTTATTTTTTTAATTCTAATATTGTGAATGATTTTTAAATGTTTTAATTTGTTATTTTTTTGAATTCTAACTAATATTGTGAATGATTTTTAAATGTTTTAATTTGTTATTTTTTTGAATTCTAACTAATATTGTGAATGATATGATTATAAATGTTTGAATTTTTATGTTATGAATGAGGAATATAACTGTGTGATATTCGTATGCAGTGATGGATCGTCTGAAAAAAGCAGTGAGAAATGTCACGAAAAGGAAGAATAAAGACCGGGGTGCGGAGCAGGCTATGACGGCCTCGTACCGTCGTCGTGCACATGCTCCTGGTAAAGGGCCGAGTAATCCTGCCCCCCGCATGGAAGCAGCACGCCATTCATCTTTCCATCCGGGTCAATCTTCCAACGACCCGACGTTTCAAGTACCAGCACCACCAATGGTAGCGGAGGATGACTCGGCGGTGTTCAATATACCGAGGAGACGCATGCCAGTGTTGTCATCATCCAGTAGTGCTTTTTCTGACAGATCACTGCACAGCTCTAGCTACAATATCTCGGGGGAATCAAGCCACCAGACTGCTCCGTCAGGCGGTGGTAGTTCATCACGTCCACCACGCCCATCACCTGCCCGTGCTGTTGAGGACCATGTGATGACTGAGCGTTTGCCACATGCTGATGACGATGGTCGTGGTGCTGATGATGAGGACTCACCCGACGTGGATGAGGAGCAGGATAATGAAGATGATGAAGTCATGGATAAGGAGGATGACATTGACGAGGAAGCAGCGCTAGCGATGGTTCCAGTCATTCCTACCTCTTGGAAGTTGACAGAGGTGCCAGTTCCTGGCGGTCCACTACTCACTAGTGTTATCACTAGCTTCGGGGGTCATGTGATGCTTACCTGCTGGCCAAAAGATCAAATTTCCAAACCAAGAACAAGGAAGATGCTTGAGTATTCTGGTATAGAGCACCTACAGGATATTACGATGCCATACAGCAATATGTCCCTCATCAGTGCTTTTGTGGAGAGGTGGCAGCCTGATACAAACTCATTCCATATGCCGTTTGGTGAGATGACGATTACCCTGCATGATGTGTGGATGATACTGCAAATCCCCATCGTCGGTCGTCCATTGATAGGGGATTCATCCACCAGTGAGTTGAAGGAGGTAATGGCTGATTGTCTTAATTTTGGGGCAGATGTTGAGAGTATGACAAAGGCACTGTGGAATACCAGTGCTGTATCAATTGCGAGCTTGTTGCAGCAATGTAGGGATGAAAATGAAGAGGCAATAAAGCAGGCATGTGGTTGGTTGTATCATCTGATTGGTACCACCATATTAGCTGGAAAATCAAATGGTCGTCTGAGTCCACAGCTGTTCAGTTTAGTAGCTCCTGTGAAGAAAGGTACCAAGCTTCGTAAATATGCATGGGGAGCTGGTACTCTTGCATGGTTATATCGCCAGCTAGGGATAGCATCTCGTGCCGGCTCCAGTGGGATAGGTGGTTCTATGACGTTACTTGAGGTATGTGTCCTAATGTGCATCTAGTATATGATAACTCACCGAGTATTAATAATTGGTACTGCTTAATCATTCTAGTGTTTTATATGCACAGTGCTGGATTTATGCGTACTTCCCTACATTAAGACCAGCGATTAGCCCGGACTGGCGCGCTAATGATGATAGACCTTGGGCTCTAAGATGGGTGAGATCTACCTCTCAAGTGCAGGATCATCGTTCACTGCAAGGATATCGTGAGCATCTTGATGCTTTGACTGCTCTAAATGTAAGTGTTTGTAGTTGCTAACACATTGAACCATTATTATTTTTGTCTTTCGTTGTTGGTTACATTTTACTATTAATGTTCATTGTAGATTGATTGGTTGCCCTAAGGTCTAGATAATGTTAATGTTCATGGAGGGCGTACATGGTATAGAGGTAACATACAAGTTTTGGGGTTGAATGAGCCATACATGCCTGGTCGCTGTCTACGCCAGTTTGGTTACATTCAGGATATCCCTGAACCTCCTATTAGACCCAACCCAAGGTCTGAAAAAAGAGGAAAAACCCAACCCTACACCTGTGTATACCCCTCCATGTATAGTTTGTGGGAAACACTCCTAAATTGCTGGTTCCAGGGTATACGCGCACAAATGCGCGGTTGCATGCTTGTGACCCACTCTACCTAGATTGGTACACCAAGCACACACACCCGAAGATCCTAAACCCTGAGACTTATCAGACCACCCTGGTTCATCGTCCAGATCCCTGTCTAGTAAGTCATATTTTCATAGTACTTCATTACATATCACTTTTATTTTTTATGTGTACTTACCTGACCAAGTGTGTTACAGCTACTGTCTGAGGCAAGTGAGCTTGCACGCCCGTACTACCAAGAGAACAATGCATGAGACTGGTCATACTATCGTCAGGGGATGCCAGAAGAAGAACAAAGGGCTGCAACTGATGGTCTTGTGGATGTGTTCAGCTCTTATACATATGGGATAGTTACCAGCGCCAGCATGGTACACCCTAGTGCTTGTCATCTTGGATTTGGATGTAATAAACTTTAGTATCATCTTGGAACTATTTGTTGTCTTTCATTTTTACTTGGTGTGTTAGACGCTAGTACAATTTGTTTGGATGTAGTTTTTTTCTGGTGGACTTGGTGATGGTGGAATTATTGCTGACAATGCTGGTGACCTTGTTGATGATTGTTGGTTGATTTGTGGAGGTTCTTAGAACCGGTGGAGATAAGAAAAACAGGGGAGACTATGCCAAAAATTTTCTAGAAATGCATCGTTTCTGCAATGCCAATCTGGGTGGTCTATATTCTTTGTTGGTCGTTGAGTGTTCTCAGGAATTTACTTGGTGTTGAAAGATCAATGCCAATCTGGGTGGTCTAAATTCTTTGTTGGTCGTTGAGTGTTCTCAGGAAGGATAGTGTCGAAATGAAATATCTAACATGTACCAAAGATTGAATATGTTACGAGAAATGAAATATATCAAAATGTAGAAATTCCTAAGAAAGAAAAGATGTGTGACCAGCTTCAATCTGAACTTTCCGGAATGCCCACTAGTAGAAAAATGATTTTAAATGACGCACTTTAAACCACGGTTAAAAAAATAACCGTCGTTTAAACATTATAAACCACGGTTCTTGGGGAAACCGTCGTTTATGTTGCATGCTTCATCAGATAAATGACGGTTTTGTAAATAACCGTCGTTTATAACTACACCGCTTAGAAGCAAAAACGACGGTTGTATTGGAACCGTCGTATAAAGCTACTATAAACCACGGTTCCTAATGAACCGTCGTTTTAAATGTCACGCCAACAATTTAAAACCACGGGTATTTTGAAACCATCGTTTATTGCTTCCGTCCATTAGCCTTTAAACGACGGTTTTGTCTAATAACCGTCGTTTAAAAGTCTTTAATTAAAAACCCGTCGCCCTTTCTTCTTCTTCTTCCCGCGTTCTCTTCCTCTCTGATTGGCGATTCCCGACTCCCTCCTCTTTGCCGTCGAGCCACCACCCTCCACTCCACCGCCTCCTCTATTGCCGTCGAGCCACCCTCCACTCCACCGCCCCACTCCCGTCGATAACAAACGGGAACAGCTCACCCCTCCACCGCCCCACTCTCGGTCTCGACGTCGCTAGCTCCACCGCGCCTCCGCCCTCTCCTTCTCTTCCGCGGGGACAACAGACGGGAGAACTACCACCACCGCCCCTCCGCCTCTCCACCATCGCCTAGCTCCCCCTCCAGTACCGCCCCGGCCACTCCTCTGGTTTCGACAACAGACGCGTCCACCGCACCTCCGCCCCTCCACCGTCCCTCCTGTCAACCACCGAATCCCACTTCGGTAATTAAACCGTAGCTATTTTTATTAGTGGCTGATTTTGTGCTTGAGGAGTGATTAATTATCTGTTATTGTGGTTGCTGTGTGTCTCTGTATGCAAGAGACAACAAAACTGAGAAGAAGAAATGTTAGAACATATGTAGTAGTAGTAGTTAGAGTTGCTGTTTGTTGCTATTATTGTGGTTGCTGTGTGTCTCTGTATGCAAGAGACAACAAAACTGAGAAGAAGAAATGTTAGAACATATGTAGTAGAAGAAGAAATATTCATGCATATTAATGAATTAAAAACCCAAAGTAATTAATAAAGCATAACCTTGTTGGTGGTGTATTAATATTGTTGTAAGTGTTGCTGTTTGTTGCTATTATTCTGGCGGGTGTTATGTTACATATTATTAATTTTGTGTGTACTTCTATTGTGTTTGTTTTTGCCAAAAAAAGTGTGGAGTATCTAAAAAAACGCAATGGTCATGCCAAATGTTTTCCAGGATTTAACCTTATTCTACTTGTCGCACCATCTGCTGCTGTCAACCGCTGCCACCGGTTTGCCTGATCAGAACCCACGGTAAAACACTTGCGTTTCTGATTATGATTTTAGAAACAAATACTTATATATTGTCACGAATAAACGTTGTACTAAATTCTGCTTGTATTATGCAATCATTAGAATATATATTTGCATAGTGCGGTGAAATGTGAGATTAAGTTGAAATGGGGTGGTTGTTTTTGTTCATTGATCATATATATTATTATATACTTGTCTGTATGATAATAATTCGTATGGTTTACTGAGAATAAATGTTCTTGCTGCTACTGTGTTTGTTTCTGCCTTAAAAAAATGTGGAGTGTCTAAAAATACGCAAAGGTCATGCCGAATTTTTTCCAGAATTTAAGCTGATTCTAATTCCATCGAATTTAACTTTCTTCATAATTACTTACAGTTTCAGTTTTTTCATCTCTTGCAGGTTGCTCTGAGGTAGAAGACAATCGAATTAAGACGAGGAGAGCAAAAAAACTGGTAATAACATTAGCTATGTTCGTTTGTTTAATATGTTCAATTATTCAAGTTTTTATAAAATTAAAACCTTATTATTATTTCATTGAATATGTGTCATATACTACGTGCAAGAACATCTGTCTACTTGTCTCTTCTCTATCTTGTGCTGTTCGCGCTGACCATCCAGTACTCATCAGGTGGTATTTAAAACGTTTCAATTTATTTTGTTTTTCTATTAAAACAATGGAAAATCAATTCAAACATAGAATTACTGTCTGAGGATTTACCTGATAGAGGTATGTCTAGATAGTCCCTGTTGGGACTATCCAATGACCTTTGATCTCACCATCTAGGTTGGAATGAGTTAATAATATACAGTAGTTCAGTGATAATTTCAGCAGCATTACCGTATGTTCTTCTAGTTACATATATATGTGAATTGAAACAATTCATATATATATATCTACACTAGGAGAACTGTAGGGTAATGCTGCCGAAATTATCACTGAACTACTGTATATTATTAACTTGTTCCTAGGTGAGATCGACGGTGATTGGATAGGTTTAGGTTGTTAAATTCTGTAAATAAAAAAGAGGAGATCAATGGAACGAGTTCACGACATCTGGTGTGTTGAAAAAGGAGATGGAGTGCTCAGTGATGTACAGTGACAGATTGGACATCAAGTACCTAGAAGGGGTCAATAAATTTGCAAAGTCCTTGTTGACAATCTTAAACCAAGGGATAAGGGATATATTCGATGTCCTTGTGTCGATTGCAAGAACGACTTCAAATACCGAGGTGTGGACAAGATTAAGGATCATCTGATTCGCAGAGGGTTTACAGATGATTATGAAGCCATAACAATACTGCATGGTCAACATTCAGTTACAAGTGTTTGAATGTGCTGATAACGTCATTGCAGAACAATCAGAAATGGATGCTTCACACGATTTTGGGGATACTCAAGATGATTCACTAGGTAGTGATTCAAATGATCATGAGGACCTTAATGCAATGATGGAAGATGGAACAACATTTTTCCAACAAACCCAAATCATTCGAAAATCTGATGCAAGCATCAAAGGAACCGTTGTACAGTGGATGTGAAACGCAACACAAAACAAATTGAGCGTTGTCCTAAAACTATTCAATCTGAAGGCGAGACATGGATGGAGTGATGTCAGTTTTACAGATCTTTTACAACTGCTGAAGAATGTACTACCAAAGGACAATGTGATACCCACAACAACTTATGAGACAAAGAAGTTAATGTGTCCGATGGGTATGGAATATAAAAAATACATGCTTGTCCAAATGGGTGTATGTTGTATTGGAAGGAGAATGAGTTGGATGACCATTGCTCTGAATGTGGGGAATCACGCTATGTAAAAAAGGGTGACAGAAACCACATAAGCACTAAAGTGGGCTCTCCTGTGAAGGTGTTGCGGTATCTACCGATAATTCCCCGATTCAAACGTTTGTTTGCAGTTCAGAAAGATGCTGAGAACCTCCGATGGCATGCTACCCATAGAAAGGATGATGGTAAATTGAGACATCCAGCCGATTCACCACAATGGAGAAACATTGACAGAATATACCCTCAATTCGGTACAGACCCAAGGAACTTAAGACTTGGTTTATGCACTGAGGGATGAACCCTTATGGCACTTTGAGCAGTATACACAGTACTTGGCCTGTTTTTATTGACAATATACAATCTCCACCATGGTTGTGTATGAAACCCAGACATATTCTCCTCTCTCTGTTGATATCAGGTCCAAACAACCGGGAACAAAATTGATGTGTTTTTTGCAACCACTTATTGACGATTTAAAATTGTTGTGGAATGAAGGTGCGACAGTGTATGATTCATATGGTATGGAAAACTTCACGCTCCGGGCTATGTTGTTTTGTACGATCAATGAAACAGATGTACCTATTCGGTTGCCGATGGAGGTAGATAATGTAACTAATTTTGAATATCGAAGGTTCGACCACAATGAAGGATTGTGGATTGAACGATGAAATGTTATTTTGTAAGTTTGGTTGACAATATTATATTATTTAATTTTTGTCATGTTTCAATATTTGATTCAGTAGATGTTCGTATTAACCTTGTTAATTGTTGATTATTTTTCAGATTATGGATCCTGACGATAGAGTCGAAGAGGACTTACTGTTGGGGCTGGATGATATTGACGATGACGTCCCTACTGAAGAACCACCAGCTGCATCTACTTCACAGCCCCCTCGGAAGGGACGTGGACCGACCCGTGGGTTGAAGGAGAAGAAAGATTCTCCCATCGATTTGATCTGGGACAAGTACCTCCGACATCGTGGTGGGTCGAAGCAGAAGTTTGCTTCCTACTTGGGATTGATGGTAAAATCCCATTGCTCGATTAATAAGGACTGGAAAGATCAAGAAAAGCAGACAAAGACATCATATGGCAGATGGTGCAGAAGAAGTACAAGGTCGCGGATGAACTTCGGACGAAGATTGAATCACTTCTAGCGACATCACTGCGACAGTTCAAGCATCGGTTGGTAGATGGCTGGATTACCAAACCGGGCTCCAAGAGGTCACCGCCGTGGGTAGTGTACGATGGTATGATCACGGAGGAGGAGTGGAAGATATTCTACGACCATCGCCAGACTGAGAGTTTAAGGTACTTTTACAATTATTCTTTCTTAATTATTTAAGGAATAAAATTTAACAAATATTTTTTTTATTATGTATAACTTACAAATGTAAAATTTTGTAACAGTTACGTCAAGAAAAAGCGAGACGTAACCGGGCGAAGAATATCTACAAGCACTTCATGGGGCGAGCTGGATACACGGGGCGGTTGGAGAAGTGGAAGAGCGAGGGCTTACTGACTAAGACTAATGAAGACGGCACTCAGTCAGTTATTGATGATGTTGACGATGCAAGTAGAGTGCAGACATTTATGCTGGGTCGAATGGTGAAAAATGACGAGGGGGTGTATGTGTTCCCGCAGAGCGAGACTGCTGAGTTGGCGTCCAAGATTGTAAGTATATATATTTAAAAGTTGTTGTTTACTAATTAATAAGTTCATTTCTAATATTTTTGTTAATTTAAAACATTCTGGCTCGACTGAGCGATGGGAGATGGTTCCGGCCCCTCCGTCTCAGGATGATCCACTGAATAAGGCCCTTGGGCAAAAGGATCATCCAGGGCGAGTGCGGGGGCTTGGAGGGGAAGTTCGCCAGAAAGACGTGTTTCCTACGTCTCGATCGAGAGTACCACAGGCTGAAATGATAGAGAGAATGGTGGATGAACGGGTGCATGACCGGTTGGAGGAGGAATCGGAAAGACGTCACGCTGAGTCGGAAAGACGCCACGCTGAGGAGCGTCAAGCCTACGAGGAGCGCCTGCGAAGACTTGAGGCTTTAGTATTGGGCCAGGTGCATGGTCCTACACTGACACCTACTACTCCTACACCGGTGTCTACTCCTACCGCGACGGCGAATACATCGATAGTGGCCGTCTCCTACACCGGCACCTACTGCTAGACCGACGTCTGCTCCTACCACGACGGCGGATACTGTCGATGATCCTACACCGACGTCTGCTCCTACCACGACGGCGGATACTCCGATGGTCGATCATCCTGCACCTTCTTCTCCTACCAGAGACACATTTCCTTATCAAAACCTTTCGGTTTGTTCTTTTTCCTCCTTAGTTATTTTAACATTACTTTTAAAATATAATTTTATTAGCTTGCTTACTGTTGTGAGTTGATGTAGATGGCTAAATCATGTCATCTGTTTCAAGTGTTGGATGGTGGGACTGTGCATGTTGCATTCGGTCGGGTTTTACAGACCGGACCGAACTCTGTAGTACATTTCAAGGTCATCCACCTCTCCACGCTCGTGTGATGGTAGACGATATTGTGCAAGGTCATGAGGACTCTCCCCTTCCGTTGGAGTGGAATGAGTGGAGTAAAATAGGTCAAGCAAAATCTTCAGTTGTTCCATGGCCATATTCTCTCATTGATGTCAGTAGTGACAAGGTAAACTATTTAATTACATGCTTACTGTTTAGTTTTTAACTTGACTGTTGACTGATATGTTTATTATTTAAATTTTGTATACTATTAGATTGATAAGGAATTAAGACGGTTAAGAAGAGGAAACTGGATAAGGGGAAGGAAGTTGTGAAATCAAGTGAGGAGAGTCAGAGGTGAGAAAGGAAGTGGTGAAACCTTTCGATATGACTCCTAGGAGATCCCCCATTCTGACACCCAAGTATCTGAAGAAGTTGACAGTCAAACAAAAAATGTTGTATGACTTTTTCATGACGACAGTGGCCGCAGTCTGTCACCAACTTCAACATGAAAGTGTCTAAGCATGTTTTCCACTCCTCTGAGCCCAGAGATCTGATGATTACCGTGAGCGATCTACGAGAATTTTTGATGGGAGACCTGCTTAACATCTTTGTGATTCAGGCCTATTGTGTGTAAGTATCTTTCAAATTATTACATTATCTTTCATTTTTTTAAGCTATTTAACATATCTTATGAAAAAATGTTGTTTAGGTGTTTGACTAGTAGACTGCTAGCGAGCAAGAGATTATGTGCCCTCTCGCAATTGATGTCAGCAAATCAGGCCGCATTGGATGAGCAAGGATGTGTACAGCATGTGAGGCAGGGATTTTGTATTGCGGTGCGAAGAAAAAGCAAATATTTGCTGATCCCATATCATCAGATGTAAGTACACAATAACTGGAATTTTTGCTTCCTAATTGTGATATTTAATAATTGTTCTACAAAACATTCTTTGTTTTATCTGTGGCAGCAATCATTGGATGTTGTTGGTGTTGTGTATCGACACCTCATGCTTATTGATACTAGACCCATTGGGCGGCCCTGATGACCTTCGAGAGATCGCTGTAGAGAAATATTTGAAGGAGTGAGTATTCAAAATTTTAATGCATTCTGTATTTATTTTAAGCTTGTCCTAGATTATTGACAATAAATGGCTTCATTTTAAAATGTTGTATTTATGCAGGGGCCATAAGCTTGGTTTAAGTGATGAAAAGAAACCATTCTCCATCTTGGACTTCCACTACATACGTGTAAGTAATCATTTAATTTATGCATTTTTGTATTAAAGTTAAACGTTTAATTTTTTGATCTGTCTAAAGTTGGTAATCCATGGATGGTGTGATGACAGTGTCCTCAACAGCCTGATTCAAAAGCTGTAGCTATTATGTGATGCGGTACATGTTCGAGATGGTACAAAATATTGACACGCTTACGGATGATGACAAGGTAACCCATACCAATCAAAGTTTCAGTTAAAGTTATTGCATTTTAAATAAAATTGTGTACTAATGATGATCAGTTTCTTTTTATGGACAGATCGTTTCTTATTTCACACAAGCAGGGAGCACGTATTCCAAGGGGATCTCGACTTTGTAAGAGATCATTTATCGCAGTTTTGGTGTAAAAATTACTTGAGTGTTTCTTAGATCTTATATCCTAGTGTACGTAGTTAGACTTAGACTTTTGTTTTTGCTGAAGCAACTCTCAAAGTTTGTAAAGTTCAACTCTCTTATTTTTGAAAGTTTGAATGGGTTTGTTTGCAATTCGTTTTCAATGTTGCAATTCAAACTGGCAACTTGGTTTATGGTCATAGTGTGGTTGGTTATCAAAGGGCAATACCAGTTGGATGCCCTGTACAGGTTGTATATACGATTGTAAATTGGGTTGTGTTGGAAAACATATGTGGTAGATGCTAAAAAAACTAAAAAAAAAAAAACCACGGTTCACTTAAAACTGGTTTAAAACTCAATGGAACGGGAGTATAAACCACGGTTTATTAAAGAACCGTCGTATAAAGTACTCATATACCACGGTTAATTACCCGAACCGTCGTATAAAACGCAATGGAACGACATTAAATACCACGGTTTCCGTCATAACCACCGTGGTATAAGTCGTCTGATTTCCCGCGCCACAACGGGCTTTAAACGACGGTTTTACGAACCGTGGTTTATAATGCCTTTTTAAACGACGGTTTCAAACCGTGGTTTATGTGAATTTTCCGATATACCACGCGAGTATAAACCACGGTCTCTAACCGTGGTATATGAGCAAAATAACCGTGGTAAAAAACATTTTCTGCACTAGTGGCCATTGTTATTGATAATACGGTGTGTCACGAGAATGAAATATCAAAATGTAGAAATTCCTAAGAAAGAAAAGCCCATGAATTCAAATCTGATGAAGCACATAATTAAAAGTCAATAACTATAACAACAAGTTTATTCCACGTCCAAACATCTACTAAAGATTATAAATCCCAAAATTATAACAACGCGAGAACTTACAAGATCAATTACGCAATAACCAATAACCTAATTATTTCCTAACCTTTGTCTCTCTATTCCCGTGCTATTACATTACGTCTCATCTCATAAATTGGTTCTTGGTGTTGAAAATCATCATCATCGGGCTCAATAGGATCATAAATAACAAGTAATGGAATATGAGCGATGAAATCATTATACTCCATGTAATTCTCCATCATCCGGCGAACTGATGTATCATTTCGTACATGAATAAAAGTCCACTCGTAGTCGCCCTCCAGCCCCAAATACACCATTGTTGTTATGTTTATTCTGCCGAGGAGGGACTGTAGTGCTCGTATTACTCGTCGTTGTAGATCCCGGAGATTACTAGGATATGGCATAGTAACTTCTACGCGTCTGTGCCCCATTCTTCTATCAAATTGTGCTCCATGACGACCAAAAGTAGCTACATAATTAACGTGCAAACAGAAAGGAAACTCCATTTGATTTTGAGAGCGAAATGGGAATTAAGGTGTGAAGAGTTCAAGCAAGATGTAATTAGACAGATTTTGAGAGCACGGGGTAAGGAATGAGTATGTTGGGACACTAATACCCACTTTTATAATATTTGAGTAACACTGACATGTCCAATGGCTAGTTCAACGGCTAGTTCAACGACTACTGAAAGGAAGCGTACCAAACACACCATGTGCAGTACAAAGTGAATTCAAAGTTACCATAGGTAATTACTTTTGTCAGGAAAGGTACACGTACCAGGTTACAGTTTGCAGTACAAAGTGAATTCAAAGTTACCATAGGTAATTACTTTTGTCAGGAAAGGTACACGTACCAGGTTACCGTTTGCAGTACAAAGTGAATTCAAAGTTACCATAGGTAATTACTTTTGTCAGGAAAGGTACACGTACCAGGTTACCGTTTGCAGTACAAAGTGAATTCAAAGTTACCATAGGTAATTACTTTTGTCAGGAAAGGTACACGTACCAGGTTACCGTTTGCAGTACAAAGTGAATTCAAAGTTACCATAGGTAATTACTTTTGTCAGGAAAGGTACACGTACCAGGTCCTGTACACGTACCAGGTTACCGTTTGCAGTACAAAGTGAATTCAAAGTTACCATAGGTAATTACTTTTGTCAGGAAAGGTACACGTACCAGGTCACTGTACACGTACCAGGTTACCGTTTGCAGTACAAAGTGAATTCAAAGTTACCATAGGTAATTACTTTTGTCAGGAAAGGTACACGTACCAGGTCACTGTACACGTACCAGGTTACCGTTTGCAGTACAAAGTGAATTCAAAGTTACCATAGGTAATTACTTTTGTCAGGAAAGGTACACGTACCAGGTCACTGTACACGTACCAGGTTACCGTTTGCAGTACAAAGTGAATTCAAAGTTACCATAGGTAATTACTTTTGTCAGGAAAGGTACACGTACCAGGTCACTGCACGTACCAGGTTACCGTTTGCAGTACAAAGTGAATTCAAAGTTACCATAGGTAATTACTTTTGTCAGGAAAGGTACACGTACCAGGTTACCGTTTGCAGTACAAAGTGAATTCAAAGTTACCATAGGTAATTACTTTTGTCAGGAAAGGTACACGTACCAGGTCACTGTACACGTACCAGGTTACCGTTTGCAGTACAAAGTGAATTCAAAGTTACCATAGGTAATTACTTTTGTCAGGAAAGGTACACGTACCAGGTTACCGTTTGCAGTACAAAGTGAATTCAAAGTTACCATAGGTAATTACTTTTGTCAGGAAAGGTACACGTACAGGTCACTGTACACGTACCAGGTTACCGTTTGCAGTACAAAGTGAATTCAAAGTTACCATAGGTAATTACTTTTGTCAGGAAAGGTACACGTACAGGTCACTGTACACGTACCAGGTTACCGTTTTTTTAACTTGTAACCTTGTGGCTAGTTCATGACCAACCTCTATATAAGGGATGCCTCCTCCATTTCATCTTCACACACTCTCTCCATATTCTCGAAGCTCTCTATTTCCTTACTCTCTTCCAAAAATTTCGTAAACTGTGCAAGCTCTCTCTCTAAACATGAGTCAATCTTCAGATTCCGATCATGAGTATGTTCCAATATCAAGCCCAGTAAGTATTTAGTTTATTGTCTTTGTTAATCATATTCGCACTAATTCATATTTCAATATTCATCTAACATTCTCTCGACCCTTATTGCAGGAAGTGACTCAACCACTGATTCAGATTGGGATGAATTTGATGAAGGCGTTCCGGATCATATGCACAGATGGATGACTACATGCAAGAGATGTATAATCGAGCTCCGGTGGTGGACACAGGTTACTTATTTCAAACAAACCAGGCCTTTAGGGGTAAAGAAGAAGCGAAAGCTTGGGTAGATAGTGTTGGCCATCCCAACCATATCTACACCATAATTCAAAGTTCTCGGTCGGGCCAAGATTTCCACATAACATGCGAGAGGTATTGGAAACCACGAAGGATCACGACCTGGTGTCATCAACCGGCGCAGATCATCTGGTTCAAAGAAATGTGGTTGTCCTTTTAAAATTAAGGGGTATTACACAAGCTACGGGTGTTTCTTGCAAGTGGGTAACGGATGGCATAACCATGATCTCGCAGAGTGGGCAGAGGGTCATTTTGTGGGAAAACGCCTGACTGAGGCGGAGGAGATTATGATCGACCAGAGAACCAGAGTCGGTGTGCCCCCTGTGCAATTTATTCCGAGCTCACAACAATCAACCCAGAAACGTCAGCAACAAGGAAAGACATATACAACCGGATACAAAAAACAAAACTAGTAAATAGAGATGGTCGATCTATGGTGCAGACTCTGCTGAGTGAGCTAGACAAAAAAACTACTACTACGATTACACTACAGATCCAAGTAAGTCAACTCAGTATGTCTCAAATAACTTCAATCATTTAGGTTTCATATTAATTTGATAGATAACATGATTATATTTCACAATTTAGGATCAAACACGACTTGGGTCCATCTTCTTTGCACACCCTACATCTAGATTACTGCTCCATGCGTTCCCGTATGTCATAGGCATTGATGCTACCTATAAAACAAACATAGCAAAAATGCCTTTGGTTCAGTTCATCGGGATGACGAGTATAGGCAAAAACTTCAGCATTGCCTTCGCCTTCCTTGTATCAGAATCAACAGACATGTATGTGTGGGCACTTCAACAATTAAGGGACCTCCTCGGGCGGACTACAACCTCTACATTTATCACCGACAGATGTCTGGCCCTGATGAATGCCTTAGAGAGGTATTTCCTGAATCTCATCATCTACTATGTCGGTGGCACATAAGTAGGAACGTTCAGGGGAAAGCCGAGACTTATATGGGTGATAGAGGAAGGGCGGCGGCTGCAGTCCGAATGTGGACTTCGGTTGTCTACTCGAGCACAGAGCAGGACTACAACGAGAGGTACGCATATTTCAAGAATACATACCAAAGCTACCCACGTTTCATTACGTATGTTGCATCAGTCTGGGAGAAATACAAGGAAAAATTTGTGGAGGCTTGGGTCAAGAATGTGTTGCACTTCGGCAACACAACGACAAATAGGTAAAATTGTTAATCTTGTAATGTTTAAGATAATACAGTGATTGTTATAGATCTATAAAACTTACTTAAACATTTGATAGGGTGGAGAGCGCACATTCTTCTCTAAAGGCGAGATTAAGGAGTGCTAGACACACTTTGGATGTAATCTTTCCAAAGATTAACGATCATGTGAATACAAGCATCCGGGAGTTAAAAAAGGATTTTGAGGCAGCCAGGACAAAACACAGAAGAGAGCACATGAGGGTTCCAATCGCTGACCTGATCGGGAAGGTTAGTACCCTTTGCTTAGATGAGCTAGTCAAGGAGCTTGGAAGGCGAATTATGTGCAAATGGACAGCTCAATCTGTGGATGTGACAAGGTAACCTCTCATGGATTACCTTGCGCTTGTAAATTAAACTACATGCTGGATAGTGGTATACTATGCTCAAGAGGGATATACATCGTTTCTGGTATACCCTAAGCTGGGAGAAACATGAATCGACAATTGATATGGTATCCTACATGGAGGAAGAACAGAATAGATGGCGACATAGCTTCTGAGGTAGCACAGTCAGATGATCCTACTCTGATGCGAAATGTTACAGTCAATCCAAAACTTCCTTCACCCAGATATGGTGTGCCAATTAGGAGAGCCATTGGAACAGGTTGGGATTGGCAGACCTACCGGGCCCTCAAGACCAAACCGACGGGAACCTTCGTCTTGGGAGCGTAACCGACCAAGGGCAGGCCAGTCACAAGGAGCGCCATCAAATAGAAGATCACGTAATAGAGGATCATCAAATCCGAGTCGATTCCAGCCCCTTGACAACTTCCCATACTACCAGAATTTCAACCCCAACCTATATCAATATATGACTGGGTATATTGATGTTCGTGGAGATGGGAATTGTGGTTTCAGGGTCATTGCTGACTACCTATATTCAACAGAAGAGAGGTGGAAAGATGTCCGTGTAGCATTGTACAATCACATGAAGAATCAAGCACCGGCGAATGGACTATACAAGGCCATTTTTAACGAAGGACCGTACAACGGCATGTTAAGAGCGCTTCATTGGAATTCAGGAGAGCCAGCACCTCCACATAAATGGATGCACACGGAAATGGGGTTGGTGATCGCGACAAGGTACACTTCGATAGTAGTTTTCTACTCTACTGTCTATGGGGGTGCGGCAAGTGCCACATACCTTCCGCTCGATAATTATACCGATCGTGATAGCCCAAGAGGAGAGATCCACATAGGAATTTGCCCCAGGGTCATTTCATAAGGTTCGGCATGGTTCATGACTCCCCACCCCCCTGTCTATCCGCAGTGGTTCGCTTATAGAGATCCAAACACTGTCGGACCTTGGATTCATCAATTACAATCTAGGTTAGATAGTTGGATCAACGTTGTACCTTAGTTTTTCTTTAACTTAGTTGTTGTAACTTAGTCTTTCTTTAACTTAGTTGTTGTAACTTAGTTGTTGTAACTTAGTTTTTCTATAAATTAGTTGTTAACTTAGTTTCTCTTTAACTTAGTTGTTGTTTTACTCATATTGACTTAAATTTGGTTATTCAAACATCTATTATTTCAAAAAAAAGTGTCTCCCCGTAACATTCAAACTTATTCAACTAAGTTTGGTGAAAAAAAAAATTTGTACTGCGAATAGTAAAGTATTTGCTATTCGCAGTACAAATTAATTTTAAGTCAAATTAATAATATAAACACATAAAAATGTAATATAAACACATAAAAATGTAATCCAACACTTTTTTTTACAAAAAAAGGTTCCTGTATTGATTCCAACAAAAAAGTAACTAGTAAAATTCGCTACTAATCAACTACAAACTACTTCGGTAAATTTACTTTCGATATCATTTTTGAAAAAAAAAACACAGCGACACATCATTACATGTGTACAACGTCAATATAAATTAAAAAAATTTTGTACTGCGGTGATTAGTAATTTTGTACTGCGAATAGCAACCCCCCTACTTAATTATTTGACTAATTTATGCACCATTTTAAGTTAAAAACAAGTTATAAAATTAATGCATTAATTAATTACGAATTTAAATACTAATTAAACAACTAAAACTACCAACATTACAAGTATCTAGTATGAAAATGAGGAATTAAAATTAGAGAGCAACATACTAACCTCAAAGAATTTGGATGGGATTAGAAGAAGTAATTAGGAAGATTCCTACACATTAAAATTAATTACAAAAAAACATCAATTAATATCACTAAACAAATATGGTAGAACCTAAAGATTAGAACAAGTTATTAAAAACAAAAATTGCTAATTGAAATTGAAAAAACTGAAACTAACCTCTTCAATTTCGTAGGGGGAGGGTGAGTGAGTGAGGTTGGAGGGGAGGGTGTAAGTGTGTCAAGTTGCATCTGGTGGATGCTTTTTTATAGAACTTTTTTAGGTGTCATAAACCGCACCACCCCAGGGCGTTTTATTCACCAATGTTGAGGAGAAGCACAGCCGGAAATCGCGGGAATCCGAGGGAAATGGACGGCGGCGATCGCACCAAATGGACGGCCAGGATTGTGCCGGCACGCGAGTTGCGGATCGTCTGTGTTTGCAAATAAACCGCATCGCCCCAGTCCATCTATTGGCAAAGACGCATTCGTCCGATGCGGTTTATGACATAATTAACCCATAAATGGATTAGCTTAATGTGGTTTATGGTAAGCAGCATTAGGCTGATGCGGTTTATATGACCCGTTTTGGTACATCCGCGTAATTTTTTTGAAAAAAAAACCACCGCAAGTAATTTTTTTTGACATATAGTATTTCGGCGAAAATTTTCCAAACATTTCACATATTACACTCATCTTATTGGGATTTACAATGCCCTTTTACGGCTAAACTAGTAGCAAAATTCAGAAGAAAGCCACGAACAAATCATACCTCAAACAAAATCGAACCTTTAATATCTGAAACGAGTTGATCCGTTCAAAAGACGGACCTTACAAATTCCAAGTATCCAATCGAATCAGATAATACAAATTCTAGACGATAAATTAACATTTAGCAGTAAGGTGGAGAAGCGGTGGTAAGGGCGGGGCGGGTGTGCGAATGGCTGGGTGGTCGAGGACGACGTGGAATCCGTGGCTGGAAATGAAGAGGTTTGCCGAGAATCGGCGAAGGCGGTGAATGCACGGTCCTCTTTATCACCACCGTGGTACGTCTTCTTGCCGGATGTTCCATTTTGTCATCATTACTAGGAAGAATGTAATTGTAAGATTCGCCGCTGATGAGGTGATTTGTTCGCGATGTGGGAAGAGAAGGAACTGGTGGGGATGCTACTACCGCGACGGAATTGGGCAAACTGAGCAGAGTAATAGCAATCTGCAGGATTAAGACGATGACGATTGCGTTGATTGACAACAACTTGCGCTGGGGGTGATTGACAGTACTGCTACATATACTGGCTTCCATTGGTTGCAGGGGGGCCGAGGGGATATGGCTGGGTGAAGAGACTAAAAAACTAAACGAAACTGTTTTATAGTAAGTTGCTTGAAGGGGGTAAGGCCGGAAAGAACAAGTAGCAGGTAGGATGATGAGTCATCGGAGACGACAGCCTTATACCGACTAACGGCAGCCCTAAGTGAAGTCAATAGTCAAGTCGACCCTAGATTATGGTGGGGTCATTGCTTGGGCATTAAGCCACCCACCCTCTTGATTCCTCGACAAAGAGTCAAAAAGGTACCAACAAAGTAATCTTTAATTTGTACAACCCAAATAATAACAAATCAAAAGAACTGTTTAAAACGACCGAAGAAAACAATGCAAGTCGACAAAATTTGTACTACTCCCTCCGTCCTGAATTGACCGTCCTGTTTGCTTTATGGCACGTTTTTCCACTTCAATATTAAGTATATAAGATAAAATAATTTTATAAAACTAAATTTTGTATTATATAGTTTATCATGTAAGGAATCATATGCAAAACTTAAATTTCCAAAATTAATTTATCTTATATGTTAAAAATTGAAGTCAAACGACATGTCCAAATAGTAAACAGGACGGTCAATTCAGGACGGAGGGAGTATATTATTAGGGGATGTTTCGTGACAATTTACTTAAAAAAAGTATTATACATTATATATTCTTTTAATTTAGGTCTTATTTTTTTGCCAATATTATAAGCTAGTTTATTTGATCAGCTAGTTGTTCTCTTTGTATGTTACATACATCAATTGTCATATTAATTATTTTTTCTCTCTACTTTTTCTAATTTCAACTGACAACTGACATCAACTCACGTTTCAGCTCTACAAAAGAATGAGGCCCGTTTAGTTGGAGAGTCTCACTCCATCCATCCATCCCCTGGTATAGCACTCACTTCCATCCTTCTAGTCCACTCCAGTCAAGTCAATAATACTCCCTCCGTCCCTCATTGACCTTCTGGTTTACTATTTGAACATGTCATTTGATTTTAATATTTAACATATAAGATGATATAATTTTACAAATCTAATTTTTGTAATGGAATCCTCATATCAAAAATTATATGTTGTAGAAATTTATTTTATAAAATTATTTTATCTTATATATTTAATAGTAAAGTGGAAAAACGTGCCAAAAAACAAACAGGAAGGTGAAAGTGGGACGGAGGTAGTAGTAAGAGCTCCTTGCCCGATCAGAATTTCTTCATATATCTACCGGATCAACTATTTAGATTTAGACTTATCAATCTGGGTCATTAATTTTGGGTTCGATTCGGTTTGGTTTTATTCGAGTTAATTTGTAGATATTTATTTTCGGTTCAAAACAAATTCATTTGGTTTAAATTAAATTCAGATAACTTGGATTGATTGAGTTCAGGTTTGTAATAACTTAGTTATAAAAAATTTTACACTATATTTATATGTAATTTAGCAAAGTTGGATGACTTTTTACTCCTTATATCCATCCCAATGGTATCCACACACTCATTTCCGCCCTATTCTCTACCCACACCAAGTAAAGAATAGTAAGGCACTAGCCTAATCAGAATTTCTTCCTACGTCTAGCTGATCAGCTATACTTTATATTTACATACATTTGATTGGAATGATATTTCTAAATAAAATTGACATATTAAAATCTTCTAAATATGATGTGAGTTTTTACTATCGTTTTGATTTTTATGTTGGATAAAACTGTCGCAAAATAGCTATAGCGTTTTGTAAATGTGCAGTTTTTTTAAAAAATATACATAACATGTCAATTGAGTTAACTTCTACTGTATACCGAAAAAAAATGATGGGTTAAAAAAGTAACTAAATTGTGATTTACATACAATAGTGCAAAAAATGTCTATTTCGACACCCCTATTTCAGCGGTTGTTCTTACAATCGTCGAAATATGGTTCCGAAAACTTCTATATATATATAAAAAAGACACCTGGTCCCGAGCCGAAATAGGGTCATCGCAAATTTTGTGTATAAAAAAGACACATATTTTGGCGTTTCCTAGCTAAGAACCGCTGAAATAGGCATCTTTATTAGACACAGAATTTTCGGGGCCCTATTTCGGCGCTTCCTAGCTACAAAACGGCCGAAATAGGTTGTTTTCCCGGTTTTTAGATGAAATTTTTTAAGAACCGCGCCTCCGCTTAATTTTTTCTGACTTTTCGCCTCTCTCTCTTCATTCTCTTCACTCACTGTATGCGGCTAAGCTCTGCGTCTCCACCTTCATTCTCTTCTTATGTATGCGGCTATCGTCGAACTGCTGCATCTTGCTCACCAGATTGAAGACGGGGATGAAGCAGTTCATTCCGAACCGGTAATATAGTGGAACTTATCCTTTTCTCTATAAAGAACAGGGAACACATACATGCTTAGCGCCTTTTCATTCTCTTCTTTGTGTCTGCGCATCTCTTCATCTTTATTCTCTTCACTGACAATAATTTTGCAACTGGAGAACAACATGCTCTGCTATGTGCCTATTTCATTATCTTCTCACGCTAATTTCACAACTCTAACTAGGGAACAAACATGCTCTACAGCTCTACAATCTCTTCACTCACGGTAATTTTGCAAGGCAAACAAGGAGCATACACTCTATGCGCCTCTGTTCATTCTCATCATGTGTCTACGCCTCTATAGAGTGAATAACTGGAAATGCTACATCTTGCTCCCGAGGTTGAAGACGAGGCCCATAAGAACCGCCGAAATAGATCCTTTTTCTACTAGTGATAGTCTGTATTGGGTTTAGAATGTATGACAATTGAAGGTTTTAAGAGAACGATATGCACTTGTAATTTGTCTTTGTTAGTGTACGTGAAATAGAAAAAGACTACTTTATTGCTCATGTTTTTCTTTGAAAGCCTAGATCAGTCTATATTCATAAGTATGCAAGAATAGAGAAAAGGTCACTCCCTTCATCCGGGATTTCCAATCTAGCCTACAAACAACTTTGATATTAGAGGAATGTCTTCCCCTTCTTATAACAAAGTGCTATTCAAGAGCTTCTTCTCCACCGCACACACTAACTTGATTGGAAAGCTATCATACATAGTTTCATTGTTGCAAATCACTTTAACAAAAGAGGGGAGCAGAGACCGAAGAGTATTATTCAGACACTAGATAGTTTTGCACACTAGAGGTGCTATTATCAAGCAACTTCCTAAAAACATCTTGGGCTGAATCAAAGTAGAGACAACGGTTGTCCACTGCGAGAGAAAGCTCCATTGTAATTCTGTATGTCATACTACTAGCTAACTATACCTTCATCCTACTAGACAGTTTTATTTTGAAAGCCAATCTCCTTGCTTGCGATGACATAATCCCCCATTATGTTCTTTGACACTCCCATATTGATTTTTGAGAATCCGGGCTCCCCTCTTAAAATGAGTAAAACTGAATGAGATACTTCACTACCAACATATAACATGTTGTAAATGTGAAGAAAGAGACTGTAGAGAGAAACGAGATAGTGAGGGAACTGATATTCTTCTTCCAATAATGAGTATACAAGGATAATTTGTTTGTAACATCAGTCACATTTATTTATTTATTATATTTTTAAATGACCAATATTATTTATTAATTACTAGACCTATCAATTAACTCTACCCTAGACCTAATAACTAGCTTGTAATTATTACAAGTGACTTTTTAAATTCTGAAATCTCAAACAACTAACCGCTCAATTACCTTACACTTCTTTCATCTTCATTTACCAAACTCTCTTCGAATGTTTGGACGCCATAGTAGAAGGAAAACCACCTTCTTTCATCCTTCATTTATCAAGCTTTCTCCGAATTTTTGGACGCTGTAGAAGAGAAACCACCACCTGCACTAATCGTCAACGCCCTAGAAAGGAAACCACCGTTTTTAAAATCCGATTGCCGACGTCAAACCACTAGGTTTCAAGCTAGGTCTTCCATCTTCATTTTCCAAGTTCTCTTTGAATTTTTGACATCGTAGTAGAAGAGAAACCACCATCTTTCATTCTTCATTTACCAAGCTCTCTCAAATTTTTGGATGCCGTAGGTATAAGGGAAACTACCGCCTGCACTAATCGTCAACACCATAAAAGGGAAACCACAACTTTCAAAATCTAATCATCGATGTTAAACCACCACCTGCTTTGAAATACTAATCACCAACACCGTAAGCTGAAGCCACTCGATTGTTCTTCATTTACCTAATTTATCTTGTCTGGTCTTGCTCTCGCATTCATTATCTTTTCACGTTCTTTCTAGTTTTTTCATTTTGTCTAATTTTGCTCTCTTACCACCCTCTCTGTACTCTTTCAAGTTTTTCTTCATTCTCTCTGAGTTTGCTCTCTCATTCATTTTCTCTGCTCACTGGTAACTATTTTCAGTTTTCTTCACCAACAAAAACATGTGTCTTTATTTCATTTTGTAGTTGAGAAGAAAGTAGGAATGGACTTGAATCAGCACATTGCTAAAACCAAATAGAAGAGAATGACAATAGTGAGTCTATTCTGGTACTAAAATTTGCGTGTTTTTTTATAAAGTGTTAGACTTTTTTAAGGTAAGTATATGACTGTTTTTGTATAAATTAAGTGTTAGATCGTTTAGATATTGAGAATACAAGTCTACAAAAATAAAGTATTCGACTGTATATATACTAAGTATATGGATCATTATAAATAAAGTATTCGACATTTAAGATACAGAGTATATATTAAAGATGGTATACAAATATATAGAAACAAAGTATTCGACTGTTTTGATACTAAGTATATGAATCCATATAAATAAAGTATTCGAATGTTTATAATACGAGTGCTTATAAAGTTAGTATACCCTTTTAAAATATTAGTTATTCAACTGCTTTTGTGTAAATTAAGTATTCGACTGTTTAGATACTAAGTATACAAATCTATATAAATAAGGTATTTGGTTGTTTAGATACTAAGTATATGAATCAATATAAATATAGGATTTGACTGTTCATATATAGAGTATACTACAATTAATATACGAATTTTTATGAAGTTAGTATACTTTTTTTAACTTAAGTGTACGGTTTTTTATACATAAATAAAATATTCGATTGCGGAGGGAAAAAGTATACTAAAATTAGTATTAGATTGTTTTTGTATAAATTCAGAATTTAACTATTAAGATATTAAGTATGCAAATATATAATATTTGACTGTTTATATACCAAGTATACAAATCAATATAAATAAAGTATTCGTCTGTTCAGATACGGAGCATACTAAAGTTAGTATACAAATCAATAAAAATAAAGTATTTGATTGTTTAGCTACTAAGTGTACGAATCTATTTAAACAAAGTATTTGATCTGTTTACATTCTAAGTATACAAATCTAGTTAAATAAATATTCCACTGAATATATAGTGCACTTAAGTATACATATGAATGTGGGTATATTAAGGATACAAATATATTATGTTAAGTACATGAACACTTATATATTAAGTATACACATATTTATAGTGCATTAATATAAAGTTTGTTTAAGTAGACCGCGATTAATGGGTTAAAATGTAATATAGACATATGATTATATTTTTAGTTTATGAATGTTACTATTATTTTTATAACTTTATATCAACAATCTTTTTTGTACTAGCTGACACAAGAAAATGGCCAAAAACCGTTTATATGTCAACTTCTTGAGGTTCGACAAATACTATTGTACAACCGGTTGTATGGTGAGCATCGTACAACCGTTCATTTTTAATTCAAAGATTTTTCAAATTTTTGTATTGATTGTTCATGTTGATGGAAAGATTACACGTGTTAGTATAAAGATTGTTCAATTTTATAGAATGTTTGTTCAAATTAATTGTGGAGATTGTTCGAGGATGTACATAAATATCGTATAACCGGTTGTATGATAGTCGGCTTGACTATCCGCCTCGTTGACTTGATCCAGGAATTGAAGAGTGATCCTAAGCGGCCTTTTAAGGAAGATGCTTTAGAAAAGGCTGGATTCGGCCCATTATTAACGACCTATGACCGTGTTGTACCACCAAGTACACGTAGATGGTTCCACATGATCTTCAAATGGGACAAGTCCATCATGTTAATGCCTGATGGAAGGACATTGTTGATTATTGAAAAAATGAACTAAAGTTGTGCAAGAAGGATGCAAAGAATGTTAAAAAAATGTTGGGGGGGGGGGGGTGTTAGACATGTCATGTAAAACTTTATGATCAATGTTGTGTAGTTTGATATCATCGTATTTTTGTAGTGCTATATGATGGAACAACTATAACGTATGTGAATGCCAACATGTGGTATATGATGGAACAACTGGATCGTATGTGAGTGAATATCATTTTTGGAACAACGATTATGTTATCTGTATTTGAAATGTTAGTGACCACGTGAATTGAGATATGTCTTATCATGGAAGTATATGTATAACACCTAACTCTGGATGAATTATAAACAAGAAAGTTAATAAATAATAACTAAGTACATGTATATAAAGTGTGTTAGTTATGATATATAGTTAAGTAATAATCTAATTCATACAGAGGAATTTTAATGTTTGTTAGTAATAGCTTTCAAAATTGGCATTTCAATAGTAGCTGAGTTGGTATTTGAAGATAAAGTTTACTGGTATTTCGTTATTATATAAAGTGTTTGCAGCTGAATATATAATTCAGTCGTGATCTAAAGTGTTTGTAGTTGAGTATACAATTTAGCCGAGTATCTAGCTCAACCAAGTATACAATTCAGCCGAGTATACTGTTCAAACCTTGATTTATGCCATCGTGCAATGAGATTGTGTGGTCAACATTGATATCATCTATCTCACTAGGTGTTAAGTTGAGATCCAGTGGACACTTAATATCTGGCTCAACGTTGAGATCAAATGAACGTAAACATCCAGGTCAAGCACACCATCTTCCAAATTTAAACCAAAACAAGTTGAGAGATCACTTGATAATGAAGGATGGTGGTAGTAGTGAGATTGAGTTGAGGTAGAAATGAAAGATTGCTTTGGAATTATTGCATTTGCAAATAGAAATGATATGAAGAACCAAGAAAAAAACTATCTCATGCGAAAATGGGGTTGAAATGGAATGAAGAAGAAGCTACCTTGTACTAAGTGATTTAGGTATACTATTTAAGAAACATGTATATAACATGTCTATTTTCGTTTTGACTATTCATCTATCCATTGGGGTTGTTCAGTTATCATGTCCAGCAGAAAGTGAAGAAATATCGACTGTATTGTTATATGTATACTATCAAAGTACTAACTCGAATACAAGTCGGTGTTATGTTTGTGTACTGGGTATATATTAGCTATAATATTATTACGAGTTTTCATTTCAAATACTAAGTTAATACTACTTGAATTACCATGTAATACTATGCTCAACTACTGCAGTGGTCTTTATATGTATACCCCATAATTAATTCTACTTTTGCCATATTGTGAAATGTGATAATTAAATATAATAAAAGTCTTATGAGAAAGAAATTTTTAGTTTCCCAAAACATACACCTAAAATACTGAATCAATACTTGATCAAGTACTCATAACATTATATTGAAGTAATTGACTCACTGACGTCTCCTACACTCATATACTAGATATCACATGACTATTAAGTTCCTCATAATTATTACTTTTGCTATATTGAAAAACTGAAAATATTTAAATATGATTAAAAGTTATGACAAAAATAACTTTTTAGTTTCCCAAAACATTACACACCTCAAATATGAAATCAGTACTATATCAAGTACTCATACAAGTATATTGAAGCACTAAAATCTCGTACACTCATATACCAAATATCAAGTGATTGTTAAGCACCCCAAAATTATTTCTTCTATTATATTGGAAAATGTAAAAATATTTAAATGTAATAAAAGTTTTATGACAAAATGGTAACATTTTAGATTCCCAAAACACACACCTCAAATACCAATAAGTACTATATCAAGTACTCATATAAGTATATTGAAGCACTAACGTCACCTACACTCATATAATATATATCACGTGACTTTTAAGCTCCCCATAATTATTACTTTTACTATATTGGAAAATGTGGAAATATTTAAATATAAAAAAAGTTCAATGACAAAAAAACTTTTTAGCTTCATATTAATCATTATCATTCAACCAACCTTACTAATCATTTATATAATATAAAAAATCCATTTAACCAATCAAATTGAGTCTAGATAAATCTGGATTGTTTGTGAGACCAGGTCTCAAGCCAAGCCCGCCAATAACATCATATAAATGGGATTGCAAGACATTTTTTCAAGGCATTTTTTCCTGCATTGGGCCTGTGGTGAATCTTGTTCTGAAAAAGCAGTTGAAGGAAACTCATTCCTCACTAGATTCAGGAACGTAGTTCTCATGTCACTGAGGTGGTGATGCTACTAAGCTTTTTGGTTTCAAGAAAATTGATGGTTTTACTTGTACGTTTGTCAAAACTTATTGGCTTATTGTTGGTACCTATTTTACTACTTCAGTTCTTAGTATCCTTAGATGGGGGAGAATACATGATCACTTTTGATGACTATTTCATTTCTCTTATGCCTAAAGTCAAATGGGCAGTAGATATTATTAACTTTAAGCCTGTTTCTCTATGTATCTTCATCAATAAGATTATGTCTAAAGTCTATGCTAGTAGAATCCAATCCATTTATGTAATCTCTGGGAACTGATGAGTGTCCAAATGAGTATGTTTTAGGGGGTGTATTTATCAACACTTTTCATGCTCATTTCTCCACTCTAGCTAGTTTTCCTCTATTTTTGTGTTTTATTGGTGTTTTATACAATTATTGTTGAAACAAGAGGAATAACATAGCTAGGAATAAAGTAAACGAAGAGACAAACGCGTGGGCGTAAACAGATCCAAAATTGGAGCTATAACGAAGTAGATAGAGCATTTTGAAGTCTGGCCTACCTAGGAGACCGCTCCTGTGGGTAGGTCAACGCTGAAGTTTTGCTTCTGGACCGGACTTCCTTGGCCGACCGCCCCTGTGGGGCGGTTGGGTTAAGTTCGCTTACGTACTTTTGCTTCTGGTCCGGACTACTCCAGGCCGACCGCCCCTGTGGGGTGGTCGGAATGGAAATTTGCCAAATTTACGTGTTTAAAAGAAAGAAAAGAGAAGAGGGAGAGAGAGAGCGAGAGAGAGAGGTGTTCGAGCCGAACACACCAGAGAAGCACAAAAAAGAAGAAAAGAAGAGAGGAAGAAGAAGAAGAAAGGAAGAAGAAGAAGAAGAAAAAGAAGAAGAAGGAAAAGAAGATGAAGATCCCCCTCACCATTGAAGCTCTTCTCCAACCTTATTCATGGCTATCGCTTCTCCCTTTTCTCTTATGTGTGCTTTAATGGAGGCTTGACCTCACTTGTAGCTAGGGATTCGGTGTAACACCCCTAATCCTAAACCTGTAATATCGTCGCATGTCGTAACATAATAAATAACAATTCGCAGCGAAAAATAAAACTATCTACCTTAGTGTTACACGCCGTTACTCACCCTTGTGAGTAACAAGGCATCCTTACTCTTCCAACAATACAACTCCTCCCGCTGTGATGAATAGATACTGAGCACTCTAATTATTACAAACCAAAACCAACTAAATGAGCAACTAACTGAATACAACAACCTTCTTGATACATACAAAATAAAACCAAAAGTGTTTGTTGAAAACACAACTGCTACCCCCGTGTCCCGCACTCCGGCTTGAGTCTTCTTCAATAACCTGGAATGTTTGGCCCAATGAAGGGCTCAGCAATCGAAATGCTGGTATGCTAAATGTAATCTTAAATCATTTGGATTCCTTAAGTCGTTTTAGTCATCTTGATATTAGGTTCATTACATAAAATACCGGTTTACAATGATAACAGTAATAACTGTAAACATTAAATGATCACATAGCAATTCACCTGTAAACACCAGTGTACAATAGTACACGACACCAACAACCACACAACATTAACTCATAGAAATAACCAATAGTCACACATTAATAATCCATAACAATAACCAATAATCACATATTAATAATCCATAACGATCACCAAACAAGATACACATATCAAACTGTACTTGTTAGTTAGCCACCTGACCCTTAACTTTTAAGCCAATCATTTAACCTTTTCCAATTAATTTCCACCACAAGTGTCATGTTAAGTCAACCTTAATAACTTATTAATGGACGAATGTCCCCAGTGTTCCATTGGAACTGTTTACCAGCTGACCCTATGGCCCTGGTTAATTGACCGATCCGGTCGAACCTGTGCACCAACGGCAGTGCCTTCCGCCATCCCCGAATGTGGCTGATGGATTTCCTTTGAGTGACTCTCCATTGAAGTCACTCGCAGTGATCACAATGCGCAACCAGAAAGTCGAAACGATCTGGATTCCTCTCTTTATAAGTTAGCCCTTTTTGTCAGTGACATAATAACCAATCCTTGAGTTAAGACTATAATAGTTGACCATCAGTTAGGTTCAATAATACCTAAAGGTCAGTTAGTCTTGTTCCAGTTTAAATGTATAAACTTCCAGTCATAAGACGTTTGCGTATAAATAAAACGCAACAAAGTTGAGCAATACACTATACAATATCATTCACATAAAATCATAGATATCGCTCTTAAACAATTAACACATATGTCTGGACCTTAGGATAATCCTTAGGACATTCAGACCACACAATTAACATACCGTTCACCGTGATAACAGCTAGTTTGACAAGTTCCTGTTCAGTAGTTCCTTCCCGTACGCTGTTATTTAAACATGCAATATCGGGTAATATTAATATAACTATTCATTAAATATTACAGTACTGTCACTGTAGAGTTTATTTACGTAGTATACTAACTCCGTAGGTTCTTTAGTTTCCCCCTGTTATTTAACAGTGGTTCTAGGTAGTTCAAGAGTTCGTTATTTTATGTGATATTCACATGTGATAATGAATTTCCACATAGTGGTAAATTTCTATTTCCTTATTTATAAACTTTCATAATTGTTTCCACTTATTCTTTATATTATATCCCTTGATCATTTTTACTATCACCACAATTATTTTATAAACTTTATATGATACTCCATGATATACCATAATACATTATATTACCTAGTTTCACTTCCTTTCCTTATTAAATTACAAAACCAACCTTATTAATTCGGTATTCAATATTCATATAGTATACCCAATAACTTAATAAATTACTAAATAACCACACATAATTTCCGGTAATCATAATTGATCCCATTAACTTTTACAACTTACCAAATAACCATATTCTTTTATAATTTACTAAATACCCATATCAATTTTGAAAATTGTAAAATAATTATATTAACTTCTATAAATTGCCAAATAACCTTATAACTTTTATAATTCACTAATTACCCACATTATCCTTTGTAATTATTAATTAACCATACTACCTTTTTAATTTACTAATTAGCCACTTAATATTTCGGTAATTCCAAAATGGATATTCTAATTTTTATAAATTACCAAATGACCTCCTTAATTTTCGGTCTTGACATATACTTTCCTTATATTTACATTTTAATCCTAAAACTTTATATAAGTTACATATTAACTTATAAATTATAGTTTTAATATTTAATTCACTAAAATAACCAAAACAATCCACAACTTTCTTAAATTTTCATTTCCGCCCCGTATTAAATTCTATTTTTCATATATACTTCCATAAATTACATATTCACCCCAAAACTTTTATAAACTTAATATTTTATGTCATAAATCATTTTAACCCAAATTTTTTGGTCAACACTTTGACCAAGACTTAATTCCACAATTAATACTTTAATATACCCATAAAATCATAAGTAATTCTCGGCCATACATTATATTTTCCAATAATTACAAAATAGCCCCAAAACTTTATAAAATGTTATTTTAACACTTGTACGTACACTTATTTGAATTCAACAAAATTCATAATATTAATTCCTACCTTATATTATATCATAAATATACCAAATCAACCCTTATGTCCTCGGCAATTATCATTTGTACACCAATCTTTACAAAATTCATATTTTAACCACATAATTTATTAAACTAGCCATATAAATACTTGTAGCTATTTTTAATACTCCCAAAATTTATAATATAAGCTAATATATTTATATACTTCGAAAATCACCCAAATAATACCTTTAACTCTCGGCTTTAATATTCCTTTACCATATAGTTTTAAAACTTGATTTAAACCTTATAATAAATACATATAAATGTATATAAGCCATATAACACTTCTAAAAATTATGCTAATGACTTAGAATGATTATAAACTCAAAATAGAACCTTTTATCCTTAGATATTTCGGTTTAATAATATGTGTATCATATTTAATTCTTGTGACACAATTTTATACCTTAAGGTAATAATCTTACCTTATATGTTATAAATTATTTTATTGCCATTATAACCTATGATTTTCGGCCTTAATTTATTTAGAGGTTATGTATAATTTTTTATACCAAAGTTTGAAGCTTAAATCAAACTTAAACTTAATAAACCTTATATAAACTTACCCCTTTAAATCAAGACAATTCTTGTACTTGATTTTTCCTTGACTTCCAAGCTCTCCAAATGCTATCTTGATGAATAATTTTCGGCTCCTTAAATATATTTAGGAGATCCATTTGTTAGACTTCTAACAAGGATTTATAAATAATATTTGGAGAAAATTTACAAGAGGTTACCTTAAGAATTTAACAAGGTATTTTTGATACACCTTGGGATGATTGTAGATCCAAGTTTCCTTAACTTGATCTTGTTGTTCCTTGAGTTGTTGTTGAATCTAGAAACCTCCTTGGAACATCTAATGCTTGGCGAAAATTGTAAGAGTTGCTAGGATGATTTCTTGCTTCGAGACTTGATAGAACTAACTAGGAAATTACATTAAAATGGTGTTAGGAACTAGTACACCATTAATGGAGTTTATTAGCACTTAGGAATTAACTTAGGAAATGAAGAAAAGAGAGAGTAAGAGGAGGAGCTTACCATTCGGTTAAGGCATGGCAAGGGAAATGGAAACTCACGTATGGCTTTAGTAGTAAGGAATGAAAGCAATCAGAATTGATTGGTATTGTTTATTTGCCATCATTTCATGTTTTTGATTTGTTTAATTAGACTTAGAAAATCTGGTCATAGTTGTCCCCTAAGACCCATTTGTTTACGGTAATGGAGGGAAATAATGGGTGTCTTAGTTGATTTCTTATGAGGTGATGACTAGACCATGTGAGTGTTTATCTTCTTTTTTAATTTACTAAGTTGATTACCAGCACTCACCTTGTTTGTTTATGCAGGTGCTCGGTCAAGAAGGAAGTAGCAGCTCCAATTGTTTGTAGACTTACGGTAATGGAGCATTAAAGGCTAATTAGATTTTTGTTAATTGCAAACAACTTAGTCATGGAAGTTAGGTTCTTGTTTATGAGGTTAATTAATTGTCAATCAAACTCCCCACTACCAAATTCCATTCGGCCAGCACATGCCCCATTTGATCAACTTGTTTTACTTGTTTAATTGTCTAATTGAAGTGTGACTAGATTAACATATTAATGTCATTATTTTTAGTTAAACTAATCTTTGTTGCTTTGTGCTGTTCTCCTGCAGGTAACCGATGGGTGAGAGCTCCAAATGACAGCAATATTAATACCTTAACAAATGATAAAGGTAGGTGCAGACGTGTATATCTGAGTGGTTAAACTGGTGTAAAAATAAAAGAAAAGAAATTAAAAACTCAAAATAAACGTCGGGCTGCAAACAAATCCCGGTCGTAGTAGTATAGTGAAATGTAAGCGACCGGATGTCGAACCGTGGGACTAATGTACATATTATAGTACCTAAGCGTGTCACAAAAGGGGGGATTAATTGACTTGTATTATAAATAAAAAGGAAAGAGGAAATAAACTAAGTTAACAAATAAACTAAACGGGACTCTGGGTCAGGTTATTATAATCTGCTCAATTATGCTATCTCTACTGGTTTAATATAATAATTTGGCAAGATTCCTGTTATTATCTTAAGGTCCGATGAAAACTCATAAGAACTCGTTCCAGTTATGCAGGGTCCGATGAAAACTCAAGCACCCACTGGTGGACGGCAGAGGAGTATGAGGAATTTTATTTTGCAACTGAATACTAACTTAAACGATGAAAATAAGTTTCCTCCAGTTTTACGACTTAATTAACCTATCTATTTGTCACCGATCAGATTAGAAATAGATTTAGTAAAGCAATTTAATAAACTCATGACATTTATTAAAAAGGTGCGAGATAACCTTTAATCGTAACAAACTGTATTTAAATTAAAACCAGTAAAAATATTGCATAATTAATACAAACACATAATAACCATTCCCAGAGTATAAATATTCCAGCCTAACATATTAAATAGATAAACAGAAACAAGAGTAGTAGAAATCATCTATAGTCACTCCTGCATTCGTTCTGCTATTTTGTATACGTAGGACTAGAGGTGAATATGGTGGAATGTGAAATAAATAAAATGGAGAAGATGGGAGAAGAGAAATGGGATGAACGTGTGATATGTGGTGAAGTGGTATGTTGGGTGGTGGATCTCTCTTTGGAAGCAGAAGGCTCGTGGGTTTATATAGAGGAAAGGAAGATTGAAGATAGAGCTGGATCACGCGTGAAGAGATTTGCTCATTGATTGCTCAGGGGACAGAACGCGTGAAGAGTAGATGGATAAGTTGCAGACAGGTCGACGGGCGAAGTCGACGAGCGAAGTCGACGAGCGAAGAAGAAAACTGGCGCGCCTCTGATTTTAAGTCACGTCCGCGTGACTTGTCCGCGTATAATGGGGCGGTCTCCTCTCTTGTCCGCCTAGATCTAAGCGGTTGCAAGGGCGGTTCTTCATTTGTCTCCTCTCACGTCTGCATGCACATGCATGGTCTCACGTCCGCATGCAACTAGGCGGTTGTATGTATGTCTCTCGTCCGCCTGCGGTTACTCTCTTGTCCGCCTATTATAAGGCGGTTGCAGGCCACAGAGTTGTCCGCCTAACCCTAGGCGGTTGCAGGGGCGGACACGACTTCTTGCGTGCCTCTCGCGTGACTCTCTTCTACCGGCTCTACATTCTTCGTTTGGACTCCGTTTACTGAGCCGTTTGTGTCTATGCGTTCGTCTCTTCGTCTACTTTATTTCCAGCCTGGTTTTTCTCATGTTAAACCAATAAATTTGTGAGATAAACAATAAAACATAAACTAGAGGAAAACTAACCGACGTGGAGAAATGAGCAAGAAAAGTGTTAATATAATATATGAAATACACCTATAAAACATGCTCATTTGGACACTTATCAGTAGGGATGAGTCACCATGTCATATAACATATGTTTGAAGCAAAACTAGCCAAAATAGGCCTTAAATCTCGCCCAACATGGAGGTAATTTGGGACTGATTTTTCATTTGATTTTTGTTACAATATATTGTACTAAGATCATACTAATATGTGTAATAGGTTCCAGTATTTAATTGGTACATTTTTATTATGGTAAAAGGTGAAAGTTTTAAGGTAAAAATGCTGATTTTAGGTACCTTTTTGATCCTAAAATCGCCCCCATTTGTACCATGATTTTAGTACTGCCATCAATTGATTTAGATGTTCAATTTATCTATTTTTAAGATTACTAACTCGCGGCTCCTCAAAAGCTTCAAGGTAATTGCGTAAAACACATTTTTGTGACACCCGAAGGTGCGTTTTTGTGCTTTAAGAATTTTCTAGGAAATAATTAGTCGCTATGAGTTCCAAGTGTTTATTGACATTGTTTATAGTCAATAATAATATGTTAAGGTGTTACATTGAGTTATATGGGGTTATATAAACTTGTAACTCAATTTTTCGGGCTAAAGGGGCACTCCCGGGGTAAAAAGGAGCGTTAAGAAATTCCCCCGATCACTTTGCTTATTTTTGAGGAATTAACTTGGGAACTCTCTTTAGAATGATTAATAATGACTTTAGGAACTCTAAGAATAATTTATATAAGAGTTCGTGCCACCTTGGCACTACTACGGGGCATCCCCGGGTCTTTATGGGGCCCACATCGGGAACTTCCGAGAACTTTGTGTTTAACTGGGAATTTATCCTGAGAACTTCATCTTATATGTTTACTAAAGTGTTACGGTGTATTTGGAATGAAGTGTAGTGCTTTAATTTATTTTATAAAGCATTTCCGGGACTTTCGGGCCTTAAGGGGCCCTTAATGGAACTCCCGGGCATTCTGTATTTTTACTCAGTTATAACTGAGGGCTTGTGTTTTAAAGGTCATAAAATGGTCCTTGGTTAACTTCATATGAGTTTTATAGCTTATATAACTTGATTAGCTTAAGGTTGGGCTTTAACGCTCGTTTTTGACCTTAAGGAGATTTGGTGCGTTTTAACACCAAGTGTTTATATACTTTTATTAGGGTTTAATAATCCCCTAAATAATAATTTTTCATCATTATTTAATTATTTAAAGGTTAGGGATATTTCATTTGGATTTTCCCCTAAATTCCTCAAACTCTATTGTTGAATCTTGGATTGATGTTTATACTATATTTTAGTCCTTGTTCTTAATTGAAGATGATTATTAAGTGATTATGGCTATTAAGCTTATCTTTGTTAATTTAGGGATTTTCTTAGGGTTTTCTCTAATTAATTGTCATTATGTTAAATTGGTTGGTTTGATATCACCGATTAGTTTAGCATTAGTGTGGATTTCTATGGACGGGTTTTCAGAAGTAGAAATCTATACCGTTGGGACTAAATCAATGTTAGCCGATTTCCAATGGATTTTGGGATGAGGTTCTCCTTGCAACTTAGGGTAGATTAGTACTTGATGCTTCTGATTGAATTGGAGATTTGAACTAACATCCGGTTCCCTTTTAAATTGGTTAGGATTAATAGACCTAGAGTTGGCTGTTAATTAAATTCCCATTGTTTAGTTATTAATCGAAGATTTGACAATTGGTAGTAAAGGGTTACGGGTGTAATTTTTCATCCCGGGCTACACCAATCCTAGATTAGATAGTTTAGTTTTATTGCTTTTCTTTTATTTCTCCAATCACAACCAAACCCCCCATTTACATTTATGCACTTTTGTATATATTCTTGCTCAAACACTAAACTTATAATTGATTAGATAGTTACGAAGTCCCTATGGATACGACCTTGTTGGACTACAATGACTGGGTGCACTGCCCATTAGTTAGTAAGATAGTTTAATCACTATTTTGCACAACATGAACCAATCAACATTAAAGAAGGGAAGGATTATCATTGATAATGTTATTTAGGAAAAAGTCAGCTATTATAAGTCTAAGAATCAAATTGCCAAATGTGTTTAGGATTCCCCCAATGTTCCTTCTATCCAAATACATTGGTCTTTCTCTGAAACTTGGAAGGAACAAGTAAGATATTGTTATAGTTCTTGTCTCTAGAGCGAATGCGCTAAGCTTAGTGACCACATGTTTAACCAAGTAAAAGGCTCTTGTTAGCGTGGGAAGCAAGGCTTTGTCATTTAGGCTAGGATGCTTCTTTGTGGCCCAACGTCCAGATTGTTTCACGAGGTTGGCGAATGACACAGTAGTGACAAGTGATGGGTTCGGGGCCCTGACACGTTTTCATGCGCGGGAACCTGGTGAGGTGGGCAAGTCTAGGACGTGGCCTGTGAGCGAGGCTCACTAAAAATGAGAAGTGGGTGGAAATAGCTTTGTGCTAACTTGTGGTATCATGTCGGTAGCTGGGTTACAGGGGACATGACCAGACATCCTGTGGCATTTGTTGCCAAGGTGTGTCATAACCGGGTCAGGACAAGGGAAAAGAGTGATTCACGACTAGGCGTGACATCGTATGACACGGGCGCTAGCTGTGCTAGGCTCGGCGTTGGATGTGACTAGATGCGCAGAGCCATGTTGAGTGACAAGGGCACTTGCACTTCTTGACACGGTTGTTGGATGTGAGAGGCACGAACGCTGGCTAACAAGGTGCGAGGGTGTGTCTCGGGCGCGCGATGCGTGGAACGAGTGTCAAGAGTGTTGGGTGCTAAGACACGCTGAGACACGCCAGGGCATGCTGTGGGCGCTGGGCACCGAGGGGCATGGGACGCGCGCGGGCGCTAGGCGCCATGGCTCCCAAAAAGCTTGATTCTCAGGTTTCACCCGAAAGTTCCTATTTTTGTGGGATGTTCTTTGAAGGTGGTTATTATCTTGGAGATAATAAAGCCTAATGTTCCCTTAAGTGAAAATATGTCTGGAAGCAGGTAGAAGAGCATATATTAACTGGGTTAATTATGTTTGGAAAGAGAAAATGTCTTTCCATGGGAAAATAAGTTTAGCTTGGTGAAATTGGATTTCCTTCCCTAAAGATATTATCTGTGAAAGGTTCTCTAAGTTGTTGAGTTTTCTTCAAGATAATGATTTGCTAAAGTTCACTTGGGGTAGGCCGGTAGCAAATATCTCTCTGATTAGTTAAGGATTGTTATCCTAACAAACCGAATAATTGCTTTCTAAAATTATTGAAAGAGGCTATATTCTCTCTTAACTAGATAAGGCCGCCAGACAGCCTTATCTCCTTTCCTTGTGAGCGGCACTCTTTTAAGAGAGTTTGTTGAGATTCTCTCCTAAGTAAATATAGGCGCCACTTTTGTAGGATGGTAGTTAGGAGGCGGAACCAAAGTAGCAAGGTTGTTGAAATCTCCTTGGCTAGCTGATTTGGAGCGCTACCTTTGTAGGAGGTTTGTTGTTAGGCGCATCCCATTGTGGGAAGTTGAGATATTTAAGTGGCTAACTCACTAGAGAGAATTCGGGGGAAGTTGTTGAGATTTTAAGGAGAGGGAATAAAGGAGTTTGTTTCCTTTATTATCTCAACCACCAAGAGGCCTATATAAGGCTAGTGAGATCATTGTTGGGCATCACCTAATTGATTCTATGTTGTTCTATTCCGAGCTTCGGAAGCTAGAGAATAAAGAGAGAATACTTGCGCCTTGATCTCAGATGCTACGTCACAATTGAGTTCTTCCCCAAAGAATTCTAGCGTGAGCATGTGAGTGTTTCCCAAGTTCATACCTCGAGTCCTGCAACACCAACACTTGCGAACTTGATTCAGAGACAAGTTTAGGAGGGCATGGTTGCAGTGGAAACTAGTTACCACAACGTGTGCGGTATTCTCATTCTTGAATCCTTTTTGGGTTCAAAGGCGTAGAAGTTGAAACTTTACTACTCCTAGACGTGTGGGAGTGTGTGAACATCTAGGCAAGGCGAAGTCTTGAAGTGGCGTGCTTCAAGCAAAAGTGTGGAGGCTAAGCGACTCGGGCGTAAGTTGAGCCGGTCATAACGAGTAATTTCTCGTGTGACAGATATCTACGCCTACATTTTCAAATTTATTCAAAAGAGAATCTAGTTTTGGACCAAGCCAATGTTTCAAACGGCTAGATCTATTATGATATCAAGTTTTTTGTTGGCTATCCCATATTTCAACGTGACTTTATGATTGCTCCTAAAAGGAATTATATTATAAAGCTGAATTCAGCTATATCCAGTTTTTGATGGGGAGGGACAAAACTATTCGTATTGAATGCAGTGGAGTAAGATGTATGTAATGTAATAAACCCCTAAAATAGGTTAATGATGTTAAAAGTTTCAACAAAGCCTTATTATCAAGCAGTTATGGAGGCTCATTTCTCAACCCAACTCATTAGTGGCCGCGATTATGAAAAGTACTATGTATTATAGTTCAAACACTTGTACTAGAAAAGCAGTTTTGAGCAGAAAAGCTAGCCTATATATGGATATACTTTGCTCCAATATCTGAAACGATTGTTGATCCGTTCAAAAGACGGAGCTTATAAATTCCAAGTCCAATCGAATCAGATTATACAAATTCAAGACGATAATTAATATTAGTAGTAGTAAGGTGGAGAGCGGGGGTAGGGGCGGGGCTGGGTGGTTGATGCTGACGACGTGGTGGCGCGAAATGACTAGGTTTGCTGCGAACCGGCGAAGGCGGTGGATTCACGGTCCTCCTTATCACCACCGTGGTACGTCTTCTTGCCGGGTGTTCCATTTTGTCGTCATTACTAGGAAGAATGTGATTGTAAGATTCGCCGCTGATGAGGTGATGATTTGTTCGCGATGTGGGAAGAGAAGGAACTGGCGGCGGGGATGCTGCCGTCGCGAAGGATATGGGCAAACTGAGAGCACCCTGTAGGATTAACACGAAGAAGCAGAAGAAGAAGATTGTGTTGATTGGGAACAACTTGCAGCGGGGGAGATTGATATTATTGCTATACATACTGGGTTTAGGGGATATAGCTAGCTTGGTGAAGAGTCACAACAACTACACGAAACAGCTTTATAGTAAGTTGCTTGAACGACTATACCGACTACCGGCAGCCCTAAATAAGTGTAGTTAATGACCAAGGCGAGAGGTAAAGCAATCTTTTTAAAATGTAAACTACTTAACTACACCGGTCGGTCTGTGGTCTGGGTTGATGATATAGAATAAAATAGAGAAAAAAAAATGATAAGGTTAGTATTTGAAATTGATAAACGTCGACAAAAACAACATTTGCTCACAAAGGCATCCATAGCGAGTATACACGTTAGGAGGTGACAAAATCCACTTGCAAAACCTGGTGTTAATTAAGTGTTAACCACCATAGCTTGGGCGTTCAGCCACTCACCCTCTTGATTCCTCAACAAGAGTCAAAGAGCTACATCTCAAATAATAAAATTCAAAAGAACAGTTTAAAACGTGCAAAGAAAACAATGCAAGTCTTCTAACGGTAAGGGTGGAGCCAAAAATTAAAGTTGGGATGATGGATAAAATTTGTATATTATTAGGGATGTTTTGTGACAATCTACTTAAAAGGTATTTTACACTATATTTTTGTATAATTTAGTCGGAGAGTCTTTTTACTCACTCCATCCATCCCCCGATGGATATCAGTACGAGTGTCCATGGAAAACCGGAACTGGAAGCCCGGTTAATCGAACTGTTTAATTTCCCGGTTCCAGTTACGGTTATTGATTTTAGAGAATTCGGTTAACCGGAAAAACCGTTTAAGCCTTTTAATTAATTTTTTTATTTTTGTGAGTATAAGTATAAAACTATATAGTTAACGGTTAGAATTATACTGAAATCGATAAAATCTTACCAAAATCAGCGGTAAACTGGTTTAATACCGCACCAAAACCCGTAAAACAACACATTGTTTAATAATTATAAGAAAAAACACATAAATCGACATCATTTTGGTTAACCGTTAAACCGGTAAAATCGCACCAAAACCGACAGTTAACCAAATCTAAATGAACCGGTTACGGTAATCAAATTTGACCAACCGAATATTCGGTTAATCGAAAAGTCGGTTAACCGGTTATGAACACCCCTAGATACCAGGCACTCATTTCCACCCTATTGTGAGCCCTACACAAGTCAAGTCAAGAATAGTAAGAGCTCACTTACCAGTAGGGGCGAGCATTAGGATAATTCGGTTAACCGAAATCCAAACTGTAAAATAAAAATTGGATGTCGGTTAAAAACCGAATTATCCAAATTAAGACCAAAACGGAATTAACCGTTATCCAAATTATCCAAAATCCGAAAAAAGTTTTAGTGAAAAGCCAAAAATCAAACTAAAATCTAAATTTTAGCTAGATTGGATTTCAACTACTCGAAATTTAGGGTTTGTGTTTGACTATTTGTGACTAAAATTAGAAAATAAAATATTCTTTTTTTTAATTTAGATAATTCGGTTAATCGAATTAGACAAAGTCAAAACCGAAATCTAAACTAAATTATAATTTGGATAATTCTGTTAACCGAAATTTTAAATTGAGTCAGAAAATTTGATTATAAATCCAAAAAATAATTTAGTTAATTCAGGTTTGGAATAAATTCAAAATATCCAATCTGAATGTTCACCCCTACTTACCCGATCAAAATTTCTTCATACGTCTAGACTCTAGCAGATCAGCTATACTTTATATATTTCATACATTTGATTGGATGATATTTCTAGATAAAACTGATATATTAAATAATATTAAATCATCTGAATATGATTTGTGTTTTACTACAGTTTTGATTTTTATGTTGGATAAAACTATCACAAAATAGTTTTGTTTTAAATACATAACATGTCGATTGAGTTAACTTCTATTATATACCGTAAAAATGATGGGTTAAAAAAAAGCAACTAAATTGTGATTTTACATTGTTTGTGTTGGGTTTAGAATGTAGACATTTGAAGGTTTGAAAGAGAACGATATGCACTTAAAGTTTGTCTTTGTTAGTGGACGTGAACCAGGACTACTTTATTGCTCATGTTTGTTTGTTGGTTTTTTTTAAGCCTAGATCAGCATATATTCATAGTAAGCAAAAATTGTGAAAAGGCCACTCTCTTAATCCGGGGTTCCCAATCTAGCATACAAGCAACTTTGATGTTGCGGGGAACATCTTCCCCTTGCTATTCAAAAGCTTGTTCTCCACCGCACACACTAACTTGATTGGAAGTTATCACGCATAGTTTCATTGTTGTAAATCACACTAACAAAAGAGGGAAGCAGGGACCAAATATATTACAGTCAGTCAGTAGATAGTTTTCTACACATGGGGTGCTATTATCAAGTAACTTCTCAAAAACATCATGGGCTGAATCAAAGCTGATACAATGGCTGCCCACTGCGAGGGAAAACTCCATTGCAATTTTGTATGCCATTATATTAGCTAACAACACCTTAATGGTACTGGACAATTTTATGTTGAAAGCCAAACTGGGAATGCCTTGCTCATTTCTGATTAAACCCACAATGACATACTCTCTCATTCTGTTTTTTGACACTCTCATACCGATTTTTGAGAATCCACGAAGGAGATCTCCAGGGCACAAAATTATGGACTTGAGGAAGCTTAGAACTCATGATCTGTTTTAGGCTTCAACAAATGACTTGTTTTCATCGATAAGTTTCCACCTTGACAGCTCAGTATTGTGCTTTGCTTTGTTCCTGGCAGCATAAATAACCCAGAGAGTATTTGCAGTGTAAGATAGCTTTTTAGGATTACATCCGTTTTCCATGTGCACAAACCAGTCAATAAGAGCATCAGTATTAGAGCTTGGAATACGCCTGACCTCAATCAAATTAAACTAGATATTAGTTACTACACAACAGTGTAAGTAACAATGCCTAAGAGTATTCCACCACCACACAAAAAATACAGTTTAATGATTCCCCCAATCTCTTGGCTAAATTATAATAACAAGAGATAGTATTCAATAGAAACTTTCAAAGGTTGAGTTTCACTTTCGGGCAAGTTCATCTTCATGACTGAGATAACAGACAAACTTAAATGTAAAGTTGTGATCGGTTGTACAATTCCAAACCCAATGATCATTGTCGGAGCTACTAATATTACTCGAGGAAATCACTTCAGTATTCACATGGGAAAAATCACTTTGAAGCATCCATATCCCATGTATAATCAGTCTCTTTGATGTAGTGAGAAACCAGTGGAAGACAAAGAGTAGAGAGAGCCTTTGGAGTGATCAACTTGAAACCAAGAGAATTTGGGATCCAAGGGAAATCCCAAAAGGGAGTATCTTTTCCATTGCCAATCTGCCTTTTAATGCCTTTATTGAACAAAGGTAAGCTGATAAGAGAGATTTTCCATATGGGGTATCCTTATCCCTTATCCTCTGGGTGACATCTCTAATGCCGCGATAAGGGAAATAAGTAGCTTCAAGGATGTCTAGAATTCTTCAATGATGTTTGGCTAAAAGAGCAATTTTAAGAATTTTAACCTCTCTAAAACCCAATCCCCTTCCCTTCAACATTGCTACAAATAGTAGAACACTAGATCCAATGCATCAATTTACCACCACTCTCTCCCCACCAGAAAGAAGAGAAAAAAATTAAGTTTAGAAATGATATTTTGCAAAGAAAAGTGACACTGTAAAATTTGGGATGGCTTGAAGGACACTAGAAATCATGATAGATCTGGCTGCTTGGGCCATTGACTTGGACCAGAAAGATAGTTTTGTATGGACTGAAGTGATAAGTTAAGAGAAAATGTTAGACTTATTCTTTCTAATTTTGAAGGGAAGTCCCCGATATTTAGAAAAGGAGGGAACTTCCTGTGTTCTAAGTAAGGAGGAGGTGATTTTTGATAGTAATAGGCAGGTTTTTACTAAAGATCAGCTCATATTTCTCCAAGTTTATTTGATGACTAAAGGAAGATAAATATTTGACAAGGGAGTCATTAAGGAAAAGGACGTTGGAAGGATTAGCCACTTCAAAAGAGAGATCATATCATCAGCAAAGGGTGAGATGGATGAACTTTGAGAAATGAGTTTGATGCCTATAAAATCACCCTTTCATTAGCTTTAATAAAGACACTAGAAATGTCTTCTGAGGCAAGAATAAACAGAAAATCGGAAAGAGGGTCCCCTTGCCCGATCCCCCTAATTTGGTTAAAAGACTCACCTGGATCCCCATTGATATGGATAGAACGCTTTACAAATTTCACACAATTCATAGTGGGAGTAAGCCAGTTCGGTGGAAAACCCAAAAAGATATATTTGCCTGAAGAAAATGTCATTCTAACCGATCATAAGCTTTGCTTAAGTCAACCTTAGCAAAAAAAAGAAAACCCCTTTTTTATGGCTAGGCTTCTTTCCAAAAAATGATGGATTTCTCCGGCTAGATAACATTATCAATCAGGAGCATGCCCTTAACAAAACCTAATTTATTTTGGAAGATAATGTGAGGGAGAATATGTTGGTATCTATTTGCTAGGACTTTTGACGCAATCTTGTAGATAAAGTTGCAAAAGGTTATTGGAATGAACTTATTGATTTCAACTCCAACATTGATTTTGGGAATGAGAGAAATGAAATAATAATTTAGAGAAGCCTGAATAGGCTCCCATCTGAGGATGGGTAAAACTAAATAAGTGACTTGACTACCAATTGAATTTAATAAGTTTTATAAATGAAATAATAATTTGGAGAAGGTGAGATATCTTCCTCTTCTTCCTTCTCTTGTTCTTCTTCTTCTTCTTTTCTCCCCCAAAATCGCCTCCTAGGTTGAGTGTTTTAATGTGTGGTAAGTGAATGGGAGAGGATGCCCCCAAATCCAGCTTTTCAAAACAGAAAGCTGGGCAATTTTTCCGTCAGGGTCGGTCTCGTGGGTCGGTCGGACTCTCTGGCGAAGGAAGCACGTGACAATTTTAAGCTTGACCGACCCTACCAGGGCCGGTCCTAAGGTCGGTCGATTCCAGTGAGTTACCGAAGAATTGAACAAGGTCGTACCGACCCTCCCAGGGTCGGTCCTAGGGTCGGTCGAGTCCAGAAAGCTCTTCTTTGTGCCGGAATTCTCCCGATGCTTCCCGTTGGCTAGGCATCCTCCCCGAAGTGTTCAAATCATTGATGCATCCTCAAATTAAGCTTTCAAAAACCTCATCAACATAAGCACGCTAAAAACATTTTATAGAATATAGCTTGTATATTTATAGATACTGAAATCATGTACGGAATTAGAATAAAAAGTACATCCTGTCATTTCAAAACAGTCAGAGATCACGTACAGAGCGAAACAAAACAAAGGTCTCAAAGATGAGGAGGGGACACTAGCTCAAAGCACATAAAAATGGTTGGTAGACCAATGGATCAAAAGATCCCAGATAACATTAATGGTCTGAGGACCAATGGATCAGAAGATCCTAGATAACAGAAATTGTTCAAAAACCAATGAACCCGTTGGCCCCAGAACATAACGGGGAGAGTGCCCGTATAACATAAACAGAAGGACATTCAACGCAACATGCTACAGGATAGCTCGACCCAGCCACCCACAACTCAGAAAGAAATAAACTAGGTCCTCAAAACAGATTATCATCACTAATGAGAAAGGTGTGATCAAAACACAAATAGCACCAACCAAACAACCGTGATTTGACAGAAAATCCACAATCCAAATGCCTAACTTCCAAATCAGCAAAATACGTTAGACCTCATTAACCATGTGGGTTTGCAATCCATATTTGATGTTAAAAACAGAGTATAATAGTCAACCACGAATCAAATTAATAAATCAAATGTTCAAGTAATAACACTAAATTCATCTCCATAGGCGAACACACCTACGTCGAATCCACCTACCACCTACCTAACAATCGAAGCACTGCAAATCACCACTGAATCTGGAACGAAAGTCCACACCACAGATCCACCACTGAAATCCCAACCCAGAGCAACCTGAACAATCCGGACTACAAACTGAGAAATCACCACCAAATAGAAAGCGGATCAAACCTGATAGCAAAAATTACTAACCACAAATATTAGCAAATTCCGACCCTTACCTCGCGAAACCCAAATCACACACATAGAATTCCACACCAACGGATCGATCTAGATGTAGAGGCGGAAGTCAGACAGAAAGGAGAGGGAAGCGTAGACACTAGGAGCAATCAGAAAAGATAAGTTCCTGACTCTTCCCTTCCTCTCCTAACTCAATTTAAATAAAGAAGTTCCTAACTCTTACTTTCTTATCCAAACTCAATTGAAATAGAGAAGTTACCGATTCTTCCCTTCATCTCCTAACTTAATTAAAATAGGGAAGTTACTGACTCTTCCCTTCTTCACATAACTTAATTAAAATAGGCAAGTTACCGACTCTTCCCTTCCTCTTCAAACTTAATTAAAATAGGGAAGTTACTAACTCTTCTTCCCTTCATCACTTAACTTACCTAAAATAAGGAAGTTACTGACATAATGACCGTGAATGAATAACTAAATAAATCAGCCCACAAGCCAAACGTAACTGATCCATTGCAATTGAATAAAATAAAACTGACATAACTCCTAGTTATGCATCCACTGCAACTAAATAAAATTAAACTGACATAATTCCCGAAACTGAATAGCATCCACTACAATAAAACGAAACTGATAAAACTCCCAATTATGCATAAATACCAATTACGCATATAACTCGCTCATATATATATATGTAATCTGTTATTAAACCAAGAACTTAAAAAATCATGTATATTCTTTCAATGTTGGGCTGTAAAACTGTTTCTTTCAATGTTGGGCTGTAAAAACAATATGGTCCCATATCCTTGATCCCCAAGATATTGCAGATATTGATCATGAATTTGGTTTGAACTGGTTTATTCAAAGTGCTCAGTGTTGGAGCAGATATAAGTTATCTCATGTGGCAAACCCTATGTGACCTATCTATGATGGTAGGAATCAATGTAGACATAACCCTGACTTGGTTTGGTGGAATATTTTTGTGCATAACAAAGTTTTCACTGATGCTTACAAATCTAATGTGAATGCTCAGGCTCAGTTGGTCTCTAAATTATCCTTCTAAAGATGCAAGTTTTATGAAAAGCACTTGCCAAGTGCCGTTGGCATCAGAGGTTGCAGCTCATAGAGCACGAACTTGCACTTTGCGTGATTGATCATACTTCAAACAAAATCATACTTCAAACATATCCCTGAAAGCAACGAACAAATCTCATACTTCAAACAAAATCGAATCTTCAATATCTGAAACGATTGTTGATCCATTCAAAAGACGGACTTATAAAATTCCAAGTCTAATCGAATCAGATTATTCAAATTCTAGACGATAAATTAACATTTAGTGGTAATTAAGGTGCGGCGGTAGGGGCGGGGCTGGGTTGATCCTGACTTAGTGGCGCGAAATTACTAGCTTTGGCGGGAATCGGCGGCGGCGGTGCATGCACGGTCCTCCTTATCACCACCGTGGTAGTACGTCTTCTTGCCGGATATTCCATTTTGTCGTCGTTACTAGGAAGATTGTAATTGTAAGATTTGCCGCTGATGAGGTGATGATTTGTTCGCGATTTGGGAAGAGAAGGAACTGGCGGCGGGGATGCTGCCGCCGCGAAGGACATGGGAAAACTGAGAGTACCCTGCTGTAGGATTAACACGAAGAAGCAGAAGAAGAAGAAGAAGATTGTGTTGATATTATTACTATACATACTGGGTTAAGGGGATATAGCTAGTTTGGTGAAGAGACACAAAAACTAAACGAAACAGCTTTATAGTAAGTTGGGTCCGGCTCAGGTGTTCGTAGTAAGTTGGGTACAACCCACCCTCTTGATTCCTGACAAAGAGCCAAAGAGGTACAACCCACAAAACAACTGTTTAAAACGTGCTAAGAAAGCAATGCAAGTCTTCTACCGACTTACCCGCGTTGAGCCAAAAATTACGTACCAAATTTGTTAACACCATATTTTTGTATGTCATGCATGTATGCTGGACTGTTGTTACAGTGACTGTACCTACCCACTTATCTTTGACTGTCGTTGGTGTGCATTAGTTTCCGCGTGGGAAAATGATATGTTCACGGTTTTCTAGTACATATATCATCAATTATTGCACCTTTTCTTTAAGACCAACATATTTATTATTTGCAACACAAGTCTTTGCCGAAGCCAAAAGGAGCGATGTAATTATATAGGGAGAAAACACTCTTCCGTCTTCTTCTCTTCACACTCTATCCTCTCTGCTCCCTCTTCATTCTTTTTTCACCTTTTCTTCTTTTTCCTTCTCTTTTCCCCATTCTCTTTTGTTGGCTACTTCTCCATCTATGGACTAGTAGTTATTTTGTGTTGTTGTTTCTACTTAGTTCTTAGTTTTTTCTCTAATAAGAGAAGTTTTAACGTTTGTATCCAGCTTGTTTTTGTGTCTTTGTGTCTTGTGAGTTTTGGGGTTAGGTTGATTTCTAGGTTTTCCACCGATTTTGATGTTGCATGCGTAGAAGAGACTTATCCGAGCTCGATTGAGCTGTTGGATCCCACTCGGCTTCGCTAGCCGATTGTTGTTGATAGCAGGGTACGGATCCACAACATTTGTAAAACCGCAGACGGCGGCGATAGTAGTGGTGGTGCTAGGGCTGGAATGGTGGTTGCTCACTTTGAGGATGAAAACGTTCATGCAAGTTTTCTTACAATTAGGACGCATATTAGTAGATGGGTATATCTTTTATAGAAGTATCCACTTGCATGTAATCTTCTTCATTTAATATAAAAAGCTGGTCCTTTATTCTAAAAAAAATTATTTATTATTTGCTCTATCAATGTTACATTCATAGAATGAATGTACGTACGCAGGGGCGGAGCCAGAAATACAAGTTGAGGGGGTCAAAGACAGAATTATAAAAAATTAGGGGGTGTTTTTACTAAATTTTTCTAAAAAAAAAAAATTTTTACACTACAAATTTATGTAATTTAACAAAGTTAGGGGGTGTTTTGCTCCCTCCAGGCAGGCTTTGCCTCCGCCACTGTACGTACGTACGTGTATTGTTATTCATCCGCTGAGGCTGAGATGACTGGTTAACACCTTAACAATTGTTACCGTTTTGATTAATAACTTCATTCTTAAACTTCTGTTTTAATTTAAAAGTAACTTAATTGTTTGTTCATCTGGAGAAGATAGTTTCTCTTATTTAAATTTAAGTTGTTTTAGATTTTTTACATTTTTAAAAAAAGTTTATATATAAGACTAATATACACTCATTTGAATAAAAGTTCCAATAAATGAGGCAAAAATGTGAGCCATGCGTAGTCACTACTAGCTTGGGCTCTCTGGTCTTTCTCTTTGACTATAGAGCCATTGTGATCAAGATCAGTTAGCTGTTAATTATTTCAAACTAAAAGAAACTTTAATCTCAGACTTAGCGGACAAGAACGAAGAAGACGCTAGGAAGAAAATAGTTCTAATTATCAAAAAAGAAAAGAAAAAAACGCTACGAAATATCACCATTGAGTTCGGCAAAACTAATGCTGTTTTGAGTCGGAGAACACGACATACGCTAATGACTAACTGTTTTTGTTGTTATATTTATGGTAGGTTTGTCAAAAACCTGTACAATAGTACACAAGTTCGACATCCTATCCCCTATAAGTTGTATATTAGGATTGTACTATAAAAAAATTATATTTATGGTAGGTTTAGCATTTTATTGAGTAACTTAGAGCAACTTCAGTAGAGTTGATTCCACCTTCCATGTCAGTAAGGGAAAAAAATAACACTGCAATAGAGTTGAATCAACCCAAGCTCTCTTTCATCGGTTCTTAAATAGAAACTGTACTATATTGTTCTCTCATTGGTTGTTGAACTACACATCATCACTATTGTAGCCTAAAAAGTTTCTTAACAAATAAATCATATTATTTTATTGGCATATCACCTAGGGAGATGTTAAGAGACTACACATTGTTGTGGTTGCTCTTATATGTATAATGTAATAGTAAGAGATGAGTTGTCTCTCTTATATTTTCTCCCTTCTTTATATTTATAATGAGTTATACACACGAGTGTCTACATCAAACTCTTTAACCATAGCCATCTTCAAATTCTTGACTCAATCAATCATCAACTATAAATTTACTGTTTTTATGAGATTTCATCCATCTCCATATTTAGTCAAATCTCACAACTTGATTGTCACTACATACCTTTCATTGTTGCTCTATCTCTAGGATAATCAAATTATTTAGATTTCAAACTCTCAGTCAACAAGAAAAAGGGGAAGTTTAGTATAGTGTGATTTTTCTGACGGAATTTGAAGAAATGAATCGAAGATGCTTTATTGATTGACAAAACTGGGAATTCCAGTTTTGTATTATACACGATTGTCGACAATGCTCAGAAGAAAAGAAGAATGCGTGAGTAGTTCTACAGGGAAGAAGAAGCGGGGATATAACCTAGAATAAGGAAAAGGGGAAGAAGTAAACCGGGTCTAACATGGACCGGTTTACTGCAATTACACAAAACATAGCCTAATACAATCTAGAAAAGTACAATATGTAACATCCTAGAATACAGACTAAGAGAACCCCTGAATATATCCAGCGTATCTCAATACCCCCCCTCAAAAGGAGCAGCTTTTAGCTTGCTAAAATGATCCTTTTGTGCCTTGTAATGCTGATGCTAGCCATAATCACTTTGTTCCTGCAATCCCAAAATGTTAAAAGAATTCTGATAATGCTTACCTGGTAATGATTTTGTCATGACATCAGCTAACTGATGTGTGCTGGGCACGTACTGAACATGGATGAGACCTTCCTGCAATTTCTCACGAACGAAATGGCAGTCTAATTCAATGTGTTTTGTGCGTTCGTGAGAGACCGGATTACGGGCTATGTGTATAGCAGCCAAGTTATCACATTTCAGAGGTATAGGGGTAATGTTTTGTAAACCGATTTCTGTTAATAGTCTAGTCAACCAGCTTAATTCGCTGGTGACTTGTCTCATGGCTCTATATTCTGCCTCAGCAGAAGATAAAGCTACAGAAACTTGCTTTTTAGATTATCAACTTAATGGGCAGCCACCAAGTAAGATGTAATAGCCTGATATGGACTTCCTTGTGATTGGGCATGATGCCCAATCTGAGTCACAATAGGCTATTAGATCGTAATTGTCATTATTATTGAAGAATAAACCGTAACCAGAGGTTCCCTTTATGTATGAAAGGGTGTGGTAGGCTGCTTTCAGATGTTCTGTTGTTGGAGATTGAAGAAATTGGCTGAGAAACTGGACTGCAAACCCAATGTCAGGTCTAGTGTTTGTAAGGAAATTTAACTTTCCTACTAGACATCTGTACACGGTGGGTCTGTCCAGTTTAGTGCCAGAATTTGTGGATAGTTTCAGATTGGTAGGCAGAGGTGAAACACATGCTCTACACTTTTCCATCCCAAATTCTTTTAATATTTGGTTCGTATATTTTTGCTGTGACATGATAATTCCTTTTTCTGTTTGCAAGAACTCCATTCCAAGAAAATAATTCAACCTTCCTAAGTCCTTTATTTTGAACTCCTTGTCAAGTTGTTTCTTTAAAGAATTTATCTCCCTCACATCGTTGCCAACAACAAGCATATCATCTACATAGATCCCTAACAAAGTAATACTATCTGATTTTTGTTTCACAAACAAAGAATAGTCATTTTGTGAATGGTGGAAACCGAGACTTTGTAAGAATTGTGTTAGCTTCTCGTACCATTGACGAGAAGCTTGTTTGAGACCATATATAGATTTATGTAGTTTGCATGCTTTGTTTTTACCATCCACATTTAGACCCTCGGGTATACTCATGTAAACATCCTCATGGAGATCTCCATGGAGGAAAGCATTGTTTACATCGAGTTGATCAAGGATCCAGCCCTTTTTTATAGCTGTTATGACAAGGGCACGAATGGTGGTAAGTTTGACAACAGGGGAGAAAGTCTCTGCATAATCTAGGCCTAGTCTTTGAGTGAACCCTCTAGCAACAAGTCTGGCTTTAAATCGCTCAAGAGTGCCATCTGCTTTAAGTTTTGTTTTGTAAACCCATTTACAGCTTATGGGTTTTTTCCTTTAGGAAGATTAACAACTGACCAAGTGTTTAAGTTGAAGAGCTTCAAATTCTTCAGCCATAGCTTTGACCCATCTAGGGTCTTTGCTAGCTGACTTGTAGTTTGAGGGTTCATCTAAGTTATAAACATGATCAAGGAAAGTGCTGGTATTTTGGCCAAGGGAGCATGAGAGGATAGTTTGTTTTGGGGTTTGATCGGTAAGACTGTTTAGAGAAGAAGTGGCCGAATTATTTGGATTTCCTTGACCAAGTCTGGCACTTAAAATGATAGAGAAAAGGTCTTTGTGGTCTAGGGAAGTTGAGCATATATAATCATCATACTTGGAGGGTGGTTTGTGAATCCTAGTCGACCTTCTGAGTTCAATGGCTTCAGTAGGAGGAGTTTCAATCATGGGATCTGTTGTTTCTGTAGTCTGGTTGATAGTATCTGTGTTTTCTGTTTCAATAATGTGTCTTGGTGTGTGTGTTTCAGTGTCATCCTCTATGTAGATGGTGTGTTCTGGAAAAGGAATATCTGAGGAATCTTTGTTTTGACTGAATAAAGGCTTCCACTCACTATCAACCAGAGGGAAAATGTTTTCAAAAAATGTCACATCGCGGCTGACAGTCACAGTATTATTTTCTAAAGAAAGATTTTGTGACCTTTTGTATTTTGCAGCCCAAGGTAAATGCAAGTGTGAGCTCTAGGATCTAACTTTCCTTTGTTGGGATTAATGTTGGTGATATAGCAAAGACACCCAAAACTTTTTATGCTATTGTAGTCAGGTTTAGTCCCATAAATTCTTTCATAGGGAGTATGATTTTTGATGGCTTTAGAAGGGATTCTATTGATAACATAAGCTGCCTGTTCAACACAATAGCCCCAAAACTTAGGATCTAAACCGGACTGATAAAGGAAAGCCCTAGCAACTTCCATCAAATGGCCTTGCTTCCTTTCAACTACTCCATTTTGTTGAGGAGTATGGGGACAGCTGGTCTGATGGATTATTCCTTTGTTTTTGAAGAATTCTGTTCCTTCAACAGATTTTCCCAACTCTCTTGCATTATCACTCCTACTGTTTTAACATGTTTGTTCATTTGTGTTTCTACCAGAATAACGAAATCCTTTATTTGTTTCAAAGCTTCTGATTTTTGTCTAAGAAGTTTGATCCAAGTTCCTCTACTATAATCATCCACTATGGTGAGGAAGTATCTATGTCCATCTGTTGTTGGAACCCTTATGGGTCCACAGATGTCCACATGGATCATTTCGAATGGCTGAGTGGTTTTTATGCTAGAAAGAAAATTTCTTTCTTTTCTTCTTGCTTTAAAACAGATAGTGCAAGGATAAATTCCAGAAACAGAATGTTCAGATTTCGCAAGTCTTATCTCAGAAATTTTGCACAATTTTGACATAGGAATGTGACCAAGTCTATTATGCCACAAAGGCAGTTTCCTATTCTTATCAGTTCTAGCCTCACTGTTAAAATTCATACAAGCAAAAGCATCAGTATCTCTGTCTAGCAGATAAGCACTCAAAGCGGATATGTCAAGAAAATACAACCCAGCAGTTTGTTCACCAATCTTCTGAGATATATTCCTCTCAGAATCCTGCAGAAAACAATAGCTTTTACTAAAAACAATCTCTATTCCCAGTGCTTCTATTAATCTGGCCACAGAAACAATATTGAACTTAAAAGTTGGAACATACATTATGTTCCTCAGGCATTCAGTGTTATCAACAGAAAGGTTAGCAATATATCTCACAATTTCTTTGTGACCATCGGGCAAAGTTATTTCCCTAAATCTATCCAAAGATTTCAGATTGGTCAGCAGTAAGTTATTTCCACTAATATGTTCCGTTGCCCCAGAATCAATTATCCACATATCCTTTAAGCATTCTAGGGTTTTATTTCTGTTCAGGCTCAAACATGGAAGAAAGCTAATTAGAGTACGTGTATTACCTGAAAAATCCCCGAAAGTGGATTGTTTGTTGTTGTTGATATCTCCCTTTTGCTGTTGAAGGTAGTTCACGAGTTGGTTGAGTTGATCAGCACTGAAACCTTTTACTGGGGACGAATCTATCTCATTGCTTCTTGAAGTAGAGTCTCTTCTATCTTCCTCTGCAACAGAACCAACCCGAATCTCTCTCGATCTCTTACTTTCTCCGCTGGGAAACCCAACGATCCACCAACAGTCACTCTTGAAATGCCCAGTCTTCCCACAGTTTGTGCATTTCGGTGCATCCTTTTTATCTGTGGTACTTCTCGTATTAGATTTCTTTGTTGCAGATTTAGGGTTTCCAGAGGTATAGTGCGATTTCTGTTTGTTCGAGACCGAGAAATTTCCTCCTCCTTTCGCTGCGAGAGATATGGTATGATCCTCATCTTCTTTCGAATCGCTTCCCCATTGTTCTTCTTCTTGGATCACAAGGGAGTAAGCTTCCTCGAGCGTGGGTATGTCTTTTGTGGCAAGAATCTGACCCCGAATGTTTTTGTACGCTTTGTTGAGGCCCATGAGAAAATGGACTAGTTCCTCCTTTTCTCTTTGTTTCTTCTGGGTACTCTTCGATTTGCACGCACCGCAACATTCGCAAGCATCGACTGGGAGGGCGAGTTCATATTCAGCCCAGACTTCACGAAGCTTCATGAAGTAGTCTGCTACGCTGTCTTCACCTTGTTTTAAACTCGCCATCTGGGCCTTGATGTTGTGTAATGTGGTCAAAATTTTCTTTTCGAACCGCTTACAAAGCCAGTCCCAAACATCTTTCGGGCTGTCGTCGAACATGATGCTTCGGCCGATGTTTGGAGCCAGAGAGGAAATTATCCATGAGACCACAAGCGAATTTGCTCTTTCCTAGGCGGCGAGGCGTACTGAATCTTGCTCACCAGGGCGTTGGATGCTGCCGTTAACAAACCCTATCTTGTTCTTGGCCTTGAGCGCCCGAAGCATGCTATACTTCCAAGACAAGAATCCATCACCGCCGGTGTACTTCGTAGTCAAAGCTTGTCCCGGTTGTTCTGTGACGTGCACGTACAGGGGGTCGCCTTGATCGATTTGAGTAGTAGAACCTCCACCCGTTTTCTCGCCGATTTCTTTACTCATCTTTGATTCTTCCCTCTTGTCGATTTCTCTAACGAAGCACCTAGTGCTCTGATACCATGACGGAATTTGAAGAAATGAATCGAAGATGCTTTATTGATTGACAAAACTGGGAATTCCAGTTTTGTATTATACACGATTGTCGACAATGCTCAGAAGAAAAGAAGAATGCGTGAGTAGTTCTACAGGGAAGAAGAAGCGGGGATATAACCTAGAATAAGGAAAAGGGGAAGAAGTAAACCGGGTCTAACATGGACCGGTTTACTGCAATTACACAAAACATAGCCTAATACAATCTAGAAAAGTACAATATGTAACATCCTAGAATACAGACTAAGAGAACCCCTGAATATATCCAGCGTATCTCAATATTTCTGTTTATAAATTTAACTTGGTAGAGTGAGGTTGAGATGTGTGAAGTCAAACAATGGTTGAAGAAGATTTCAAGTCAGCAATGTTACGTAAAACCCTAAAGCGCATCTGGAAAAAATAAATCTACAACCACAAATATTGATTATTATTATTATTATGTATGCTAGCATCAACATGAGTGATTAAGGTGCAATAAAGTTTTAAAAACAAAGGTATAATTATTTTTCTATGATATTGATGATTAAGTATCGTGAATTGATAAATCACAATCACAAAATAAAAAAAATCATTTGACATTGATCACCTTGAGAAAAGATGTTGTTACTAGTTGGGTAATACAAATTTTGCGCAGAAGCAAGACCCCAATGGGCTCTTATGGATTAGGTCAAGAGACCGATTATGCATCACTATCGTTGGGTCAAAGACCCAACTACCCAACTGCTCACGGTGGAAAGCCTAGCTGTCCACTTAGCCACAAGCAAGAGTCAATAGTGGATTTAAACCTCCCAACAACAAGTCCCTTCACTAGCTCACAATCCTGTGGCCCGAACACCTCGGTCGAATGTTAGGCCGCAGCTCAGACTGAGTCAACCCCGTCCCTCTCACTTCAGCCCGATACTCGTCCCCATAGTGGTCGTACTCGTCCTCCGAACCATCAAGCCTTCATCGACCTGACAATGAAGGACATCCAACTAGTTGAGTCAGTAAGGTGTGCTAACGTGGGCTACGTTTCACATTATCTCCACCCTTGTCCAAGACTCAACCCATGTTGAGCCGTAAGACGACTATGATGTGCAATGCCCCTTGCATCGTTCGTGGCATGAGTCAAACTAATGGGACAACCCCTAGTTGCTTCGTGCCCGTGGTCACTGGCACTCGCAACCTAAGGGCCAGCATTGAGCATAACGTGTTCATGCCATTTGGAGTCACTACCAAGCCATCCTGGCAGCATGTATGCCCAAAGACATGCCCATCCTCATTAGACCCGGACGGATGCCCTCCACAGCACCCGTTAACTCGACCCTCGCTCGAGTTTTACAAGCTGATGCTACTCAACCTGACCAACTTAAACATCTTGCCCTTCAACCGGTGCCCGCCCCACGGTGTTAAGTGTGGGTTGTTGCGAGTGTTGTTAGTGGGGTTTGTTATGGGTAGGTGTTGTATCTAAGCGATGGAATCGTGAAGAGATAGGGGTGTAGTTTTTTGGCGGTTTTGATGATATTTGTCAACTGTTTTCGAGGCTATAGTTTCTTTTTGGTTTAGAAGTTGCTAAGAATTTGAATGCTAAGATAGTTTTTATTGACTCATATATATTGTAATTCATCTTAACGGGAAGTAGGTGTGTTATATCGAAGGTTAGGTTACCTTTAGAAGATGTCCGGTGGCGATATACTACTATTATTATTATTATTATTATTATTATTATTATTATTATTATTATTATTATTACTATTATTATTATTATTATTATTATTTTGTAAGTTGAGTGTCCGTATATACTAGACTTGAAAAACATTTCCGAACCTTAAAAACTGAACCATATCGAACCGATCTGAACTTGAATCTCAACCAAAAAATATAACTTGAAAGATGACCTGAAATACAAAAGAAACTGACCCGGATCTAACCTAACCATTATAGTATATAACCAAACGTCAACCAATCCATAATCATCCAAACCAGAGTGACCCAAACTGAAAATCAACCCAATCGAAGTTACCTATAACCCCGATAATGACCTGAAATCCATACTGACCTGAATTGGAAATCAACCCAACTGTAGTCACCTATAACCCCGATAATGACCCGAAATTCATAGTGACCCAAACTGAAAATCAACCTAAAATTATCCCAACTGAAGCCGAAAACACATCCTATGTGACCCGAATGAGTTGATTAGATATGGTTGTTTCTTTCATAATGTATTTTGCTTGTTCTTTATAGATATACAAATAATATTCTTAAAAAATATTGGTAAAACTTTCAAAGTGGTAGTAATAAGTAAAAACAACCATTTTGCTGTGAATGAGGGAGAGAAGACAAATATGAACTTCGGAAGAAAGGCAAGAAAGAGATAGATTTCTGATTGATCAATAAGGGTGTCCGGTCATTCCCCATTTACAACACTCCACCTTGAATGTCCGACATTGATTATTTACAACACTCCCCATGAATGTTCAACATTGATTGCCTCGTTAAAAACTCTGCTAAGAAAAAACCCAATGGGATAAAAATCAAAACTAAGAAAAAAAAGAGTGTCATCATGAGTTCTCCTCTTGAGCAAACCGTCACTTTAAATATCTGAATCTGTATAGTTCAATCTTGCGGATTAAACTTTCGGAAGCTGAAGTAGGAAGTGACTTAGAGAATGTATCTGCCAAATTCTCGCTTGAGCGGATTTGTTGTATATCAGTTTCTTCATTCTTCTAAAGCTCATGGGTGGATAAAAACTTGGGGGATATGTGCTTCGTTCTATCTCCTTTGATGTACTCGTGTCTCATCTGTGTTATACAAGTAGCATTGTCTTCATATACTATTGTTGGAACTTTCTTATCACAAGATAAGTCACACGTCTCATGACCATGTTGGATCATGGACCTTAACCAAACACATTCTTGACTAGCTTCGTGCATAGCTAGGATTTCAGCATGATTAGAGGAGAAATCAACAATTGTTTGCTTGATAAATTTCCATGATATAGCTATACCTTCATGAGTAAATACTTAACCTATTTGTGACCTTATGTTGTGGGGATCGGATAGGTAGCTAGCATCAGCATAACCTACTAGACAAGACTTAGATGTCTTGGGAAAAACCAACCCCATACACATTGTACCACGAAGATAACGAAGTACAAGCTTAACACAATTCTAATTAATGCCTTTTGGTTAAAGTAGCATTATATATTGCTAATAGATTTACTGAGAATGCTATAACAAGTAGAGTATGACTCGCCAAGTACATCAATGTTCCAATAGCACATAGATATGGGACTTTAGGACCAAAAAACTCTTCGTCACTTTCACGGGGTTGAAATGGGTCATCGTTCACAGACCTAACACCCATTGAAGTGTTTAATGGATGAGCATGATCCAAATAAAATATATATAGCACCTTTGTAATATAGTGGGGATGGAGGAATACCCCACTTGGTGAATGCTCGAGTTGCATTCCAAGGCAGAACTTTGTCTTACTAAGATCTTTCATCTCAAATTTTGACTTCAAACATTCAACAGGTTTGTTGAACTTCTACAAGTGTTCAATTATGTTGAGGTCATCAACATAGACTGCAATTATGACCATCTCAGTCCCTAGATCCAGTTTTCTTTATAAATGTATAGGACAAATCGAGTCATTCTTATAACCTTCTTAAGCAAGAATTCACTAAAGCAATTATACCACATACAATTCGACTGCTTAAGTTCATAGAGGGATTTATTCAATTTAATGGAAAATTTTTCTCTAAGGCTTGATTTGAAAGCTTCAGGCAGTTGAAATCCCTCTAGTAGCCTCATATAAATGTCACTATCAAGAAATTCTTACAAATAGGCTGTAACCACATCCATTAATGGAACTCAAAATTTTCTTAGATTGTCAAACTAATTAAGTATCTGAAACTTGTGGCATCCATTACTGGGAAATAAGTTTCTTTATTGTCAATAAGTTGTCTTTGACTAAAACCTTGTGCGGCTAGCCGAGCTTTGTGTCTAACACTTTCATTATTCTTGTTTGGCTTTTGCACAAACACCCATTTATAACCAACTAGTTTTATATTACTGGGTGATGGATTACTAGTCCAGAACATCATATTTTCATTTTGTCCAATCATTTCTTTGTCTGCATTCTTTAACAAACTTTGGTTCATGATCCTCTTCGTCATCCATAACTTGTAGCGCTACATTATATGGAAAAAAATTTCATCAACGTTAATTTCTTGTCAGTTCCATCGTATTCCAGTCATGACATAGTTAATTGAGATATCTTCATTATAAATACTTGTTTCAGGTATCGTATTTTTCTACATTTAATCATTTGTCTTGTCCACAAACTCTTCAAGAGTCTCACCCTTCTTACTTAGACCATTTTTAATGCATGCCCCTTTTGTTTTCGAGGGATTTTATCTTTAGAACCGACTTGACTACCACGCATTACACATGTGCTGGACTCATTTGCAACCTGTCCTCCCTGAACATCAATTCTAGCATGAGCATTTGCACCTGACACATATGACTTTGTCACCTAATTTGGTCAATAAATGCATCAGACAATTGGATTTCCAACCTTTGGAGATTAATAATATGTTGAATGTCTCATTCACACTGCTTAGTGCGAGGATCATAATGTAGCAACGATGGTTCATTCCATGTGATCTCCTTTACCAATTGCTTATTTTCTCCCCCTAATTGTGGGAAATGTGACTCATCCAAATGACCGTCAGCAAATCAAGTTGTAAATAAATCCCCTATTTTTGCTTGAGGTATCTAATAATCGAAGAAAATTCAAAACATATATTCTTATTCTTCTTTGAGACCCCATTTTGGTTTTTTTATAGCAACGATGGTTCATTCCATGTGATCTCCTTTACCAATTGCTTATTTTCTCCCCCTAAAGGTGGGAAATGTGACTCATTCAAATTACTGTCAGCAAATCAAGTTGTAAATAAATCCCCAGTTTTTGCTTGAGGTATCTAATAATCGAAGAAAATTCAAAACATATATTCTTATTCTTCTTTGAGACCCCATTTTGGTTTTTTGTGGTGAAGGGATAGGAACATATACCGCACAACTAAAAATTCTTAGATGAGAGATATTTGGTTCTTAACCCATATCCATTTGTAGTGGTGACAACTTATTATGGCTTGTTGGCCTGATGTGAATCAAAGTAGTTGCATGTAATATAGAATGTCCCCAAGCATATACCAGGAGTTTTGATCGTACTAGTAACAGTCTTACAATTAATTGCAAACGTTTGATCAAAGATTCCGCTAAACCATTTTAGGTATCAACATGTGTTATCGGGTGCACAATGGCTATTCCAAGGGACATGCAATAGTCATTGAAGGCCGTAGAGGTAAACTCACCAACATTAACCATGTGTATGGCTTAATTTGATTATCATGAAAATTGGCTCGCAACCGAATCAACTGATACCCTTGCAAAATGCCATATTACAGGATGATAATAACCTAACATGTGACCATTTAGTAGACGTCTGTCAAAAAAAGAAATGTCTAAATGGTCCACATCGTGGGTGGATAAGTCCACATATATGAATCCTTTCGATGGTTTTGTGTCAAGCTTAACTGGTGATGGCCTTATAATTAGTTTTCCTTGAGAACAAACAATACACTAAAAACTTTTTAGTTGAAGAAACCTTTTGTTTTTCAACATGTGACCACATGTACTTTCCTTAATTCTTTGCATCATGATTGAACCGGGATGGCCAAGATGGTAACGCCAAGTTTTGAAATCATCAAAAGATTTCAAGTTTTCAACAACATATATTTCAGTTGTATTGATATACATGGGGTATAAGCTAGAGGAAATAGCAAATAGCTTTTCAAAATTTGTTTGTTGTCAGTTGTCACTTTTGTGATGCAAATATAATCACATTACCCTCACCACCCCCCCCCCCCCCGGTCTAAATGTGACACCCATTCTGGTGTATATCAGAGAAATTCAACAAGTTTCTTTTAGACTTGCTTGAAAACAATCATTTTCAATGCATATTTTTGTTCCCTTAGACAATAAAATATTGGCTTCTCCATCCCATTCATAATACTAGTACTACTCGATATGTTAGTAACATTTGCCTCATTTTTTTTCATGTAAGAAAAATATTTCTTATGCTTAAGAATCGTGTGTTGCAGCACTGTCAATAACACATACGATTCACCATCCATCAATGACTTTCCTAATGAGGATTATTCTTCATAAAGCAAAATAAAAATTACATTTAGTAATATGTATGGAAAAATAGTCCATAAACCATAAAAATTGATAGCAAATCTTGATCCAAAGCAAAAGAAAATAAAACAAAACAATTGGAAGTATGATCCAAATTCGAGAAGACTAACAAAACAATAAACGTAAACAAAATGTTTACAAATAGTGTAAAGAGAAGTAACTCTAAACTTGATGCTTTTCATCTCCAATTTTTGGTGGGTCTTCAGTCAAGTTGTCAAGACTTACACCAGGAGTATAGAAATCAGCCTCATCAAGGTGTGTGACATTGGGGTTAGATATACCTACGCAAAATATGTCCCCACTTGTTCCCCTTGTCTCTTTTTCTTCAAGGAAGCTTGGTAAAGAGCAACAAGGTGTTTACTTGTGTGACAAGGTTTTAGCGCAATGGTCTTTATCTTCACACCGATGGCACACATTTCTTCTTTCTTCTTAGACTTCCCACCTTATGGTTTCACTTTTTGATAAGGAGATGCATTTCGGACATATCCATCACTATAGTACACATTACTTTTCCCACGTATACGAGTACAACCTCCCCCACATCCATATCCATCTATATGACCACGACCATGGCCACGATTCAGTGCATGTATTCATTCACTTCAGGCAATTCTATGGAACCAGTTGGACAGGCTTGATGATTTTTCATCAATAGCTCATTGTTTTGCTGAGCTACTAACAGACATGCAATTAACTCAAAATATTTTGCAAAACCTTTTTCACAACATTGTTGTTGTAATAGCACATTTGAGGTGTGAAAAGTACATAATGTCTTCTCTAGCATGTCTTTATCCTGAACTTCCTCTCCACATAATTTCAGTTGGGAGATGATTCTTAATAATGCAGAATTATACTGTGCAACACTTTTGAAACCTTGCAGCCTTAAATGCATCCATTCCTAGCAAGCTTTAGAAAGTAGAACAATTTTTTGGTGGTCATATATTTCTTCCAAGGATTTTCATAAAATGAGTGGATCTTTCTCTATTAAGTACTCACATTTCAAGCCTTCATCCAAGTGTCGACGAATAAAAATCAAAGTCTTCGCCATATTTTGGGAGGAACATGCATTTCCATCCTTAATAGCATCTACAAGACCATTTGCAGCAAGGTATATCTCGACAGCATCCAATTCCCATTTGAATAGTTCTTCCCAGTGATGTCCAAGGCCGTGAACTCAAGATTAGCAAGTTTATAAATGGTCATTCTTTACAATCTGTCATAAATAGAAAAATATAAAAAAAAAGCATACATGTATTGGTATCAAAAACTTTCTGGCACAATGCCTTTATGTCTACAAATAAAGTTTAACATCACAATGCCCTATATAGTGGCGCAAGCATTATGAATAAGAATAAAAAAAATGTACCATATATATCACAACAAAATAAAACAAACAACACAAAATAAAGAAACGGTGCAATAAACAAAATATGGCACAATGCCTCACGTGATATCAATTCTTGGCACGATACCTCACATGATATTTATATATGGCTCAATGTCTCACGTGATATGTATATCTGTCTTGATGTCTCACATAATCTTTATTTTTGCCACGTTATTGCACGTGATACTAATATCGGGCACGATGCCTCACATGATACTTAATAAATAAATAAAAGTGAAACTGAATCAATCAAACAACACGGAATAAATTATCATAATTAACAGTAAATAAAATCTGACATGATGTCTCACAGGATATTTAATCCTAACATGATGTCTCACGTGATATGATTTCTGGTGCAATGCCTCACATGATATTAATTTCTGGCGCAATGCCTCATGTGATGCGAATATATTAGGAGTGTATACGAATTAACATATAATTAGCAAAACAATACTATTAACAAGGGTCTCTATTTGGTAGAGGGGAAAGGAAAAAAAGAGGTACAAGAAAACAAAAAGCTAACCCCTTGAATGTCTGGACATTCACTATTTACAACACATTTAATATATATTGAGCATTCGTAGTTGAAGATGGTTCAATGGGATCTTAAGGAACAATCCTTATTGTTACACGATAAAAGGTCGCTATGATTGGCAGGAAGTGCTTCAAGCTCTTTCATCCTTCCTTTCCCTTGATCTAGCACACCTGGTTTGTGCACCCTTTTGTTTCCCCTTCAACTCCTTGCGCCTTTGACAGCTTCTTAACTTCTCAAAGTTCTTCAACTCTTCAAGAACACCAACACGGATGAAAAAGCACGATTTAATCACCCACACTGAAGAAACCCGATCCTTACTACTTCCTCCCCACGAATATCTGAACGACAACTTTAACTAACAAAGATAATAAGAAAAAATATAGGAATATCTTCCCTTTTCATTCTTTTAGAAAATTCCGTTTATAATAGATAAATGTTATTAATGTAACAACATAACTTTTACTCCACCAATGGGCCAATACTTAGTTATGTAATACCCATAATTACCAAGGGACTCAGTAAACCCTAAAATACCGTAGCATGGCCCGCGTACGCTTGGTGCGCTGCCCAGCAGTACAGTGTTGGTGTCGCAGCATACTCCCGTACACACGTGCCCACGCTGCACTCACCTGCCTGCATCTGATAGTCTGCAATGTGCACTTGAGGCCCAGCTCATGCGCGATGCCCGCGTCCGGGTCGTCACCACACGTCCTGTGCCCGGGTCGTCACCACACGTCCCCGCCCTTACCTTCGCACGGCACCCTGTGCCTGCTCGTTGCTACCTTGTGCACACTCTCAGGCGCACCCTTTACTGAAGTATATTGGGAAGGATTTCATGAGTTCAACGGAAACAAATTACAAGTAAACTTATTTGTAGGCCTGAATGCACTTAATAGAACAAACATGTTTTAGCAAAGAAACACAAAAATAATAAGGAACATGCTAAACAAGCAAGATACTCATTGGATGTCTAGATGTTGTATACTTAAACCAATGCTTAACCATATGGTAGATCGACCTAAACTAATACAAATTATTGAGATTGACTGAAATCAAATTTATAAATCATGATCATAAAGTTGTTTGATTCTATAATGACTGAAAAATTAACCCAAGTCAGACCCATCGCAAAAAAACCGAGCAACCCAGAGGCTAACCCGAACCCGAACCGAGTGACCTGAACTGCCAGATCTCTGGAATATCCATGCTCATTTGATTGTTTGCTATTGGGTGAAGGATGTAGAAATCTGGTGCATGTATATAGGGGATATCTCTAATCGTATTTTGATAATGTACATACAGATTAACAAAAAGATTGTAGTATCATTTGCAACGAAAAATGACAACATTACAATTACTAGGTGACTTTATTTATAATAATTTACAATGTGATGCATCATTCAGTTTCTTTCAATCTCCTTACGAAGAATCTTTCCGAAATAATTACATACAACACAATCCAATTTATAGAAGGCAAATTCTTGCCTACATCGACTACAGTCGAGATGACTACATATGTCAGATTTGAGTGACAGGCGCATCAATTTACTTTCTTTTCTTTTAAAAAAAAAAAATGGGAGGGAGGAGCGCGGTTGGGCCGTGCGAGTACACTTCCTTTTTTTTCTTTTTTCAATTTTTTATTTTTTATAAGTTGTTGTAACTTTTAATATATAAGTCCAAAATGAAAAACAAATATATCATTGTTCATATAAATTCGAGCTCTCCAAAACAAGACCAGTCATGGATATGTTTTGACAACTTTTTTAAAAAATTATTTTTACATGTATACCATGATATTTTAATGTGAGGAGGTACGTACATATTTTAATGTGAGAATGTACATGTTTTAATGTGACGATGTACATGTTCAAATGTAAGAATGTACATGTTCTTTAATGAACATCTGTACATGTTTGTATGGTCATATGTGCAAGTTTTCTCCCTTATATGTACATAGTTTAATCTAAGGATGTACATATTTAATGATTGGTACAGGTTTATGTGACCAACTGTATGTTTTTAATGCGATGATGTACATGTTTTTACGTGTGGATGTACATGTTTTAATGAACATTTATACAGGTTTGTATGATCATCTGTACAAGTTTTTTTTACGTTTTGTACACTATACATGCAAAAATAATTTTTTTAAAGTTGTCAAAACATATCCATGAGTGGTCTTGTTTTGAAGAGCTTGAATTTAGGTGAACAATGATATAATTTTTTTTTTTCATTTTGGACTTCAATTTTTTTTATTTCTCTAATACTATCTTTGGTAATGATATTCTTATCACTAATAACAAGCATGATAACGAAAGACTTGCAACTAATGATAGGCTTAGAAATTGGGGGATGACAGCTGATGAAAATTGTGTACTTTGCCATGATGGTAGAGAATCAGTAAAACACTTGTTTTTTTAGTGTGGGTATACTAATGAGGTTGGAACTGGGACAAGAATAATTGGTGGGTTAGTAGAACATGGAAAAAACGGTGTAATAGGAATAGAAATGAACTCTTTTGTGTTCACCGCTCCTCATCTATTTGTCTATGGAAGAGAGGAACAATAGGATCTTTCAGGACCGTCTTTGCACTGCACAACAATGTACGAACTAGTAATTAGGGCAATGACGATCTTCTAACCTATAGATGTTAGCTCGTTCGTTTTTGTGATAATTAATATACTATTACTTATCAAAAAAAAGAATGCTTATATTCTGTTTAAATGGTCGTGATGCAGAACTTATAACTAAAAATTTGATTTTAAACTAGTAAACCAGCACCACCAATAATCTTACAAAATCATGGTCGATGCTATCCAAGTACTTTATTTAGGAGTAGGTTTTGGTCCCGTACCGTACGATGCTATCCAAATCCATCAAAATTACGTCAAAGATCGACCATCAATCGTCACACGGGCCACGGCGGCCGGGATGGCGGTTGACAAGGCGGTTGATCCTCCTCTCAAATCTTCCATCATTTGTAGATTGAGAGGTGGATTGATAACATACTGAATCGGTCTAGCTCTGCGAGGCGCAGGCGGCGGGCGTACCGTCCTCCTCATCACCACTCTAACATGCGCCATTTCTGGAACTGGGAGCGCAGCTACTGCTGCCGCTGGAGCTGCGGTGAAAAGGATTAACACTGAAGAGCGCTGCTATGATCAATGTGAGTGCGGGGAAGTTCATCTTCAACGCGTCGTTAGAAATCTATATCTGTTGTCTTTCTGCCGCTTGGGTATTTTATTTATCAAGCAAGGGTCAAAGGAAGTTACTGAATACCTATTAAAGACGGTAGAAGATGCAGATGTATTTGGTCAATGGATCGGAAAGATAGATCTGTGGTAACTCGTTGGTCATTAGATATATTATTTTACATGTAAAAAAAGTTGATTATCATTATATGAGTGGCAACAACGCGTATATTGGGGCCGTTTCTTTTCTTTTCTTTTTTTTATATTATAAAGAAGTTTTTCTCTTTTTCTTTATCTCTAACAAAATAATGTTGATCACTTGAGGAAATTTATATATTATCAGTTCTTTTTTAATACCACTTGAATCTTGATAGGCAGCAGCCCAATCCACCTGGACCAGATATAGAACAAATAGAATAGGCCCAAGTTATTAAGAGTCCATCTGTTTATATGTTGGTATTTACTAGCTCATTCGTACATATGTAAAGTCCCTTATACAAGTCTGTAAAGTTTACTATAAATAGCTCTTTAGGGTACAGGTGTGGCACAATCAGCCGACACTATTCCATTGCAATACAATACAATATTCATCGGGAACCTCTCATTCTATAATCTTCTATGGTACCAGAGCTATAGCAGGTTCTTCTTTCTGCATCATTCTTCTTCCTCGCTTCCCTTCTTCATCTTCATTTTCTCTTCAAAATGTCGACCAATAGCTCAGTAAACTCAGGCGGTACATCAGCTGGAGTTGTCAATTCCACTGCCGGCAGCTCTATCTCTGTCACTTCTTTCCTTTCACCCTCCTCAAATTTCATAAAACTTTCCAATGAAAACTTCCCTATCTGGCGAGTTCAAGTTGAACCATATCTCAGAGGACACGGTCTCTATCGTTGGATCGATGGATCCAAAGCTGCTCCTCCTGAAAAGGTAAATGGAGAGGTTAATCCTGAGTATACATCATGGAAGCAAACTAATCAACTTATTATGTCCCTCTTGAATGCATCTATGACTGAACCTATACTATCTCAAGTTGTTATGTCAAAATCTGCGGCCTCAACTTGGAAAATTGTTGAGGATATGTTTTCAGCTCAGGTTACCTCTAGAGTAATGCTATTGCGCAGTCAGCTTATGAGCATCAAAAAGGGTGCAGATAATGTCACCACTTATTTTAACCGAGCTAGGAACCTTGCAAATTCTCTAGCTGCAGTAGGAGCAGCTATGACAGATAATGACCTGGTTAGCTGTTTAATTAGTGGTCTACCTCTGGAGTTTGACTCTGTTAGAACAAATCTAATGCTGTGCACAGACCCAGTAACTCCTGAAGCTCTCTACGGTTAGTTTTGACCTTTGAGTCACACCTAGCACAGCAGACTTCTGACCTCCTCAATGGTAGTCAGCTATCTATCAATCAGTGGCGGATCTAAAGGGGGGGCCGGGGGCACCGACCCCCCCGAAACTTTTGAAATTTGTCAAATGCTCTTATAAATTTTTGAAAAAGTACAAAATGACATAAAATTTTAAAGAGTGACAGTGTCAAAAAAATTTTGCCCCCCCGAGACCTAGCTTTTGGATCCGCCACTGCTGTCAATGTTACCCAAGCTACTACTGCAAGTTCAAGCAACTCCTACAAAGGAAGGAATTATAAAGGAGGAAGGTCCAACAGAGGCTATCGTGGAGGAGGAAGGTCATCTAACAGAGGGGGTTCTAACTCTCAAGGACAACACCTATCAGGCAAGAATGATCCTAGAGTTCAATGCCAGGTCTGCAGTAAATTTGGTCATTCTGCTTTGGCATGTTATCATCGATTTGATCATGCTTATCAAGCCAATGCCAACTCTAAGTTTAATGCCAACTTAACCACTTCTGATGGTCCATGGTATCCTGATAGCTGTGCTTCTCATCATTTCACTCATGATTTTTCCAACCTAAGCATAGACAGTCAACCTAGCTCTGGGACTGATGAAGTGAGCTTTGGAAATGGAAGCTCCCTTCCTGTGAAGGCTCAAGGCAGTGGTATACTGCCTACTCCCTCTGGTTACCTCTCTTCCTAATCTACTATATGTGTCACACCTCAATAAGAACTTATTATCTGTTAGGCAGCTCACTGCAGATGATAACGTATCAATTAAATTTTTCCCTAACTTCTTTATTGTCAAGGATCTGGCTATGAAGAAATTCCTGCTCAAAGGAGGGGTTGCTAATGGGCTCTATCTGTTTTCTCCTGCCCAGACTCAAGTGGTGAATAAAGGGTGTCAAGCTAATGTTGCTGAAAGGATATGTGCCCAGATATGGCATCAGAGACTAGGACACCCATCTCCTAGGGTCACTAGTCTGACTATTAAGAATTATAAACTTCCTACTTCTATTTCTACTAAGGGTGTGGACAACACAAACTGTAAAGGGTGTTTTATGGGGAAAATGCATGCTCTCCCTCACCCTTCTAGTTCTACTGTTTCTTCTAAGCCTTTTGAACTGCTTTATGCTGATGTTTGGGGACCCTCTCATGTTTTATCTACCTCAGGGCATAAGTATTATCTTGCAATTGTGGATGATTTTAGCAAATTTGTTTGGGTTTTCTTTCTCAGTGCTAAATCTGAGGTGACTACTGTGTTTACACAATTTATGAAACTTGTGAGCAATCATTTCAATGCTTCTATTCAGAGCATTCAGGTAGATGGGGGATCTGAGTTCAAACCCCTATATCCTATTCTAAGACTGTAACACCTCATATGAGCAACTGTCCAATAACCTAACTCCCAAGCCATCCAGGCTTGAAAACTAGCCACTTTAGGCCCTCAATCCTCACTTGGGCTGAAAAGTGGAAGGCCTGTTGTTGTAGTCAACTCATATGTATCCTTATAAACCATTCACATTACTACTCATATCCCGATGTGGGATGGGGGTATTACATACTCCCCCACTCAAAGAACGCGACGTCCTCATCGCAAGCCTAACATCCAAGTCCCATGGACCTCCTCGGTAGGTGTCGGGTAGCTCATCCCGGCACGGTCCCGAGTCAGCTCTGATACCATTTGTAACACCTCATATGAGCAACTGTCCAACAACCTAACTCCCAAGCCATCCAGGCTTGAAAACTAGCCACTTTAGGCCCTCAATCCTCACTTGGGCTGAAAAGTGGAAGGCCTGTTGTTGTAGTCAACTCATATGTATCCTTATAAACCATTCACATTAATACTCATATCCCAATGTGGGATGGGGGTATTACAAAGACAACAAGGAATCGCCTTGCGTATCAGCTGTCCATACTCCCATCAGCAACAGGGATCTGTTGAGACAGACACAGAAGTATTGTGGATAAAGGGTTGGCCTTACTTGCACATGCTTCTCTTCCTTTAGAGTTTTGGGACAGGGCATTTCATACAGCAGCATACCTAATTAACAGGACACCCTCCATTGTTCTCTCATACAAGAGTCCTTTTGAGAAGCTGTTTCAGTCCACACCTAACTACAACTTTCTAAAGGTTTTTGGCTGTGAATGTTGGCCAAACATGAGGCCTTACAATTCTCACAAGTTGAACTACTGATCAGTGAGATGTGTTTTCTTAGGATATGCTCCTAATCATGTGGGTTATCTATGCTTGGATCTGGTCACACATCGCATGTACACATCAAGGGATGTTCTATTCAATGAAACCAGTTTCCCTTTTACAGAGGCTCATCCTGCTGTTTCCTCTCATGATAACCACTCTTCTGACAGCTATACCCTGCCTCTTATTACTCCTTCACCTACCTTACCTTTACCCTCTCCACATCCTCAACCATCACCTCCTCAAACTCCCCACACCATAAACTCTGCTACACACACAGAACCATCTAACTCTAGCCCTTTACCCTTAACCCCTTCCATATCACCTGCCACATCTCAATCCTCCTCACAGACAGCCAGTCCCTTAACACCTCAGTTACCTGATCCTATTCCAGTTCACCCCATGGTTACCAGGGCAAGAAACAACATTAGAAGGCCTTTGGTTAGAACTGATGGTACTCTGCCCTGGCCAAATGCTCATGCTACAGAGATAATACCATCTGAGCCCACTTTCTCTCAAGCAATCAAGCATCAGGTATGGCTCGAGGCCATGCTCAAGGAATTTCAGGCACTACAGCAGAATCAAACCTGGACTCTAGTGCCTAAGCCTACTCATGTCAGACCTCTAAGTGTCAAATGGGTTCTAAAAACCAAGCATAGATCAGATGGTACTATTGAGCGAAGGAAAGCTAGGCTTGTAGCCAGGGGGTTCTCCCAAACAGAGGGCCTAGACTGTGAGGAAACATTTAGCCCGGTTATTAAGCCCACAACAATCAGATTAGTCCTCACTATAGCTACCCTCAAACAGTGGCCCATTAATCAGATTGATATTGATAATGCGTTCCTTCATGGTGAATTGAAGGAACATATTTATATGCAGCAACCCCCAGGGTTTGTAAACCCTTTTTATCCTGGTCATGTTTGTCTACTTCATAAGTCCATTTATGGACTTAAACAAGCACCCAGAGCCTGGTTTTCTAAGTTGAGTGATACTCTCCTCTCATTAGGGTTTCACTCATCTAAATCTGATACCTCTCTTTTTATATACACTTTTGGGCAGGATATACTCTATCTGTTGATTTATGTTGATGATATCCTTATCACAGGATCATCAACCTCCCTGGTTACCCACTTTATTCACAAATTGTCATCCATTTTTCCAGTTAAAAACCTTGGACCCCTACACTATTTTCTAGGGATGCAGGTTCACAGAAACTCTCAAGGACTGTTCTTAAATCAGTCCAAGTACATTCAATCCATTCTTGACAGAGCCAAGATGGCTAACTGTCGTCCAGTTTTGACACCCATGAGTACATCTTCTTCCAATACCACCACAGACAATACACCCTTTTCAAATCCTACTCTTTTTCAGAGTCTCCTTGGTGCCCTTCAATACCTATCTCTCACCAGACCTGAATCTTAGCTATTCTGTAAATAAATTATGTCAAGCTATGCATGCTCCCTCGAACACTCACTGGCAAACTCTGAAACGTGTTCTCAGATATCTCAAGTCTACAATTTCCCTCTCTTACTATATTTCGACTCAGTCACGCCCGCATCTCTCTGCATATTCGGATGCAGATTGGGCTAGTGACATCACAGATCGAAGATCCACTACTGGCTACTGCGTTTTTTTTTGGAAAAACCTTAATTTCTTGGCAATCTAAGAAACAACCTACAGTAGCCAGATCTACAACAGAAGCAGAGTATAGATCTATGGCATATGCTACTTGTGATCTTATTTGGGTACAAAATCTACTTGGAGAGCTTGGAATTTACTTACCTGAGGCACCGACCTTGTGGTGCGATAATTTGGGCGCCACATATCTCACGGCCAACCCTGTCTTCCATGCCCGGGCGAAACATATTGGTCTTGACTACCACTTTGTCCGCGAGCGTGTACAAAATCGATCTCTCACCATTTCCTTCATCCATGGCTCTGACCAGGTCGCTGATATACTCACCAAGCCCTTATCGGGAGGACGGTTTCACTCTTTACGTTCCAAACTCTCCCTTCTGACGTTTACAACGAGGGGAGATGATAGGCAGCAGCCCAATCCACCTGGGCCAGATAAAGAACAAATAGAATATACCCAAGTTATTAAGAGTCCATCTATTTATATGTTGGTATTTACTAGCCCATTCCTACATATGTAAAGTCCCTTATACAAGTCTGTAAAGTTTACTATAAATAGCTCTTTAGGGTACAGGTGTGGCACAATCAGCCGACATTATTCCATTGCAATACAATACAATATTCATCGGGAACCTCTCATTCTATAATCCTCTAAATCTTCATTTAATTAGTAAGGGATTACACATTGGACACTTCGTTATAGAAAGGGACAAACTCCCCTTTCAGAATAAGGTATTGACAATAAACAAGAGTCAACTTACGTACCCGGTTAATAGCAAATTTAGATATTTGATTAGCATCAGTACAAACACAGAAAACTGGAAATAAACATACAAGATGAAAGTACAAATCCACCAAACCAGCTACTGCTACTAAGAAAGACCAATCTGAATAGATCAGCCTGGAGTCTTCTTGAGCCATTTCACACCATTTGCAAAGGTTACCCACTGAGACAGTAAACTCCAATGCACATATCCTGAAAAAGACTACATTCAACACAATGGTGTTATTTGGTATCCTATTGTACACCTAAGATGAGAGATCTATCCAATCCCTATTACTACCAACTTCTATACTGATATAAATAAAAGGGAAATTTCACCAAATACCACTGAGTTTTTGTTTAATTCATGATATACCACCGTGTTTCTAAAATTACACAGGATAACACCGAGTTTTTACTTATTTCACCAAATAACATTCTGTCACATATTTCGTTAACTTTTTCGTTAATATCCCTAGAAAAAAATACTAAACTACCCTATTATTAGTTAAATTAAGGTGGTATCTTATTTATTAATATGACAGTTCATTGTGAGGCAATTAATAACATGAGTATTTTGTCATTTTCTTGGAAAAATAATAAAGAAGTTAACATAATATGAGATAGAGTGTTATCTGGTGAAATAAGTAAAAACTCAATGTTATCCTGTGTAATTTTTAAAACACAGTGGTATATCGTGAATTAAGCAAAAACTCAATGGTATTTGGTGAAATTTCCCTAAATAAAATTAGTAAGTCTTTGCAAACCTCACAAAGAGAGGAATCCACATATCCTAATAACACTAAGGATAGAGATTTAATATCGTGCTATCCTGCAAGACAAATTTTGTGATATTACTTCACTAAACTTCATCCTCAACCACCGTTGACTAGGATTTTGTTCCAACTATAGCAGGCATTTTTCCAAAAGTCTATAAGCTGAAACCATTTATCTAGGCCTTCGTACCAAACAAAAAACCAACAATAAACCACAGCTTCTTTGTCTTGTAACTATCCTCCCAATATAGTTGGGGAAACTGTCCAAAACCAGAACTTCACCAGGGAACTTGGGGTCTCAATCACATAATTCATATCCAATCTATACTTCATAGATGAGCAATAAATCAAGTAGACTATCTTGGGAAGACCCTGATCCAAGCAGTCGAGAGAGTATTGATTCATCATGGGGGCAGCCTTCTCGAAACGTGTGCAGCCTGCACCAGAACATCAACATCCTTTCATAGATCTTGAAAGAAAAGATTGCAAAAATCGCCCACAATCCACCCAGCAGATGTAGTATCGTGTCCTCTACAATTCATATTGGCAAAAGAAACCAACCAACACCAGTAATTTCTTAGAGCCCAAGAAGGTTAAGGAGTCATCACTTTTCCTTTGTTCCTTGATGCTAAACTGGTGCAGATAAAAAAGAATGAGCTTTCGAGCTCCAGAAAAGATAATCTTTACAAGAAAAAACTACTTCTAAGCAGCTAACTGCAAAATCAGAAACACACGAGATACAAGCCATCAAAACGGACGACCTATTCTCACCAGGAGGAAACAAATAACAGATATAGATGCACACTGGGAATAATCCACTTAGAAACCCCCAAATTGTCGCCTCAACTCAGACCTTCTAACCAGAGATCACAAGGGAAAAGACCTCCCACACCAGAAGGAGGATCCTAATCACCGAAGACGGGAGAGACAACCTAAACTGATCAAGCACTTTGAAGAAACAACCAATCGAGCAATCGAGCTACAAAAACATACACAGGGGAAGAAAAACCAAGGAAGAGCTTATCTATCCCCTCACAACCCAAGATAGAAGCTGAGAAGACCCACTGCAAGGATGGTCCAGCTCTCACCACTGCGAAACTCAGAAACAACCAGAGACGATTGGAACCTACCAAAGAAACCCCAATCCAGATACACAACCGAGAAGAGAAAGATAAATATCGTTATCAGACACGAGCAAAGTGAAGACAACAGGATTCAAACCCTCAACCTAGTCTGAATCGGAGAGGGAATCTTACACCAGAAACTTTCCATACTTCAACCACGAACAGAGATAGAAAAAGCACGAAAGTTATCACGCGCTATCAGACGCTCTCAGCTGAATTCCTTGATACTAGAACAGGCGAGAGAGAAAACACCCACTGCAACCACGATTTGTGCCCTGAAGGAAAACCAGTCTAGACTGAACAGTTAAGAAGTAGAGGCTAACAGGCGAGAGGGAGAACGCAAATACCAAATCGCCTCAGATCGAGGACGATACTGTGACTGTGAGAATTGAAACCACCAGAGTAACCCCCAAAATCGCCTCCGTCGAGAGAACGATACCTATAAATTATCAGTTAGTACAATGTCAACTTGCACCTACAAAATACAAATGCAAACAGACGGCGACTGGAAACAAATGCCCAAATAGATGATATCAGTTAGACGATATTTAAAGTCGCCCTAAGTTAATAGATGATCACATCAATATGTAAGAAATAGGGGTGACACTATAATTGCCGTATTAACACCGGCTAATAGTGCACCTTCTCAAAGTCGCACCTATCTGTGTTAGATCAAACGGTGCAAACATTACACTTCCCCCTAATACTATAGTACGATCAAATATTTCACCCACTGAAATGTTGCAACTCCACACAAATGACTTCCTATATATCTTGTTTTCGAAAACACAACCATAACTATAAACGATCATACAACCGGAGAGGTTAATTTGAAAAATTACAAACCAAAACGCAAGACATAACCAACCCATTCCAATTGCTATGAGCGAAAACATTCCCACAGAAAGTCGCGTGAGCAATAGAAGGACTCACCGATCCATACCAATTGATTGACCAAATAAACTTATCGCTCCTTGACAAGTCTTCATCCCCTTCAGATAATTAACCCTCCAGCTGCATTAATAAACCATTACAAACTAACGATTCAAAAGAAGTCAAAAGTACCTATGATACAATGATCCATCCCATATGCAAAAGGTGGATAAGCCCTGTCGGTGGAGGAGTGGTATTGTAGAACCAAAGATCCTGGGTTCAAAAGCTACCAACTACCGTAACTATCAATAATAAAATATACAAAAGGTGGATCAAACTTGTTAGAGAAAATAAAAGGAGACAAAACAAGAAGAGTACATAAGTCCATAGCTTGAAGAGACAGCAAATTGAACCCAAGGTGGGTTGCACCTTCCATCGTGCAGTCTATCTATTTGGGCAGTCTAGTCAGCTGGTGACTAGATTATTTTGTTGACTGGGCTATATTCATCTAAATTCAAGTTCTTCAAAACAAGACCAGTAATAAATATGTTTTGACAACTTTGAAAAAAAAATCTATTTTTACATGTGTATGATGATACATTAAAATGTTAATATGATTCATTAATTTTTGTATTATGATTCATTAAAATTGATATTATCATTTATTAACTAATAAGTGGTGAATTAGATTACAAATATCGGAATCGATAAAAATCATTATTGTTTTGTAGTGTATTATTATTGTTGTATGGTGTATTTTAAACCTTATATGGTGAATCATGTATTTTTAATATTGTTTTGTGTTATATTATTGTTTAATTTTTTATTTTTATATGTTTACGTTGATACACTCAAATGATGATATGATTCATTAAATTTGATATTATGGTTCATTAAAATTGATATTATGATTCATTAATTAATAAATGGTGAATTATATAACAAACTTTGGAGCCAATAAAATCATAATTATTTTGTAATGTATTATTATTGTTGTATGGTATATTTTAAACCTTCTACGGTGAATCATGTATTTTTCATACATACCAAATATTGTTTTGTGTTGTATTATTGTTTAAATTATTTTTATTTTTGTATGTTTATGATGATACACTAAAATGAAAATATTCATTAATTTTGATATTATGATTCATTAAAATAGATAGTATGATACACAAAAATGATGTTATGTGTTTATAATGATACACTAAATTGATGTTATGAATTATAAGTATCATTGATATATATTGATATATACATGTAATTAATATAAATTTTTAAACTTCTCAAAATATATTCATGTTTGATCTTGTTTTGGAGAGCTTGAATTTAGATGAATAATGGTATAAATTTTTTTAATTTTAGACTTATACTTTAAAAGATAAATAATTTAAAATTAATACAATAAAAAGTAACCCAATCAGCAGCTGACTAGACTGTTGACTGGGATGCCAACTCAGTTGACCGTAAAATATAGTGCGATCAGGCTGCACCGTCTACGTACTCTTGAACTTAACCATTGTCGACCATCACCTCCAACCAATGTTTTTTTACCTTTTCTGCCATACTTCGCCAAAAGCAAATCCTAACCTTCCTCCTTCGTAGCATGAGCCAGGACATATTTGAACTTTTGCTTTCTTATGCCTAAGGAAGGACCTTGGGAAGGACTTGCCTTGTCAATGTGCATTGCTTCCAATAGGGGGGAGGGGTCACCCTCCTCTTTATCCATCTTAGTGTCTGGCATTGAACCCATTCCCGTGTCATTCCCAACTATAAAAGACGACTCACTCTAACCCAACAAATCGGCCACCACCCCACACGTAGAACGCCACGGTTCAGGACCTGCATGGACTAAGGGCTTTGTTCAAGCTAGAAAGACATTAGTATTGAGCCACATACCATAAGAGGTATCTGTCACACGAGAAAATTACTCGCTGTGACCGGCTCAACTCACGCCCGAGTCGATCAGCCTTCACACCTTTGCTTGAAACACGCCCGCTTCAAGACTCCGCCTTGGCTAGACACCCACACACTCCTCTGCGCCTAGGAGTGGTAAAGGTCCAACCTTTACGCCTCTACACCAAACGGGATACAAGAATGAGAATACCGCCCACGTTGTGGCAACTAGTTCCACTGCAACCTTGCCCTCCTGAACTTGTCTCTGAATCAAGTTTGCAAGTGTTGGATGTTGCAGGACTAGAGGTAGGAACTTGGGAAACACTCAAACGCTCACGCTAGAATTCTTTGGGGAAGAACTCAATTGTGACGTAGCTAAGTTTATGTGAGATCAAAGGCGCTTATACTCTTTTTCCTTTCTCTAGCTTCCAAAGCTTAGAATAGATTAGTGTAGAGTGAATAGAGTAAGTGTTGATGCCGTCTACAATGATCTCATCAGCCTTATATAGGCCTCCTGGTTCGGTTGAGATAATAAGGGAAACAAACTCCTTTATTCCCTCTCCTTAAAATCTCAACAAACTTCCACCATCTCTCTCTAGTTGGTTAGGCGCTTAAAAATCTCAACTTCCCACAAAGGAAGGCGCCTAACAACAAACCTCCTACAAAGGTGGCGCCCCAATCAGCTAGCCAAGGAAGATCTCAACAACCTTGCTATATTGGTGCCGCCTCCTAACCACCTTCCTAAATAAGTGGCGCCTCTATCCACTTAGGAGAGAATCTTAACAACCTCTCCTAAAAGAGTGCCGCCCACAAGGGAAGGGAATAAGGCCGCCTAGCAGTCCTTATTCAGTTGAGAGAATATCTCAACCTCTTTCCACAATTTTAAAGTAGTTATTCGGTTTGTTAGGATAACAATCCTTAACCACTTAGAGAGATATTTGCTACCGGTTTACCCCAGGTAAACTTTAGCAAATCATTATCCCGAAGAAATCTCAACAACTTAGAGAACCTTTCGCATATAATATATTTAGGGAAGGAAATCTAATTTCACCAAGGTAAACTTAATTTCCTATGGAAAGGCATTTTCTCTTTCCAAACATAATTAACCCAGTTAATCTATGTTCTTCTACCAACTTCCAGACATATCTTTTAGTTAAGGGAACATTAGGCTTTATTATCTCCAAGATAATAACCACCTCTAAGAGCATCCCACAAAAATAGGAACATTCGGTTAAGGCCCGAGAATCAGGGTTTCAAGGAGACATGGCGCCTGGCGCCTAGCGCGCCCGTGCTCTTGTTGCTGCCTAGCGCCTGCAGCATGTCCTAGCGCCCAGTGCTCTTGACACCGCTGCTCGCGTCGCGCACCCGAGACACACCCTAGCACCTTGTCACAGCCAGCGCTCGTGCCAAGCACTGCCAACGCCCGTGTCAAGAGATGCTCATGCCTTTGTCACCCAACTTGGCCCCGCACATCTAGTCGCAGCCAACGCCCGTGCCTAGCACAGCCAGCGCCCGTGTCATACGATACCGTGCCTAGTCATGACTCGCTCTTTTCCCTTGTTATGACGCAAACATGACACACCTTGGCAACAAATGCCACAGGATGTCTGGTCATGTCTGTCATAGCCCAGCTACCGACATGATACCACAAGTTAGCACAAAGCTATTTCCACCCGCTTCTCATTCTTGGTGAGCCTAGCTCACTGCCCAAGTACCTGAGCCTCGAACTCATTACTTGTGCAACCTCGTCAGGTTCCCTGCGCATGACAACGTGCCTTGGGCCTCGAACCCCTCACTTGTCACCGTTGTGTCATTCGCCAACCTCGTGACACGGCCTGGACGTTGGGCCACCGAAACGCATCCTTGCCCAATTGGCGAAGCCTCGCTTCCCACGCTAGCAAGAGCCTTACACTTGGTCGAATATGGGGTTGCTGAGCTTAGCGCATTCGCTCCAGACGAGAACTGTGACAGTATCCCCTTCCTCAAACAGAATCTAATGATTAGCACACCCATAAGAGAGGAAGGCGAAGCGATTGGGACATAATTTACACCGAGACTTGAGCTACTCATCCTGGATACTGAGACAACTATGGGGAAGCCGAAGAGCCATCACAAAAACAAGCAAAACAATGCAAACCTCCCACCTCAGGGATAACTTCTCTCTACCTCAAATGACTTCCTATATATCATCTTCACTATTTTCTTCCATATTTCCCTTATACTTATTAGAAATGCAGTAATCCAAAATTTCCTCAGTTTTGCCAACCAAACCCATCCATCTTCTATTGAAAAAAACCTCCTCGCAACTGTCACATCTCCTACTTCACCCTGGATTTTCAGAGAGCTCTTTTTTATATGCAATGAGTTCATCATTAGTTCTCCAAGAATGATGAGACCACAAACACTCAAGAAAGTAGAGTGTATACGAAAGAAAACTCAACACCAAACAGGAAAGCTCATAGTTTAAAAGAACTCTACCCCTACAAGAAAGCTTATCATGTACTCTCTTCATCCTGAATTGATCGTCTTGTTCATTATATGGATATGTCATTTGACTTCAATATTTAACATATAAATAATTTTAAAATTTTAAATTTTACAAATAAGTCATTACATGATAAACAATATTTATGAAATTTAGTTTTATGAAATTATTTTATCTTATATGTTTAGTATTGAAATATAAAACATACCATGCATAAAAGAAACAAAATGGTCAGGACGGAGGGAGTATGAGAGAATATTGTTAGAGAAATACATTTCTTTCTTATCTAATCAGTTGCAGAGCCAAAATTAGATGTATGTGGGGTCATTTTGTATAAACAATTTTTAATATTAAGATATTAAAATTAAATTTTAAAAATAATATTAAACGTTTTAGTTCCAATCCTCTTCGACTATTCATTTCTTGAAATACATAATAGTAACGTCGCTAATGATTTCAAAAACATATGTCTCTAGATAATCACTAAGCACGCCAACGATCATTATTTTGTGCAAATTAGTCTTAATATATGAAAGCTAAAAAAGTGTTACAAAATATAAGCAAAGGGAAAAAATTGTTAACATTAACGTTTGAATCCACTCTTTAAAAAACAAAATCTGCAGCACTAATTAATTATTATATGCTAATGTATAATCTACTATATATACAAATTAATTTAACACAACATAATACTGCATCTGCCAATGTATATAATGACATATTTTCAGCACCTTTCCATGTTGCATGTTTGCTCATCAGGTCATCTACAAAACTAATGTATGTCATGCTTGCTCTCCGGGACATCTATAGAACCAATATGCCACATGTCTGCTTATCTACTTCTCCTATGGTATAGATAAAATATCTTCCTATACCTTTGACTTGTGAATAACTGTGTTAGGTATAAATATAGATTTTTGAAAGAAACAATATCTTTCGGATTGAAACAATCTTGAACATTCTATATACATTATAGAATTTGAACATTGCCATAAATACTTTTACAATAGGTTCAAGGATGGAGTATTGAATGAAAAGGGAGAAAGGATTATAAACAAATCTAGAGAGCTCCATTCAATAGTGATTAAAATAATAAGAAAGAAGCTCTAGTATGGGAAGTGAAAATCCAGGCTGAACATTGTTAGAGGTGGTAACCTGAGGGTTAGAGTGTCACCATATATTGGTGGTACATTAACTCATTCGTGGTGCGTGGTTCGTAACTTGAGGATGATGATTGACATTAATAAATGAGATACAAGAGTTTACGTGGTTTGATCTTGAATGATCCAGTCCACGGGGTTGACAAAGGTTTTTAGTAGCATCTTGAGAGTACAGGAGATGGGAGAGTGGTGTTTCTCTGTATCGAGTATGTGATGTCTTATCTGTGCTTTTATCTCTATTTTGATATGTTCTTTATAAATGAGGCATTGATTGCTATTTGTAAAAATAAAAAAAAACAAGCTGGCTTGCTTCCCCGGCTTACCCTTTGTCTCTTGGTCGGGTTGGCGATGCTGACCGTAGCTTCGTAGAGTAGGGTTGTTGTCGGCCGGTAAGGGATTTGTTAGAAAGGAAGCTTCCTCACCTTACTTGGTTCCCCTTTGATTGTGGAAAGGACACATGACATATGGGGTATTAATGATATGTCAGTGAGGTGTGTGAGTTGGTAATCACGGGTCGGCTGATGAGACTGATAGGACAAGGTTTCAGGGGGCGCATCCTGAATAATGAGTGATCATTTGGTGAGAGAAATTTATTTCGGGTTTCAGCTGACAAAACTCAGCTGTCTTTGCTAGGATTTTTCCTTCTCTTTTGGGTTTGTTCCGGCCGACTTGTTGATCATGTCGCTTGGCGGTCGAAGCAGAGCTCAACACCCCGGGTGTTGGATCTCCATCGGGGTTCATGAAATTGTAGGAAAGACAGCGTGATTAGCTTTCTTACTAGGAATGGTTAAGGTTAAATTGATTACACCATACCAACTCTAGTCCCCCAAGTCTTGTTTTTGGAGGTTGGGAGAGAAGCGGGATAAGTTGTACGGGTTGTCGTCAAAACACTGACAAATTTTTTTAAGTAGATTGGGTTTTACAAGGTGTTTGTTTTGGGGTAATCAGGAAATGGGATTCCCTTTCCCAGTACACTTTGACCGGCGACATATGACCATTGACCACTTACCAGTGAATGTTGACTGACAATAAATGACTGTTGACCAATAGCCGACATCCGTTGACCATTGACCATGGCCATTGACCGGTTATTTATTCCATTCCCTTTTCCTGATTCCATTCCATTTCCCCGGTCTGAAACAAACACCCCCTTAGAGTTTTTACCTCGATAGTAGTACACCCACTAGTCCCCCAAGTTTGACTTTTAGCGGTCTTGGGTGGGAAGTTGAACTTTTGAACATTTGGAGTGATGGAGGATGTGTCATATGGTGCGATCTGGGATCGCTTTGGAAAACGGAGTGCCAAGTGGTGGGACCGGAGTAATGTAACACTTAGGCCACTAACTAACCGCGTGTTACCGATGCGTCCGAGCGTTTCTTTTGGCGGTAACTAATAAGTGTGGAATTTATCCATATTTATATGCTTAATTCGATTAATATGTTATTGGATTATGTGAAAAATTCCCTTACTTATGTGTTAAATTATATCACATGTGAAGAACTCCCCTTAGTTGTGGTTTTGTCCTTAAACAGATGAAAATATTGAAGAAAACGGTTTAGAAACACGTGCCAAGAGATTAACGATCAAAACGGGGCTGAATGGGAGTAGAAACGAGGTTTCTGGAACATTTTATGTATGGTCCGGGTCTTTCTCCGAGTTTACAGACTCGAACCAACCTTGAGGAGAGTTTACTGTCAATATTTGGGTGTGGTCCGGGTATATGTTCGAATTTAACCTAGGGAATACTTTCTAGCAGGGGCGGATGTAAGGGGGGTCACGTGGGGTCACGTGACCCCACGTTTTTCCAAGAATGCAGAGATTCCTATATGTATAGTAATTAGATTTTATATGTATGTAGTATATGACCTCATATATTAGAGAGTTGTTGGTAGTGTAGTGGTAAGGGATAGAAATATTGAGTGAGTTATCTTGGGTTCAAATCCAACTATGATCAAATATGTAATAATTTTTTTTCTTCGAAGAATTAGTGACCCCATATAATTTACATCCTGACTCCGCCCCTGCTTTCTAGGAAAACTTGCTATGACAGACCAGTACACTTGCTGATTATTTAGTCTTTATTTTTCTTTTCTTTTCTTTTATTTGTTTAGTTTATTTTTGTTTATTGTTATTTTGTTTAATAGTAATAATTCGGTTTGATATTGAATTTTTGTTTTATTTATAGTTTTTTACTTCAATAGTTATTTTATTTTTAGGATTAGGTTTTCGTTTAGGCTTATTCTACATTTTATTTTCGTTTCTACAATTTTTATTTTATTAGTTTAATTTTTGTATGGCATTATTTTGTTTATTTTTATTATATTTTATTTTCAGTTATTTTTCTTTAGTTTGATTTTAGTTTTTCTTTTTATTTGTGTATTTTTGTTTTGGGGTTGTTTATTTAATTTTTATTTATAGTTGTTTAGTTTGATTTTATTTACATTTTCGTTCATCATTTTTTTATTTATTGTATTGTTATGTACATATTTTTATATTTATTCTCTTCTTTATGTATATAATTTACTTTTCTTTTTCTTTCGATGTACCTTGATCTGATGGCTGGATATTACAATCCGCCAAGAGGTTGACCAGGATATTACAACCAATGGGTTGTGTATGAAAGGTGTGGAGGAGACCACGAGCTTACCTATTGTCTGTTCTCTTCTGGATTGAAGGATGCCATAAGAGATTTTATATCGGCTTGCTCTCTTCGAGGACGATCATGCCAGACATGTGGAGGGAACCATGAGAGGTCTCATTGCCTAGTTAACTCTTATAGTTTGAAAGACGTCATGAGAGATTTCTTATCGGATTGCAAAGCAAATTCAGCTGGGCATGAGACCCTTATGACAAGCGTGCAAGCATTGGGAGCTCAAATAGTTCACCAGACTGAAAATGAAACAAATCATGAGGTTGAACAACTAACTACAGTAGCTGTGTGGAATGGTACGCAGCTTGATCCGACGATCCCTGAAGTTGCTACCACACTTGAGGTGAAGATCATGAAGCGGCCAGTGCTAGAGATTAAGTGAGTTAGTGAATATACAGAGTTAGAGAATGATCTAATTCATGGAGCTACCTGGTTTATTCCTTCTCCACTCATACCTGAGCCAAAGAGTCTTCCAATTGACCTTCTTCCTGCACCTGCTGATGAGCCATCAGAGCAGAGTTATCTCATTGATTTCGAGGAGCTCTTGACTCCTGTTGAAGTTGATTTTTCTACAAGTTCAACCTTTGAGATTCCACCGGATGACAAGGATGTATACATCCTTGAATTTGAGAAGTAAGACCTGCGAAATTTTGATCCTCACGTCATGGACTACCCACCTCAACACAACCACCTGACGCATGATTGGTGGAGTTTGTACTTTCATATTTGGAGTGTTGAGGTCTTATTTTCATTTGATCGGGGACGTTTTATGAAGATATATGATACCCACCCCCGTCCACCCTTTAGCGCCCACATCAACATTTATATTCGATCCTGGATGACCTCAAGGGTATGGTCTCGCGAAAGACGTTGAAGAAGGGCAGCTGACTGGGAGGCAACCCAGTGTTAAATTTTGTTAGATATTATTTTTTGCATTAATTTCGTTTTGTAGTTATTTTCCTGGTTTTGTTGTCTATTAATATCTAACTCTATTTTGTGGCTTTGGTTGCTTCTGGTGTCTTTCTTTTAGATGAATTCTTAATGATGATACCCAACTAGGCTGCAACACTTGAGCAAAACGTAAGCGTGGGGTCATTCTACATGCAACAACAACAACAACAAAATCCAGGGGAGTTTTAGTTTGATTTCTTTTAATTTTTATTTTTATTTCTGACTGCTCTGTTGTATTTCCTTCGGACATAAATGCTTTTTTGCATGCTTAGAGTTTTTCACTCATGCCTTATCACACAATGAGGACATTGTTAAATTTTAAGTGTGGCGGTAGGGAGTGACCTTCAGTTATTGCTTCTGGCTACTAGTTTTTGTTTATTTTCAGGTGATAAATAATATGTTTCTCTTTACCGTTAAATGTTGAAATTTGGGTGATAATGTTTGTGTAAGTTTGAAATTGAGCCTGATGACAACCTTAAAAAAAATTCTGCTTAAAAGTTGTCTGATTAAATCATTTTCTTAAAGTTATTATGTTTTCACTGGAATCTGATGGATTGGCTAGTTGTGGAGACTGAATGCATTTAGCTTTGGACCTTGGAAATGATATGAATGTTTGGAATGAAAGGATAAGGTAAGATACTCCTTTGTTAAAAAAAATCCTAAACCGAATTAGGCCTCTTTTATCTAGTTATTAAGTCCTCGGGTGCTTTATCACCTATCTACCTAAGGTCTCGTGATCTGGGATAGGTGGACCAAAACCGTTACAGGGATAAAGAGAAAAGTTTGGGTAAAGGAACAACTATGCAATTAATTATAAATAGTTTATTTTTATTTCTTGACGAAGAAAAGTTATTGCATACGAAATATTTAATTGTAGTTTTTTAGTTTTTGATCATGAGTGTGTGGTGTTGAAATGTATTACGAAATAAGGCATTACTTCACACCCCTTGTCATTCAATGGGTAATGGAATGAAATTGGTGGAAGGTCCTGAGCTAATCTGCATTTCAGTTTCTACAATCTAGTCTATTCATGCCTTTATTAAAATTGTTCTCTATTCACTGTTTGTAAAAACTGATAGATTAGAGCATATTGATTTTTCTGATTGTCATTTTGCTTGTTTTCCTTCCGTTTATGTTTGATCATAGAGTTCTGTGTTCCGCTTTGGAGCAGTTATATTCTTTATTTGCTTGAGGAAAAGCAAAACTTAAGTGTGGGGTAGTTGATAAGTGCGGAATTTATCCATATTTCTATGCTTAATTTGATTAATATGTTATTTGATTATGTGATAAATTCCTGTACTGATGTGTTAAATTATATCATATGCGAAGAACTCCCTGTACTTGTTTTTTTGTGCTTAAACAGATGAAAATACTGAAGAAAAGGGTTTAGAAACGTGTGTCGAGAGCTTAACGATCAAGACAGGGATAGGAGTCAAAATAAGGTTTCTGGAGCATTTTATGTATGGTCTGGTCTTTGTCCGGATTATAGACCTAGACCAACCTTGAGGAGAGTTTACTACCAACATTTGGGTGTTGTCCGGGTATATGTCCGGATTTACAAACTCGGACCGCACCAAAACTACCTTGCTGCCTTATTTTGTACCTTGTCAGGGTATGTTTTCAGATTTACAAACCAGGACCAGGCATTGGCTCTCGCGTGGGTTTTGTGGGCTTTTTCTGGTGTCGATATCTTCTTTTTGTGCCCTTCTCATTATTCGAGGTTTTGGTGTTGTTGCAAGTTTGAAAGAGTCAATGTGTGGCAATCATTGGCCGCCTGACTTTGGCTTTTTCCGGTTGGCGATTGAAGTTTCCGGGAGCTGTGATGGTGATTATGGAGGGGGATTTGATTCTGAAATGTGTAAGATAGGGGGCATCTCTACTGGTCTGAAGGGGTATTTGATCCTGAAAGATGGCATCTTCTTTCCAAGCTGGCGGTGAGGTCCCCTAGGCTCCAGCGTGTCTCCCTTTTCTTGACCTGTCATTATGGGATCAGCCAAGTTGGCTAACATCGATCATTCGGTAATGCGGTTTAGTTGAAGAGGGGGAGGTGGAGGTGGGGGCCGCCTAGTTCATCTTTCTGGGGTGGTTGGGTGTTAAATTGGCATGGACCATGTGCCAGCTTGAGGCCCAGGGAGATGAGACTGGACGGGGAGTGAGCATGCTCATAGTGTCTCGCATAATCCGCTTCTTTAATCCTTACAAGGCTAGGGATGGCCGGTGCTCAACAGTCTTCAATGGAGGTCTCCCTAAGCCGGTTTGGATCAAGCATGTCAACTACAAAGGTGGTGGCTAAAGCCGAAGTGGCACCTTCGTTTGTGTTGTTTGTTGGGTCGTAGAACGAGTTGTCGGGTAGCTGGTTCTCATCCGTTAGAAGAGCGAGGGTAACAGTGTCGACAGGCACGTCCTGATTTTTGTTCGCCAATTTGTGTGCTTGTTGGCTCGTTCGGGGATGCTGGGAGAATGAGGTTGCCTACCCCAAGTGGAGTAAGTGCAACATGTAGTCAAATTTTCTTTGTAAATGTGGATTCATTACTTCTTTAGAAGTTCACTTTGTGTACTCGTATTGAGTTGTCTCATATGCAGTGGAGGAAAGTCAGTTTCCTTTGTTACCCGGTTTTGAGAACTGTTGTTGAGGCGTTGGAGCCGATGTGGGGCAAGAAAGTAAGTTTCTTGTTTTCTCAGCTTTGATAGTTGTTGTAGAGGCGTTTAAGCTGATGCAAGGAAAGAAAGATGGTTTCTTGTCAGCGCGAGTTTGTTTGTTGTTGCTGGGGAATTTGACCTGATGTGGGGAGAGAAAATTGGTTTCTTGCTGGCCTGTCTTTGTTTGTTGTCACTGGGGCACCTGAGCCAATGTGGAGAAGGAAGCTCATTTATGTGGTCCGTGTTTTACACATCCATGTCTTGTTATCTAGGCGTTTGAGCCGTTGTGTAGCATATAGAAGAGAATTAGTGTCATTGTGTCACTATCACTTACGCTCTTGCTAACAAGGCATTAAGCCGTTGTGTAGTGAACAGGAGGGAATTGATGTCCTTGTGTCATCATCACTTACGCTCTTGCTAACTAGGCATTGATTCATTATGTAGCGAATAAGAGAGAGCTGGTCTTTTTGTAGCATTAAGTTGATCGGATAGCACACAACATTGTTTGAGGTCTTGATTTTTAGAGAAGTACTCCCTTGGGCTGGTTGTGCGGCAGGAGGATCTTCTTCAAGAACTGTGGCACTGGCCAGCTGGAAGGCATGGATGCCTTGACCATGGACTTAGTATCTTTTTAACCATAGTACACCCTGGAACCGCTAATCGGCGAGAGTACGGATCCTTTTAGGATGTGTGGCCCCCTAGCCAACTGAAGAGCACAAGAGCTTGTTCGGGGACTTTGTTGGGGAGAAAACACTCTAGGGCTGTGTTGTAGGCCTCCCGTTAGAGGTATTTTTCCTTTAGGGAGTGTGAAACCCTCGCTATTCGGGTGATTTTTTAGGTCTAATCTGGGGACTTTAGTGGGCGTGTGAACATCGGAGTGTTATAGTATGAGACTAAGGCGTCCCGTGGGTTTGTGTCAATATGTGGCCAGGCTGATGGATTAAGCTAAGAGGATGACAGTCTCTGCTAAGAGAATATGTTAGGCTTACGGGACCGTTTGAGAGGCTGACAGACCGCTATCACAACTGGTTTGGCTTACAGGACCTGCTGGGAAGATGATTGTCTCTGCTATGTGACTAGGCTAGGCTTACGGGACCTGTTATGAGGCCGACGGTCCTTGCTATGTGTACAGGATAGGCTTACGGGACCTGTTGGGAGGCTGACGCCCCGTGCTATGTGAATGGGCTAGGCTTACGGGAGCTGCTGGGAGGATGACGGTCCCTGCTATGTGAATGGGCTACTTATGGGACCTACTAGGAGGATGACGGTTCCTGCTATGTGTTATACCTAAAAGTTTGACTCTCTGAATGAATCCTGTTGGCCACGAATGCATAAAAGGGTAAAACGGTCAAAAGACGTGGCATCCCGAGTTGTTTAGAACATTTTTGGTATTTTCTATCCTTGCATGATTAACTCGCACGCATCAGAACTGTTGTGACCCCTTAATACTCATGAAGGGCATTTTTGTAATTTTGGGAGTTTTTATTTCTGAAAAATGAGCTGTAAACACATATTATAAGCTAACTTTTTAATAATCAAAGCCTCAAATTTTTGAAAACCATAAGAAAAGGGCTTCCATCGTTTAAAATAAAACTAGCAACCTGGTTATTAGGCCCATTCATGACCGAAAATCCAATAAATTTTATTTGAAGCTCGAAGCCCAAAATTAAAGGAAAATACAAGTCATTCTTGTAATTTTCTCTCTCCTCCAAAAGTGGCCCAAAACAACTTGAAATGTAATGAAATTTTAGCAAATGATAAAGGATGATATTTAAAGCATAACTGCTTTGGAATTTCAAAATTTTGAATTCCCAATAATTTTCTATTAATTTCTGAACAAATATGATAAAGAATTGATTTTAAAAATAATCTTTTATCAAAATAAAATAATTTTTCATTGGAAATTAAGAAATATCCTCCTTTACATGCTGATAAATTTTCATGGCAATATTTCTTTCAAAAGTTACCCAATCAGTTTCGGTAATGAAATACCTCAAAAAATGCCTTAATAAGTTGAGTGTAATCATTCGGAAAAATTAGCATTATGTTCTGGAAGAGCTCCAATATGTATCCCCCTTCTTTCTTCATCAAGACAATGAGGATGATCACATCCTCAACTTTGAAAGGGAGGAGACAACACCTCCCTCCGAGTGATCAGAGGAGAGTGCCACCATCTACTTCAAAGAGTGGGGAAGGAGCCACCTAACTTTGATCTTCATTGGAGGATCAAGGCCTTCCCCACATGTGCAACAATGATGTAAGATGGAAGCTCAAAGTCCATCCACTAAGTGTGGAGGCCACCTTCCCCTTTGATCTCGGACCAGAGTTAGAAGACAAAGTCCCCGGAGTACTCCCCGCACCGCTAAATGAAGATAAGGATGTCTTCATCCTTAAATTTGAAGAGGAGTCTTCCACCAAAATATGATCCTCGCACAAAGGATCATCAACCTAAAACTCTGGGCCGTTCTTGAAAGAAAAATAATGCCCGCCCAACCCACCCGTTGAAGCTCACTTCAACATTCATTTTCGATCTTGGAGGACTTCAATGTGGTATGGTCTAGCCAAAGACCTTAAAGATGGACAGCTTCCCGAAAGGCAACCCGGATGAATTTCTTTCATTTTCAATTTATTTTTATTTTTAAGTTCTCCTGATTTTGTTTTTGCTAACCCTTGACCCTAGTTGTAGTTTGGTTGCTTCTAGTGTCTTATGCAGGTGCAAATTCATGTCCACACCACAACCACATTACGCTACTTTGTGGCTACATCTCAAGTGTGGGGGAGTTCCTTCAATGCAAGCAACAACAATATAAGGGGAGTACTAGTTTCTTTTAATTTTACGTCTCTCACTTCTCCTTCATTTTGAATTTGTTGCATTCTTCTGCTGGAGATAGCTTATGTGCTATAATGCTTGTTTGTGTCCATTGTGTTTTCTCTTTTTGTCTGCTTCCCGAAAAGGTCTTCAGGATCCTTCTCCGGTTTGTCTGGTGAACAATGAGGATATTGTTTAATCTAAGTGTGGGGGAGTGACTTTTTCAGTGAATTGTGTGCTTAATTGTTTAATCCCTCTACTTATCTTGCGCTTGTCCAAAATTAAAGACTTGAACTCTTGTGATGTGGGTTGTTCTCATTAAGAACAAATACTCCTCATATTTTTCTAATAGATTGCTTTCCAGGTGCATTTTTCATGCGGTGTGACCAAGTGATTGTAAATGGTTGGATTTTATTGTCTTTTCTCTTAGGGATTGCTAAGGGGTTGTTATTTGTCAAAAATCTTTCAGGGACTTGTGAGACTCCATTGGTAACTAACAATGAGAGTTGAGTGTTATTAAATGCAAAGTCTTGATGCCAAAATGTTATCTTCTCATCTCTTATGCAAAAGTGAAATAGATGCAAAAATCTATCTTTCCTTTTGTTTTCTTCTCAATGCCCATTCTTGAGAAAAGTTGGCCATGGTAAAAGTTCTCCAAGTTACCTAATCTTTAAAGCTTTGAAGCACTCCGGATCATACCCCAAAATCTAGATTTTGTTTTGCCCTAAGCACACCCATGCCACCAATAAGAGATGGTTCACACTCCTCAAAGGTTTTTAATCACTTTTTGTTTCTTCTTTTATCCCACAATTCATGTTAGTATTTGTTACTACTGAGCATTCCTTACTTGCTTGGGTGCTTGATTTTGCTTGAGGACAAGCAAAAAGGTATGGAATATCCCAAATATTAATTACTTTAATTAATAATGAATTAATTAAATAAAAGTAATTCATGAAAGGTTAAGGAATTAAATATCCTTAAATAACTGAAAAAGGATAATATAATATTGGAATAAATCCTACGAAGTCGTTAGGAAACATTAACGAACCCTAAAACGACCTCAAGGAGGGTTTAGAAAAGAAATATAAACGAAAATGAAATTAATCATTTTTACATTGGAAAATGTGTCACAAATATTTAAACAGTTAAACGAGGTCTTAGATACCTTACAATAGTATTTGAGTAATTTTTGAGGCATTAGAAAATTGGTTAAGAAATCAGAATAAAAGACGTCATGTTTTCACCTACAATGGTGAAACGTAAACCAATTAGAAATTAAATACTAATTAATCAATTTAAAAACAACAATAATAATTATTGTTTGAGATTATAAATTTGGAGTCATAAAAAGGTTCGTCTCATTAAACGGGACAGTGTGTCACGAACGGCAGGAAAATAGGCAAGAAACAAGCCAAAAACGACATGATTTGGGTAACGTTTTAAAACAGAAAAAATGGGCCAACCAGCCAAAGACTAGACAGACCCAGTCTCCAGTTAGCCACAGTCATACCGGCCCAATCGTTCCCCTTCCAGCCTTGACTCAATAACAACCCCAAAAAAAATATGAGCCATCTTCTTCATTCACGGTAATATGCAACCCTAAATGGAATCGAGCTCGGCGCCTCCCTCCATTCTCTATCACGGTGACTTACAACCCTAACTGTCGAATATGCGCCTCTCTTCATCCCTTCTTCTTCTCCGATCTTCTTCCTTCTTCTCTCACGGTAATTCAAAACCTAGCGCCTGTCTTCCCTAACTGAGACAAGGAACATACTATACGCCTCTCTTCGTTTTTATTAGGTACGAATGGTTATTCTTCTGGTTTGGATTCGAATTTGATTCATGAACCCTTAACTTACTTCCCCTATCATCTTTTCTTCTCGGTTCGAATACGGTACTGCCAAAAACTCCGCCCCTTGGATCAAATCGGAGGAAACCACAACAAACCGTGAAAGAGGAGCCGGATTGAGCCTCGATTGGAACTGAAAGGAGGCCGAATTCCGCGCCAAATCGTCGGGGAGATAGTCCACTCTTTACGTTTCATTTTCGTTAGTTTGTAGTCCGATTTTTGGTTATATTCAAAGTGGAACTAGGGCAGAAACAATCTGTTTTTTCTTCTCTGTCATTCGGCACTTAGTAGCCTGGATTCCTTACGAAAACTTTGAAAATTTTCTGCCTAAATCTTGTGCGAGTGTGAGTGTTGTGTAGTTCCAAAAATTTGTACAACTTTGAACATTTACATATGTGGACTTTGAATCTGAAAAAAAATAGTGTTTTGGCTGTGAGATTAGAACCTTCAGTCAGTTTAGGGTTCCAAAAATTATGAGGGACAGATTATGTGCGAATGAGGTTTCCAGAATTGTTGATTTGGATGTTGAAATCGAAATTAAATTAGGGCTTCTCGAAACTGAAATTAGGGTTTATAAAATTAGGGCTCTGAATTCGATTTGGGGTAAAAATCAAATATTAGGGTTTAGGATATTAGGAACTAGGGTTTCTGGATAAATTGATTTTGGGGCGAACTGGTGAATATGAGAAAATTTGTGGGCGAAAGTGTAATTTAAGGAAATTGGGGGCAAAATCATAAATCTTGAAGTTCTGAGGCGGATTGGTATTTTTGGGAAATTGAGGGCTGAAGTGAAAATTTTAAATGTGTAATTAGGGTTTGTGGAATTGGTTAGTTAAATTAAGTCAAAATTAGAATTACGGTCAAACCTAGAGAATTGGTAAACCGAGAAGGGAACTTGAAATAATTTGAATTCATGTTTGGAAATTTTAGTCTAAAAACTAGGAGACTTCAAAGAAAATTGAGGGGCAAAAATGAATTTGATGAAATTTGACCAAAAACGTAAATATAAGAAATCTGGTGTAAAAAATGTAAATTACTAAAGTTTAGTGTCTATTTGTAAATTCTGGGAACTTAAGGGCTAAACTGCAATTTAAGAAATTTGGTCAAAATCAATTTAGGGATTTTGACTTGGTCAAAATCGGAAAGGAATTGTCAAAATTGGAATTGAATTGGTCAAAATCACATTAGGGATTTTGACCAACTCAAAATCGAAATAGGAGGGTCAAAATTGAATTGAAAACTTTGACCAGTCAAATATGATTAAGGGTTAGTCAAATTGAATTGAGCCAGAAATTGGCCCACAAAAGTTGAAACGGATCTAGGCTTATAATTGGTCAACAAACCAGACTGAGTTGGGCCTTGGTCAGTCCAGACCCAAGTAAGAAGGATAATATAATCTAGGTATTAATTGGGCTTAATCCAAGTTAGAGGTGAATAGAAATACCAATATTTAATCGGGTCAACTTTGAATAATTATTGGTAAGTTGTAAAGGAGATTAAAGAATTTTATTAAATGATCAATCGATGGGTTAAAATAATTAAGCAATTTTTTTATAAAATCGGTGTTAAGTTATGAGTATTGAGTTGATATTATGTATGAGAAGTTAGAGTTTTATGTATGAATATGTGATGGGTTAATATTAGAATTTATGAGACGATGTATATATATCGTATGAATACGTAGGTGTATATGTAGGTAGAGGAATTAGATTATAAGATATAGTATAATTGAATTCGAACTATATGGTTGGAAGTTACATGGATAAATAATGTAACACCGTTAAGGACATTAACAATTAATAAAACTTATGTATTGTAAGTACAATATGAAGATTAGGATCGAATTTTAGTTTATGGTTAATAATGTTATAAATGTTATAACAATTGTAAAGTATTAACGTCATTAATGAAACTAATACAAGTGATGAGATAATGAGGTTATAAAATAATGTGGAGTATTAAATAGACTTTAGAAGTTTGGTAATGTACTAATTATACATAACCTTAAGATTGTAATCTTAATATGAGTTTGTGTAAAATAACACAACTAAGTGAGATTAATTACCTTACATAAAATGATAAGATATATCATTTAATAAGTGTGTTTTAAAATTATTATATATATATATATATATATGAGAATATATGAAGTAAATGGATTATATGATATGGTTGGGAACCATATAATACTAAATAAGAGATGTTATAAGATGGGAAGATAAATTATAACACATTGGATATAAAGTTCTAACGTTAAAGTATAACATATTAAATGGTGAGTGAATTATATAATACAAGGGTTATAATGTGAATTATATAAACTTATGTACTTGGATAAACTAACCAAGTAAACATAATTGGTCAAGTCAACTCAATTGACCAAAGAGGTCAACTTGACCAACTCACACATAAAAATGTAAATTTGAAAGATAATAACCTTATATGGTTAATTATCATGTAGACATAAATTATATGTTATACACTTATATATGTATATATGTACAAATATAAAATACAAGATATATATATAAGTAAGTTTGTATATATATTGACAATACTACTAACCTATGAATAAATATCATGGGTTATAAGAATTAACTTAGGTAGTAGAGAAGTACTACGAGTTTTGAGAATCGTAACGAAACCAACGAATTAAACCAAACCCGAACATTCGAAAACCCAAACCAATTTAGTAACAAGTTACAAGGGGTTAACTGTCAGGATGCAACGTTTATTCAGGAATACCGAATTTAGTTGATCTTAAGGATTAACATGTAGTGTTATGTATATTCCAGATTGTAGAGCTACGAGGGTGAATCTTCACGCTAGCGTTTATTACGGTGAACGGTATGTGAAGGTGTGGTATGAACGTCCTAAGGGTTTCCTTGGGTCCAGACATTGTGTGATTTATCCCTTTAAGAGCGATATTTGTGTTATGCATGTATTGTATGTGTTTATGTAATCAACCGTCAAAGCGTGTATTATTTGTGCGCGAACGTCGATCGGACAAGTGATACCCATTATCACTAACTTGTGTTTGAACAGTTGAGAGGAACTCTATTGCTAACCTATGAGTGTAAACTACCCTAAAACACTAAGTGAGATACTTAGTTAGAGACCCGGTATTAACCATCTCTAGAGCGATGACTCGAACTATAATATCACCTAATAGACTTCTAGGTACGTGTGTAAGACCCGAAGGGCATCCAACGAATGTGTTCTCCAATAATGAGATCAAAATCTCCATGAGATTAATTAAAATACTCTAACAAATAAGAGTGTGATGATTAAATGATAAATGTGTTTAGTAAATCCTAGGTTGCATACGTTCCAGCAGGTTGCGCATAGTGATCACTAGAGTATAACACCTGGATAGGGTCTACTCTTGTTAATCTAACGAGCCGGATACGATCTTTAGTTGGAGTGTGCTACCATTGGTACCATGGCTTTGGCCAGATGGACGTCTACCACAATAGACAAGTAAGACCATCTACCCACTGGTAGTATGGCATAGGACTATTGTCCAAATTGTGAAAGTGTCAGGCTAAACGGGAAATTGTCCTTAATATGACACCCGTATGATTATGTGAGGTTTGTTGGAAGTGGGTGTCGTATGACAGAAACGGAACAAGTGAGACTAATTCAATTTCAACTAACTTGTGATCCTTACTAACTACATTGGTTGATATATTGCTAATGATGTGACTATTGTGAATTGTTGTGTGAATAATTAAGTGCCCGTTGTGCGTTTAGTTCCACATATTATAGTATTTTATAAGCATGTAAACGGTACAACATGAAACGAATCTGATGTTAAGCAAGATGACTAATCAACCTAAGTGGCCTCGTCAAGGGTCTAGGATCACATTTAGCATACCAGCAGTTGGCTGAGCCATTATGGGCTCACATTAAAGGACTTGATCGAGCTATGAAGCCGGAGTGCGGGACTATTGGGTAGTCTACGTCGTCTTTTGATTTTGCACTCATTAAATTTTAGTTTGTGTTATACTCCGATGTAAGTATTGGGAATGTTTAGATGCTCACTGTTCTACATTTTCAGTTCATGGATTTAGTATGTGTAGGATAGTAGTTGAATATCTCAGTTCATCATAGCGGTTATTGATTCTAGTATCATGATAAGTATTTGCTTCTTTACTCACATGGGTGAGTAATGGCATGTGACTCCCGGATTAGAAGTTAGATTTATTTTTCGCTGCGAGCCGTCTTTAATTAAGTTATGCGATTCCAATTATTACGTGATTAGGATTAGGGATGTTACAAGGTAAGTGTGGAGGTGTGATGAGTGTCCAAATGACCATGATATAGGGGTACATTTCATATATTTTATCAACATTTTTCATGCTTATTTCTTCACTCTAGCTAGTTTTCCTCTAGTTTGTGTTTTATTGATGTTTTACACAATTACTGCTGAAACAAGATTAAATTAGACGAAGATAGGAACGCGTGGGCGAAAACGAATCCAAAATCAGAGCAAAAATGAAGAAGATAGAGCGTTCTAAAGACCGACCTACCCACAGGACTGACCCAGGTGAGTCGGTCAGACTTTTTTAGAATCAGCTGGATTTGACCAACCCGGACGACCTCCCTAGGTGGGTCGGTTGTAACCAACTGGAATCAACCGACCCATGTGGGTCGGTTGGACTTTAAATTGCTCACGTGCATCGGCTTCAACAGGGGGCGACCGACCCACTTGGGTCGGTCGGAACGGAAATTTTCCCAAGATTTTAGATTTTAAAAGAAGAAGAAGAAGCTTGGGATGGGGATTTTTCCCCAAGATCCCTAAACTCCATTGTTGAACCTTGAATTTGTGTTTATGCTTAATTTTTGTCCTTGTGCTTAATGAAGATGAGTATTGAGTTGGTTTGGCCTACCGATTAGTTTAGGGTTTTGCCCAAATTTGGAGAACAAAAACAAATTAATCCTTCTAAACTTGTTACTCATGATTTGGAGATTTGTTTAGGGTTTTACCCAAATTATCATTTATGTATTAAATTGGTTGGTTTGGCCTACCGATTAGTTTAGCATTAGTGTGGGATTCTATCAAAATGTTATTCTGAGATAGGAACATAAATCGTTGGAAACTAGAGCCGTGTACTTTAATTTTGATGATTTTGAGATTAGACTACATTGCAAATTAGGGGGACTTGAGCCTAGTGTAGTGAATTGACTCGGGGTTTAGCTGATTAAGAAGTCCCGGTTAAATTGGTTTGGATTAGTATACCCAGATTAGGCTGCTAATTAATTAAGTGTTCCCTTTGTTTAGCTACAGATTAAAGGGTCGACAGCTGGTAGTAAGGGGAGGATGAGTGCAAATATCCATCATGGGCTACATCTATCATAGTTTAGTAAGTATATTTTTTATTGCTATCTTTGTTTCCATCTATCAAACCAAAACTGCAGAAACCCCCAATATACATTTATGCACTTTTGTATATATCTTCTTGCACATTTACTAAGCTAGTAATTAGCTAGATAGTTACGAAGTCCCTGTGAATATGACCTTGTTGTACTACAATGGTTGGTTTCACTACCCATAGTTAGTAGGATAGTTTAATCACATATTTGCCCAACAGTCAGCTCCCCTGATGCCACACCATCCATCTCCCGCTTAACATGCTAAACAACGGCTGATTCCTCACGCAGCTTCCCGCCCCCTCCTTCATAACGCAACACCACATGCAGCAACCGTGGACTGATAATCCTGCTGGCTAGATCGACTAGACCCCCAAACCCTCTACACTAGAGCTCGACACGTGTCATCCTTTGAAATACCCCAAAATTTTATAATACATATATTATAAAGTTTACAAATATATTAGATTGCAAATATATAATATCGTCTATAAGTATATTATACTATTTACGAGCATATTATATTGTATTTAATAAAGAAATTTCATTTCAATAAAATAACCTGTTTTAAAAAGAAAAAGGTTTTAACTTTTAATGTCATAACAATTATCCTTGTGTATTCCTTGTATTTATTTGTTTATAATGGAGTTATAACAATAATCATATGATTTAAATACTACTATTGCTTTTATTACGCACACTAAATAAGTTAATTTTAATAAGTCGGTTGCATCCTTTGGTGTTTCATTTTATTTAATTCATCAACTCTAACTTTTTGTATTTCTAGGGTGTTACTATTATTTAGTATAACGTAGTTATAATAATAATACGATATCAACGCTATTATTGATTTTACTACATTTAATAAGTCGCTTTAATTTATTAGTTCTATTCTTTGATGTTTCGTAACTTTGTTTAATGAATCACTACTAACTTTCTAAATTTCCTACTTTATTTAATAAACTACTTTTAAACTTTCATATTTCCTAACTTTTGGTTTTTTGTAATTCATTTCAGCAGTTTAATTCACCTTGATTAATTAAATAGCTTATATTCTCTATCTCTTTGGTTTCCCTCCATCTACTATAAATTCTTATCTTGCTATCCCATTTGATTTGAACATCACACTCTCTTGCAAATCTTTCAATTCCTCCAATCTCAAATATCTGACGCTCTTCATCCATTTGTCTCTTATGTTAGGACAAGAAAGAAAAGAAAAGAAAAACCCAAACTAAAGAGACCCCACACACTCACCATATAGTAGATTTCAAAATATATATTGTTGAAGACTTAAGTTTTGCAGATGATACCTCCTCAGTCAAAGTAGCGATGCAGAGAGACTTGGCGCGATACAGAAAGACGTTCCACTGTTACAGCTCGAGTACCTCTACAAAAGCATCTGTCCGTGAATTCCTATATGCCAAGAAGCGCGACGCTACTGAAGTGGCTGCGGAAATCTCGGATAGTTGGGAGCGCTAGCAAACGTGAGAACGTGACGCACAAGGAGCTTCATAACTCCGATACTTGCGGAACCAACCCAAGGAGCCGTTTTGCATGAAGACTTTACCGAAGATTTAGGATATAGTTGACAAGTATATAAGCATACGGGTGTAATTAGTTTAGGTGTGCATTCGAGATTATCTAGAGAGAAACACCGCCTTTGAGAGAGAAAATCTTCTTGAGAGATCTTAGTGAGATAGTGTCAATTAGCTTAGGTATTTATTACCTAGAGAGCACACATAGAACATTCCCCTTTACTCCTTGTTACGCATTGATCAAAGCCGAGAGTAGAGCGAGTGTTGGATGAGACAGAGTACCTCTGTCGAATCCCACGATAGGAAGCTAGGTTGTAATTCACATTGAATTTCAATACAAGCAGAATCCTATCTTGTCAATTTAAAACAAAAGCTTCCGCGTTATTAGTTTCTGCATACATTTATTCTTCAAGCAGAGTTGGTCTGAGACTAACACCTCAGACCTACTCGGTCAGCACCCCGATCCTATCAAGTGGTATCAGAGCCAGGTTGGCTGACAAATCTCTCAAAATGGCGGAAATCTCAAACACCAACAACAACAACAGAATGCAAGTGGAGAATCCAAAGCTAACTTCCATAAACTACAACATGTGGAAAAACGAGATGGAGTCACACCTCCAGTCCTTGAATCAACAACTCTGGACGGTAGTGACGAAAGGCAATTTCCCAGTACCTGAAGGGAAAGATCCCAGCTCCTATACTGCTGAGGAGCGCAGATGCGTTGAGCTAAATGCCCAAGCCGTACGAGTCATCTACACCAGTCTCTCTCCACCCGAAAGAAGAAGAGTGTATCACATCAAAGTAGCCAAAGAAATCTAGGATCACCTTCGAGCTGTTCACGAAGGAAATACTGAGCTTCGAAAGTCAAAAATACAAGAACTGAAGATGGACTACGAAAACTTCGTAGGAAAGCCTGGAGAATCCCTCAGCGACATGCTTGCTCGATTCACTGAACTCACTGCTACTATGGAAGAGCTGCAGATTGGAGAGTCAAATGAAAATATCAACAACAAATTTCTGGATAGTCTGGGTGAGGAATGGACCGAGAGCGTTATCTCCACGAAGGTGTCCAAAAGTCTAGAGAAATGGGCTTTGACTGACTTGGGATCCTATCTTCAGTCCATCAACAAATACAAGATGAATATCAAAAATAGAGGTAATACTTCTCACTCAAACCATGCTATTTCGTTTTCCAACGTGAATCAAGCTTTGCAGGTAAAGACTACACCCAGCCAGACAGCAGCTCACCAGAATGAATCATTCCACTATGACGCTACCTCTCCAAATTAGGATTTAATCCAGCAGCTTCGGGACACTCTGATTGACGGCATAATAGAGAAGGATCAGCGAACACCTTCGAAGATATGGCCATGCTGGTCAAGAACTTTAAGAGATTCATGCGAGATCGATCAGAAAGGAACAGTCCAAACAGGTTCAGCCAAAATCAAAACTGACAATATCAATCCTACAACCGTAATCAGCAAGGTACTACGGGAACTGGAGACCGAGTATGCTTCAAATGCCTGAAGCCGGGGCACTACGCCAACAACTGTCCTCTCAAGAAAAAGATGATCGCGAGCAATCATCACTAATAGCAAATTCAGCATGGGGAGACTCTGACTCAGAAGAACCTGAGATGGGAACGTCAAGCCTAATCTGCCTCATGGCTCACAAAAGTCAGGTATGCAAGAGTCCCTCTTCAGAGGTAACTGAATATTTCTCAGACTCATGTGCTATTCCCTCTTTAGATTTATCTACTTACTACATCGACCCAAATCATCCTGAATTTGAATTAACTGAAGAACAAGAAAGAATAGCCTCTCTTTATGAAGAAATCATGTGCTAAAAGGTCATGTCAACAACGATCGTCTAAATTGCAAAAATCTGAAGAAAAGGCCGAAAACTTGAAAAAGAGTTAAGAGACTCACAACCTCATCAACTCCTTACAAACCCAAGTTTCTTCCCTACAGAAAAATCGTTCCAAAATTCCACAAAAATTCTTCAAACCAATCACCTTTGTTCGTGAGGTTGCTGCAATGCAAAAGCCAAAATTCTTTGAAAACGAACTCCGTGAGTCAAAAGAAAGACAAGTTCGACTTGAGAAAGAGGTCGATTCCCTGAATCGCTCTTAAAAAGGCACGGATGGAATCGGTCTCATCATCTAATCCTCCTCATTGGCTGAGAAATAAAGGCAAAGTTAATCCCAAAAATAGCCGCAAAACCCAATGATCTTCAAAGAAGGAAACTCCAAAAAGAAAAATTTGAAAACAAATTATGTTGGCAAAAGAAGTACGTTCATCTACCTTCTTTACTAATTTGTGGTTACTGTGGCTACGATGGACATATTCACTCATCGTGTCATAAGCTTGGCAAAGATTTATCTTTTAATATGCAACGTTTATATACTCTGTCTAAAGCACGACATGGTTATAGCTCTCTTTCAAAGAGGGAACCCAAGTTCGCCTGGGTTCCCAAGTCTAACTTTTGATTATCTTGTAGGGAGAGACCGTGGACAATGACTCTTGGCTTCTAGATAGTGGACAGGAGACCCTAACAAGTTCACGACTCTCTCTCAACACCACGGGGGAAAAGTCACTTTCGGCGACAATGCTCATGGTGAAATCATTGGTATTGGAACCGTCGGTAATCCCTCTCTCTTTAAATAGAAAATGTTAATTTAGTAAATGGACTTGGACACAGCCTTCTAAGTATCTCTCAAATATGTGATCTCTCTAATGTTGTTCTTTTCTCGGCCTCTGACTGCAAAATCTTTGACGAGCAAACAGGTCTTCTGAAAGCCACTGGTATAAGGGTGAACAATCTTTACAAGTTATCTCTTGAAAACCCTAACCTAGATGGTACTCTTTGTCTTAGTGTACAGGACAAGAATATCTCCTTATGGCACTTTCGTCTAGGTCATGCACACGGCAAACTACTAAACAAAATCAAAAACAAATCTTGTAGTGGGACTTCCTCAGACAAACTTCTTCCAGACCGACATCCTCTGTCCTGCATGCGTACAAGGGAAACATTCTAGAGCAAGCTTTCCAGGTAAAACAGATATGTCTACATCATCTCCACTGGACATGCTACACATGGATCTATGTGGACCAATGCGTGTTCAAAGCAAGTGGTAAGAAGTACGCTCTAGTCATCGTCGATGACTATTCACGCTGGACATGGGTACTCTTTCTTAAGAACAAGTCGGAAACATTTTCTGAATTCGAAACCCTATTCAAACTGATTACTAACAAAATGTCCACCTCTGTCAAGACAATTCGATCTGACAACGGTACAGAATTTTGCAATATTCAGTTTTCAGAATTCTGCAGGGAAAAAGGAATCATGCATCAAACATCAGCTGCTCGTACTCCACAACAAAATGGAGTTGTAGAACGAAAGAATCGCACTAGTAGAAATGGCAAGAACAATGCTCATCGATAGTAACCTTCCAGCCACATACTGGGCAGAAGCTATCAACACTGCAGCATACATCCTAAATCGAGCATCAATTCATCCATTCATCGGCAAAACCCCATATGAAATTATCAAAGGCCGTCCACCTTCAGTCACACATCTACGGCGCTTTGGATGCAAGTGTTTCATACACAACAATGGAAAAGACAATCTCGGCAAGTTTGCTTCTAAGAGTAATGAAGGAATCTTCCTTGGCTACTCATCACAAAGTTGAGCTTACAGAGTACTCAATAAACGTACATCCTGTGTCGATGAAAGTCCTCATATTCGTTTTGAAGAGCTCTCTAACTCTAGCGACTGTGAACACAACCAAAATGAACCACACGAAGATGCCGCAGATACTACCTTCATTGAAATACCAGTAGCTACTATCCCTGCACCACAAACACCTCTTGCAACAGACTCATCCTCTGACAGCGATGACGACCCTGATGACTCATTCAAGGATGCCTCACCCACTCCCACACAGGAACCACTACCTCCTCCACAAAACACAACGACACCCACACCTAACATCACCAACACCAGATCCTCCACTAGTCTTCCATCAACCTCCGCAAGAAAATTTCAACAAGCCTCCGCTCACCCATTACTCAAATCCTGAGTGATCCATCCAAAGGCGTTCAAACACGTAGTGAGCTCATCAGAATCTCTGTGCCTTCAATGCCTTTCTATCCAAAATCGAACCTAAGAATGTCAACCAAGCTCTACAGGATCATGACTGGATACTCGCCATGCAAGAAGAACTACATTCTTCAAAGACACTCTGTCTGGCGACTTGTTCCGTGCCAACCAACCATAAACCAATTGGTACAAAATGGGTGTTTCAACAAGTTAGATGATCAAGGAAATATCTCTCGCAACAAAGCCAGACTGGTAGTTCAGGGATACGCTCAAGCTGAAGGAATTGATTACGATGAAACTTATGCTCCAGTAGCTCGAATTGAGGCAATTCGAATACTCGTGGCCTACGCAGCCCATCGAGGTATAAAACTCTACCAAATGGATGTAAAAACTGCATTTCTACATGGATACATCGACAGAGATGTATATGTTGCTCAACCACCGGGTTTCGAAGATCCACATCACCCGGAGTATGTCTACAAGTTAGATAAAGCATTATATGGCCTGAAGTAGGCACCTCGGGCATGGTATGAGCGTCTTTCATCTTACTTATTGTCCCATGGATTCATTCGAGGTAAAGTTGACAAAACTCTTTTCACTCTCACCAAAGGTGAAGACATACTCATTGTGCAAATATACGTGGATGACATAATTTATGGATCCACTATTCCTGAACTATGTTCATTCTTTTCTGATCTCATGAGTAAAGAATTTGAAATGAGTGCTCTTGGAGAATTAAAATTCTTTTTAGGTCTACAAGTCATTCAACAGGAAAACGGGACTCAAATTCATCAACAGAAATACATTCACGAGCTGTTAATCAAATACAAGATGCAGGATTCAAAAGCCACACCCACTCCAATGACAGCAACAGAGAAGCTACATCTGGATGAAAAAGGAATTGCCGTTGATGCTACACTATACAGAGGTATGATAGGTTCCCTCTTTATTTAACAGCAAGTAGGCCTGACATTCTCTATGTTGTATGTCTCTGTGCAAGATTTCAGGCAAACCCAAAAGAATCACACCTACAAGCGTAAAGCGAATTTTTCGCTATCTGAAAAGCACCCAAGACCTGTACCTCTGGTACCCAAGTACTCCTGATTTCACTCTAATGGGTTATAGTGATTCTGATTTTGCAAGCTCCTTATTAGACAGGAAAAGCACGTCTGGTACTGCACAATTTTTAGGACTATGTCTTGTCGCCTGGAGTTCAAAGAAGCAAAACACAGTAGCACTGTCATCCGCCGAGGCCGAATATGTCTCCGCCGCTGCTTGCTGTGCACAGATTCTCTGGATACAACAACAACTACAGGATTATCTCATTCCTCCGACTTGTACTACAATTTTCTGTGACAATAATAGTGCTATTGATTTATCTAAAAATCCTGTTCATCATTCCAGGACAAAGCACATTGAAATTCGTCACCATTTCTTAAGGGATTGCGTTGAAAAAGGACAGATACAACTAGAATATGTTCCTACTTCAGATCAACTTGCAGACATATTCACCAAACCATTGCAACGAGGTCCTTTTGAAGCACTACGTTCACAACTAGGTATGACCCGTATGACTTAGCTAAGGTCGTATCTCCTTCTCGTGTTTTGTAAATATCTGGGTGAAATGTATGAATATGTCTGATGACCTAGTCTGTCTGTTAAAGAAACAAAACACCGGCGTAAAAACAAGAGTCTTTATCTTCTGATAAACCACCCGCGAAATTCTCGCCCACATCCGCAACACCCCAGCTCAACCAATCAGCCCACATACCCTGACACACGACGTCTGCCTATATTCCGACGTCAATAACTCTCACTCCCCACGTCCAATCACACCTAAACCCGATTTCTTTGCCTCTCTTCGCCATCTACACTCTTTTGCCTCCTACGATCAAACTCCGATCACCATGGCCTCCAACCCTAACCCTAAGCACAACACCATGTTTTCCGACGCCGAATTACCTAATGACCCTCTGCTCCTCCAAGCTCTAATCAACAAACTCACCAACCTCCAAGCCAAACAAACCCCTACTTCCACCTCTGACTCAACCGCCGTAGCCCCCAATGTCCATCGACACTCACCCCATCAACACCCTACCCACCGTCTCAACTGAACCCACCGCCATAGTCCACACTACGGCATCCACAAAAGACACCCCATCCCCAACCAAACAATCAACACCTCCCACCACCCCGATCATACCCACCCCTGATACCATAACCAAATCTCCGACCAAACTCAGTTCGGATCCTTCCACCTGATGAAGAAACACAAACCCACAACCCAACTCTCCTGCTAAAGAACCCACTGAGGTACTTGACCTCGAAGCCCAGCCAGCTGCTCCTGAATGTTCACCCCCACCCAAGAAAACCCGCCGTGCTAAATCCAACGTCCCCCGCCCTCCAGCTACTCGAACCCTTCGATCTCGGCCAAAAATCCTCAGTCATCTTCAAAACCCAGTTCTGATGCTCCTGTTCCTGCACCATCCCCGTAGTCACGGCACCAACTACTGAAGAAAAGCCGCGCACCACCAACTCGTCAACCCAGGCGACTCCGACACGGCAACGACTTCCACTAGAAAGCGACTCCGTCCTCGCTCCGAGTCTGTCCCACCATCACCTGCTCACGACTAGGTCTGATCGACACCCACTCTGCCGTCTACTCCCTACCAGCCGACGATTCTGCTGAATCCCGAACTGGTAAAGGGAAAGCTACTCGACCTGGACTGGCTCCACTCGATGGAGTTCGACATGTTCGAGGAGATGCTTCGCTTTCAAAACTGGATCCATCTCTTCCACGGCATTCAGACCTACCATGAAGAGGCGTATCAGTTCTACCAAATTGCGTCATCGCAAGGGAAAATAATGACAGAGGTACACGGCAAACCTATCCTTCTCGATTCAAACTCAATAGCAACCCATCTAGCAATTCCAACTAGCGGACTAGAATTTTATGATAGGGCTGGTTTTCCTGATCTCTGGTTTATAAGTGCAAAAGAGGTCTATGACTTCTTCCTACCAAACAGCAGAGTCGGTCACTCTTTGGACCGACCAGCTCTGTCAAATACCCACCAAATGCTTCATACCTTGGTGATCAAAAACTTAGTCCCTAGAAAGGAAGGAAACCAGTTTGTCCGCCCGCTAGATCTTGCTATTATGTATTGTCTGATCCACCATCAAAAGATAAATCTCCCAAAATTAATCCTCAACCACATAGCCTCAACCATCTCCTCACCCCGACACAGCCTGGGGTACATATTCTGGCTCCCGAAAATCTTACCCACTGTGATGTTGTCCTTGATCCCTCCAAAGCCAGTCGCATAATGGACACTGACATCCTTGGTCAGATCCTGTACAACAAAACCCCATCTTTCCAGATCAAATCGGTCTCCAAGACAAACCCTCCCTCCAAAAAGCTAGCCCCACCAAAACCCGCATCACCCCCTGACACAGCCTCTTTATCTGAAAGGGTAGCAGCGATTGAGAACAACCTCGCCACTCTATCCAAGAATAGACATGCTCATCGACGTCCTCAACAAAAACCACAAACAGACGATGAACATCTTTGCAGGGGGAGTCGAGAAGCTGGCAGAGGAGTTCCGGGAAACATTTGCTGAAACTCTGGAAGCGGCTAAGCGATTGGATGGCGCTGGGACTTCGGGGGAAGATGGAGCAAGGGATGAGGACACAGGAATGGATGGAGGAGATGACTAACTCTTTACCCCACCCCTTTTAACCCTTAGGAAGTACTGACTCTGAATACTTTGATTACGTGGTGGTTTGTTTTGACTCTTTCGATTATGGTTTTTTTTGGATATTTTGTGCGTTTCCCCTGATGTTGGCAAACGGGGGAAGCGGTGTATCCCGCGGCTGGTGTCTGCGGGTAACTATGTGTGGATACTGAGTGCCTCTGAAGGCCTCATGTTTTGTTTGGTCGTTTTTTTCTGCAACGTGGTATTTGAAGTAGTTTACGTACTATGGTTTTTATCTGTTCTTATCAACTGCATTACCTTAAGGGGGAATATGTGTTTAAGGGGGAACAAACAGCAAGTTGTTCTCCCGAGATAGTTGCTCCCTTGTTGTCTGTTTTTTTTGCAGGTACATCCTATACAAAACCTCAAGTCTACGCTGGATACACTGAGTTTGCCATCATCAGCAAAAAGGGGGAATTTGTTGAAGACTTAAGTTTTGCAGATGATTGCCTCCTCAGTCAAAGTAGCGATGCAGAGAACTTGGCGCGATACAGAAAGACGTTCCACTGTCACAGCTCGAGTACCTCTGCAGAAGCATCTGTCCGGTTCCTATATGCCAAGAAGCGCGACGTACTGAAGTGGCTGCGGAAATCTCGGATAGTTGGGAGCGCTAGCAAACGTGAGAACGTGACGCACAAGGAGCTCCATAACTCCGATACTTGCGGAACCAACCCAAGGAGCCGTTTTTGAAGACTTTACCGAAGATTTAGGATAGTTGACAAGTATATAAGCATACGTGTAATTAGTTTAGGTGCATTCGAGATTATCTAGAGAGAACACCGCCTTGAGAGAGAAAATATTCTTGAGAGATCTTAGTGAGATAGTGTCAATTAGCTTAGGTATTTATTACCTAGAGAGCACACATAGAACATTCCCCTTTACTCCTTGTTACGCATTGATCAAAGCCGAGAGTAGAGCGAGTGTTGGATGAGACAGAGTACCTCTGTCGAATCCCAAGATAGGAAGCTAGGTTGTAATTCACATTGAATTTCAATACAAGCAGAATCCTATCTTTTCAATTTAAAACAAAAGCTTCCGCGTTATTAGTTTCTGCATACATTTATTCTTCAAGCAGAGTTGGTCTGAGACTAACACCTCAGACCTACTCGGTCAGCACCCCGATCCCATCATATATATATCATCACTTCCCTTGCAAAATCTTCTAACCCTCACACCTGCATCATGGTTAGTACAAATTCAGGATTCATCCCCTCTTTCAATACAATCACGGTGATGTCAACCGCTCTTATATCTATTTTTACTCTTTTTTATATACTGTTAATCTAAATACTAATTTTAATTTATGTTTATTTTATAACGGTATTTAGTATGTTATTTGTATATGTATATATATTTTATAATTATGATATGTGGTAATGTATTTATAATTAAATTTAAAGTCTCCGGGTATTTGAAAAATACCCGTTATTGATATCTTTAGGCTATGAATTTGTAAACGAGGAGCAGTAAAGTTAATTGAGTGCTTGGTTGAAGTGAATCGTAGTCAAATACCAGGTAAGTTACTGTGTTCACTAGATTTTAATACCTTCGTAAAAATAAAATTTTAGAGTGGATGTGAAATTTGTGTTTATGATCGTGGTATGAAACTGAATGATTGTTGAATTAACGTATTGCGCATATTATGGTTGGATCAATGGTTATATGGTTATTTGATTATAAAAGTAATTAGTCCAAATTATTGTGGAAATTGTTGTAAGATGTTGTGTGAAAATGAAATTATTTAATCACCATGATTTATTGCACAATGAATTTGTGGTTGAAGGTGTGGATTATGACGAGATTAAGTGATGAATAATAATATCTGTCAAATAATTGAAAAAGGAGAAAACCATGGTGCATGTGGGCCGTATTAGGGCACATGAATGAGATGTTAAATGCGGGCTGCACTAGGACGCATAAGTTTGAGATACTGTGGGCCGCATTAGGACACAGTTTACCCTATTTCTACTCCTTAGTCTTTTGTACTATTGGGGGGTGTGCACACTTAAGGATTTAGTGGCGAGTTGGATTCCCAATTGTGTGCTGGGGTCCGGGTTACAGCTGCGTGTTGTACCCAAAAGTGAGAAAAGCTGGATTCCCGGCTGCGTGTTGGGGTCCGGGTTACAGCTGCGTGTTGTACCCAAAAGTGAGAAAAGTTGGATTCCCGGCTGCGTGTTGGGGTCCGGGTTACAGCTGCATGGTGTACCCAAAAGTTGAGAAAGGTTGTTTTGTCTTGGCCGCGTGTTGGGACAAGGAAGATAATTAGAATAATCTGACTAATATATTTTTGGGTTATTAAGAACCAAACCTGAAGTATTATGCAATGGTTGCTTAACTATTGTGTGATAATATTGTGAAATGATTTGTATGTTTTTGTGTGAATATATTGTAAAAAACTGATTTCTAAAGAGAAAATGTTTTTACAAAGTGAAGTGGTAGCTTACTCAGTTTCTCTGATTTTACGGTGACTCTTTGTGTGTTTGTTTGGATTTCTGCCACAGGTGATGATAATGTTGGGGTTTGAGAAGATGACTCTACATAGGCTAGTTATTTATAATTGAATTTTATTTTAAACTTTGAGACTTTTACAGTTGTAAGTAATTGTTATTGTGGACGTTGGACTTTCTTATCAAAAAGAATGATTTAGTTAATTGTCTAGGCCTTAGCACTCGTTTCTTTACGAGTGTGACAGTAATACTCCAGATTAGGTTTTAATTCCGCTGCTATATTAAATTAAGTTTTTTGAATAATTGATTAAATAAAAGGCTAGAAAATTCAGGGTGTTACCAAGTGGTATCAGAGCAAAACCGACTAGAAAATGGGTTAAGAAAGATTAAAAATGGATAATTGATCTTATGATTAAAAATTGGACAAGCCGTCTTCTGGGGGAATTACTTTCTGATGTTTTCTTTGTGTTTATGCATTTTTATATATGTTGTATGTGTTGTGGATTGAATATTTTATGTTTAAGATATCGAAGTATTGATTGAGATATATGTTGCCACAAGGGCATAAGTGATGATTATGATATGAGTAAAAGTTCATTGACAAATGTGTTGAGAGCCTACCGTGCTCAAGTGTTAATGTTATGAATTTTGTTATTTACTGTAATTCCTTTTATTGAAGGATATATCGAATGAATGTTAGATGATTGAAACTCTATAATGAACTGTATCTTATTGACAATGATAGAACTTTTATTTGAATAAATTATAGTCTTGTGGTTGTGAACTTTGGAGAGATTTCTTACAGTTCAAAATTTTATCTAATTTTCCCTCATTTTTTGAGTCAGAGTTAATTGAGAAGTTAATTACGAGGACGTAATATTTTTTTTAAGGGGTAGAATGCAATACCAAAAGTTGTTATGGTTGATTAAACTATTATGGTTGGTGATATGTTAAAAACCTTAGCGTAAGGTAGATAGAAACAATTAGTTGATTATTAAGACATTGGTTAGTAATGTGAGTTCGAGCTTCGATGACGAAGCTTTATTTTAAGGGGGGAATGATGAAATACCCCAGATTTTATAATACATATATTATAAAGTTTACAAATATATTATATAGATTGCAAATATATAATATTGTCTATAAGTATATTATACTATTTACCTGCATATTATATTGTATTTAATAAAGAAATCTCATTTCAATAAAATAACCCGTTTAAAAAAGAAGAAGGTTGTAATTTTCAATATCATAATAATTATCCTTGTGTATTCCTTATATTTATTTGTTTATAATGGAGTTATAACAATAATCATACGATTTAAATACTACTATTGGTTTTATTAAGTACACTAAATAAGTTAATTTCAATAAGTCAGTTGCATCCTTTGGTGTTTTATGATTTTATTTAATTAATCAACTCTAACTTTTCGTATTTCTAGGGTGTTACTATTGTTTAGTATAACGTAGTTATAATAATAATACGATATCAATGCTATTATTGATTTTACTACATTTAATAAGTCGTTACATCCTTATAAAAATTTAAATACTCTAATTTATAAAACTAGTTAATGATTGAAAATGTGTTCATTTTTAATTATATATTTCTCATTTTAGAATATCAAAAGTATAACAAATTATAAAAATATAAATTTTCCACAATGCATTTATCCACACTATAACTACATCCAACAATACTCCTATAAGTACATATCAAGTGGAGCTAATGTTGAGACATTCAACTATATTTACGTAATAAACACTACAATAGTTGCATTTCACCAACGGTAAAAATCCGTTGGAAAGCCTAAAAAACTGTTAGTATAGATTCAAAATACCTACTTCAACACTCTGGATATTTGGTGGCCCAAACACCGTCACTATAGATCTATGCTAATGAATTAAACATCCAACGTAGTTGCTATTAGATCCTATACCAACAGTTTTCTAACTAGTACTAACAAATATAACATACTAGAAAAATGTGATATACACCAACGCTTTTTTTTTCTGTTGGTAAAACCGATACAACGTATTTTTCCATGCTCACAAGCTAATAGTTTATTCATATAAGAACACTACACATTTGAGGTCATAAAGAAGTAAAGTTTATTTATAGGAATTTAATGTATCATATATGTTCATCCGTACAACGGCTATACCATTTGAATTAAACAAACTCAAAGAGTTTCAACTTTCCAATAGGTAGAACTCAACTCTACCACTTATTACATTGAAAATTTGTAAAATATTTTAACTCATACAACTATATTGAGTAACAATATGAACTTTTATCATAACTATTGAGCCTTTTTTGAAGGTCACAACTATCTCCCTGATGCATGTGAGCTTGTAGCGATCTGTCATATTAAAAAACTATTCCATTAGTCATACAGTTGACAGGATGAAGTCAACAAAATGCATTACAAACAACAATAATACATAGTAAAATACAAGCAGCAACAACAACAACACTTGAGCAATTTTGTATTTTGTTGCCACATTTCACTAGTTTCTGTTGTGATGCTTGAGGTTTGGTCATTTCCCATGTTCCAAGGATGATCTTGTCAAGGTACTTCATAATAGGTTGAATAAAAACATCTATTCTCAGCTTAATCATCAGTAAGATTCCATCAGGCATTTTAGTCTTAATGATTAAAAAAATGAGAACAAACCAAAGGAAGACGTTCCAGCAAGTGTTCACAAAATAAAACAACAAAACTACAGTACAATATTTGTAGAGAATGAAGGGGTACAACTGATGAACAAAATGGCTAAGTGGATGAACAGTGATTACCATACATGTGCATCAACATACAGTTGCCACAACATAAAAATAAGTAAGTAACTGTACATGTCTATTTGAAGTCATAGCTCATGCATCATTCACTGAGAGATTTGGGCACATTTGTTTAAAAGTAGCTAACAAACAAGTTAACTTGTTCTCCAGTCCAGCTATTCTCTTATCAGCTTTCTCATTTCTTTGCCTGGAAGTTCTAATATCTTAAGATGTTGAAACCCTTTTTCCAATGCAGCTAGCACGTCCTTTTTTCTGGCCCTTTGTGCTTATAGTACACTTCACCAATCCAAGTATTGTTAGCTTCAGAAGCTTCTATAGGATCAATTGTCTCCAAGTCAGCTTTCATTGCCTCTTAAACAACAGTTGAACAAATAAATTCATAGTTAATAGATAAAATAGAATACTACTATTAGAATAAGTTACAACTTTAATAAATCAAGATTATCATAGAATTAATTGTATATTGCTATTTCAGCCGCCTCAGGTGTAACATAATCTCTAGACTTTGTGCTATATTGAGTTTTGATATAAATTACGGCATTAGAAGGACGTCAGCCATTGTTCAGCATCATCTTTTATATGTAGAGATAAAACATGAAGTCATTATCATTCAGATTAAACATCATCTAAAGAAGTACTAATTGTATTTACTTAACTTCATGAGAAAATACCTATATCTTCATAAACAATTCTAACAAATGACTTGGTTCCTCCAACATGTGTGGCTCCTTTAACTTCTCCTTGTTGACTTTGTTTATCGTACTAACATCAAAACAAAATCCATTTCATATTTACAAGACACTTACTTACCAAAAACATGATAAAGCTAGCATGTATTGTGAACAATTTCATAACAAACACATATTCTAATTGCTTAGTACCTTTGCTTCATCTGTCAACCAAAATCAGATCAGCGACTTCAATCCCTTCATTAGCTCATGAATCATTAAAGTTTTCCACTATTTGCTCCAAACTCATACTAGAATAAAAACTTTCAACTTTAAAGTATTCTTCCAAGTTCTCAACTTTTCATTCAAGTAGATTAGTATCCAACTCTTTGTTTTCGTTGTTGCCATTGGTTCAAAAGAAACTTTTTTTGGGTAAATAAGGAAAGTAGATGACTTCTTACTATTTACACACATTAAATCTAAAGATAAACATATTATAAACTTAAGATATATTGTTTCATACATGCACAAGTTCCCACATGTCTTCTTTATTTTTTGAGAGCATTTTGCACCAATCCTCAAAATTGATAGGTTGATAAAGATGGGCTTCGAGCTACAGTTCCTAGGACACTAGTAAGAATGCAACCCTCGGAACCAACAGGAAGTCCATAATTGTCTAGCTCAACTCTTATTTTCTTGTTAGGTTCCAACTCTCGTACATCTGTCGTCACTGTAGCAACTTGAGTTCTTCTATTGTTCGGTCGCTCTTCTAAGTTTTAAAAAAGTTTAATAAGATGAAGTGATCAGGTGAAAGTATCAACTTAAAATAGCTAAAAAGAATTAGAAGTTTGTGCATACCTTGGTGTCTAAACCATTGTTCTCGGGTTTATATTGTATAGTAGTAGCAACAACAAGTTGTTCTTGAACTTGATCAAATTGTACAGCAATAGCAACAGTAGGTTGTTCTTGAACCACCGCAGATGATGTCTCAGATTGAGTCTCAATTTGAGTATGATTTGTATGCTGAATTAGTCCCTCATTTTTGATAAAGATAAACAACCACTACTTTGACTCATGATGCATAGTTTTGACGTTTTGCCATTTCCCCTATTTTAAAGTTAAATAAAGCAATGATATAATTAGTAGATCAGTTGTTGCATTACATTGATAATTGATAACAGGATCTAAAGCAGACAAACTTGCTTATTTTCTTTTCACAATATGTGGAATCACGAGAATATTGTAATGGAAAGTAAATGGTTTTTCATCTTAGACAAGCCCACATTAACTGCATCACAAATGTGAGAAACAAAGAAGAGTTACAATTATAGCTAGAATAGAAAAAGACATGTGAGAACTTGTGATGCAAAAGATACAGCTTGAAAACTCAAAGATAATATCATAAACACAACAAATAAGATATGTGGCTTCCGTAACTCAAACCTAGCAACTAACAAGTGTTGATGAAGATTATAAGTCAAATTCTTCCTCATCCAAGTATTCTTGCTTCAATTTATGTGTGACGACTTATATTTAGAGGCAAAAGATAAAACATGCAAAATGGAAAACTCACGATGGATGATAGTTCATCCTTGTTGGAACCCAAGGTTTTGCTGATAATGGCAACAGAGCAAGTCTGGTGACAGAATGAGTCTCACTGATAATGGCAACAGAGTAAGTCTGCGCGGCAAAGGAGTATGACTGCGTAAGAAGTCGTTCTGGGACATCAAATTCTCTTAGAAAGTTCCAGAAGCTAGGAGGTGAACCTCTACTGTTAAAATGTGGAGAAATACAAGGAAATAATTGCTACACACGTTCACATATGTCCAACTCCGAATATCAAGGCAGTCAAGGATAAAGAAGGCCAGAACGAGTTCCACTACAGCGCTGTTGAGATATTTCCCACCCAATGAGTAGTGGGAGGTCGTGGAAACATCAGTTTACATGCTATGGGAGTAGTTACTTCGGGTATTATCAATATTTAAGCAGGTAGAAGTCGTTTACAATAGTTGGGGGTTTTCACTTCCAAATTTCCTAGAGAGAGTCATATTGAGAGAGATATCATTTTCGAGAGATCTTAGTGTGACTTAGTCACTTTAGCTTAGGAATTTATTTCCTAAAGAGCACACAAACACTCCCTTACTCCTTAATTAGTTTTGATCTACATCTAGTGTATAGCGAGTGTTGTATTAGACAGACTACCTCTGTCTAATCCCAAGATAGGACGCTAGGTTGTAATTCATTTTGAGTTTCAATACAAGCATATACTGTCTTGTTAAGTTTTACACAAAAGATTCCACGTCTATATCTTCAGGCATAGTTGAGTTGGTTTGAGACTAACACCTCAGACCTACTCGGTCAGCACCCCGATCCTATCAAGTGGTATCAGAGCCCACGTTGGCTGACAAATCTCTCAAGATGGTAGAAATTTACTACTAAAAAAGGTTGAGTCAGGCACCACCAGTTTGATGTGCATGATGGCTCACAATGGTGAGAAAACCGCTCATGATCAGGTAAGTGAGACTCCCTCTGCGATGAAAATTTGCGGATATTGTGGTTATGATGGTCATACAGACTCTTCATGTAATAAACTTTGTCATGATGTGTCATTTAATATATATCATGTGTTTGCAATTATCAAAGCTCGTGATCCTTACTATAATAGTTCTCCATCATCGTCTAAGAGGGGACCCAAGTACATTTGGGTCCCCAAAACTAACCAGTAGCTTTTTGCAGACAGAGTGGCTAAGAAATAATGACTCTTGGTTTCTGGACAGTGGTTGTTCAAGATATATGATAGGAAACCAAGATAAGTTTTCGATTCTCTCTGACCATCAAGGGGGAAAGGTTACTTTTAAAGACATCATGCACAAAATAATCATAAGAATTGGTTCCATTGGTAACCCCTCTTTATTTAAAGTTGACAATGTTAATTTATTTGTTGTTTAAGGAAATAGTCTCTCAAGTGTCTCTCAAATTTGTGATTTCTCCAACCTTATGTTATTATCATCTACGGAATATAAGATTTATAACTCTATCACTCGTGATCTTAAGGAAATATGGTTTATGACTCTGACGTTGGTGATCTTAAGGCAATATGACAACATATTGATAGGGATTTCCGATATGTATATGAGAATCATGTGCAGAAAGCAAGCAGACTCTATCTGTAAATCATGTGTAGAAGCAAGCCGACTCTCTCTGCAAATCTTGTGCAAAAACCAAGCCGACTCGCTCCAACTTCAATGTACTTTAAAGACTATGGTATTTTTGATCAAAATGTTACCATTATGTATGATAATACCAGCTAAGTTCGTCAAATTCTCTAAATTTCATGCTCGCACTAAATTTATATACTTAAGTTCTCATTTGTTACGAGATCATGTGGAGATAAACTTAATCTAATCAAACTATGTTTCCACAGACCCCAGCTTGATGATATCATCACCACGGTATCACCCATGGTTGCATTTGTGCTCTTTTGTACACACCATGGCATGACTCGTTCTGACTGAGGGTGGTTGGATCTCCTCTTCCTCTTTGGAGGCCGAGTTTGCATACTCAGGTATAGTCTCTCTAGCACCAGACTATCCATGGTTAAGTTGTTCAACTTAACTTTGTCTACAAATGTTTATTGAAAACCTGCCAAGTTCTTTTTACCAATTCGACCAAAGCACCCACATCAACCATCCCACGATTCCAAAGCACAAACTCTCATAACCCTCAAACCACTCTTACTCACTCTCCCACTTAAAGCTGAAAATCCTCCAAACAAGGCACTATTTTATCTCAACTCCCAAAACCATCCCAAAATTCCAATGCCCAACTCACCACCTAATCCTACTACCCTTGCCGATTACCTAACCTACCTTGCCCAAGCTCCAACCTCTTCTCTACAATTTTTGCCTTTGCCACTAACAAAACTTTTGTCATTCCTAAAGTTGTCACCCTCGACCTATAACAACTTCAAGTTATGATCCTACAACTCGCAGGCCTTCAAGAAAAACAAACCTTCACCGTACCACTATCTCCGTTGAAGTCATCGCCACTCCTACCAAACCCACTGCCACTACCACTAAAGCAAAACCCACTACCTCTTACCTCCTGAGTTCATCACCCCTTGCCTTTATTCGACCCAAGAAATTCTGCTAGAGTCAATCTGCCCAAGAATACAGACAGACTTGGTCTGGCAAAAATACCCATGTAGTTGAAGTTAATTTCCAAAAAAAATGGAAAAGAAAAGAAAGAAAGCCAAAAATCCCATGAGAATGCTAAAACTAAGAAAATTAACATCGTCTCTTATACTTATAATCAATTTGAAGAAGACTCTTGCTCCGACCACTACTTGCAAGAGTGGAAGTCGCGTGACTCTCATTTGCGCTTCACGACAAGGCTAGCTTGCACATATGGGTATGTATACTTTGGCTAATAAGCTTCACTAACACGGTTAGCCACATCTAGAACTCTCTTGAGATTCAAACTGAATGGGTCAATACCAAGATGCAGACCAAGTCCCACACCCCATTTTCTAGCCTACACCCTTGACCATACTTTAAACCTATCTCAAACTTTGTTTATCTTGGCAGTGTTTTTATCAAACTTTGGCAAACTTTGTCGATTGGCTATTTAGCCATGTCATTACTTCTGGATGTCAGGTAGACTCACCCTGTTTTGCCAGATGGTGTCAAAAAGGGGGGAAAGCGGTGAATCCCATTCTTAGGAAGACGAGTTAATGTTTTGGTGGTAAGAAGACTTGAATTGCACTTATGGATTTTGCCCTGCTTGATGGTCAAGCAGACTGTTTCCGTTTAAGCTTAGTTTAATTATATTATGCCCTTCTCTTACTGCTCTTGTCTTAAATGACGTGCTCAAACTTAAGGGGAATATTGGACTAAGGGGGAATCAGTCAATGAGGCTGGTTCTTCCAAGCTTGTTTTGCTTGTGTGTCTTTTTTGCAGGTTAACCCGCGCTACGAGATTCACTCAAGTGGTTTTTGGCATCATCAGCAAAAATGGGGAAAGTGTGTGAAGATGATAGAGTTTTGCTGAAGATTGCCAAAGCCTAGCTGCCAGCAAGAGTCGGTCTGAGAATTGAAGCAACAAAAAGAGACCAAGTCAAAGAGAGTATGAGTATAATGAACAGTAACTCCCACTGAAGAGAACAAGTCATCCATAGTCTGCCCATAGACAAAGAGTCAAGACAAACTGAAATACCCTAAACCTTTATATGTGGTTTAAATATCAAACTATGGTATGTAAAGGCTAAAAAGTGCCTTAGTAAGATCAGTGAACAATTTAGACCATAGTAAATGCAATAAAGCATTAAGACACAGTTTGAGCAAAAACATGCTCTAAGCTATGAGTGAACTTGGTTAGGACCCAAAAGCCTACCAAGACTTAATAATATTCAATTATGATTTAATAAGGCTAAATAAGTCCTTAGGAAACCTTGGTGGGCAGTTAAACCAAATAAAACACAAGAAAATTCCTTAAAGTCAATATGAGCAAAATGTGCTCTAAGCTTGGGATAAATGTGTATAAGACCTAATGGTCATACCTATACTTTATAAATATGTTAATGAACATATTAAATCAATTACCAAAGAAACCAAGCTTGAAAACAAGTTAAACACAAAATGTGCTTTAAGGAGTCTTAAAGCACGTTTTTGAAAAATTGTCTCGTAAATGAGTTTTGAATGGATAAATGTCCATCATTACTCTTTAATTAACATGTGTACTATATATTATCACATTTGGAAGTCTATATCAATGGGAAATCAAAATTTCACTTCTATGTGCCTTGTTTTAGTGAATAGTGATTTTAATAAGCTAGTTTGTAACATATGTTGTTATAAGTTTTTAATTGGTCAACAAAGGCCAAATATGTTATATAATGAAGGGGCCACGGTTTTGGTGTGTGAGTCATCACACTTGGCTAGTAAATAAAGAAAAGAAGAAAGAATAAAGAGAAAGTTACTTTATAACATAAATATCTTAACAAAGTGTACTCTCTCACCTCATTCTCTTCTTTCCTTCCATTTCACACGGTTTCTTCATCTATCTCCTCCCTTCTCCATTTTCGTTTTGCTACAGTAAGTAGCCATTCTCCATCTTTGAATGCTTGTAACTTCTAGCTCCATGCACCAAATCAATTCCAAGACCATATTTGTCTTAGTTAGGTCAAGCTCTACACTTCTCTCCTTTTCAAATCTTCAAGAACTCCATTTTGGTGCCATGAAGATTCTCCATTGAAGGAGCTTGAGCTCACTTTTTCACATATTATTGTTCTCCTTTGCTTCAAGGTAAGGAAACTCAAGAAAATCCATGTTTCCTCCATGTTTATGTGATGTCCGAAAATTCACCTCACAATGGTGTTTTCACCTTGCTTATTTTAGCTTCATTTGAATCTTCCAAGGGCTAAGAGGAGTCCTCTCTGATACTTATTCAAGTCTCTTCCAATTCCAAGGTAAACAATTACCTTATGTGTTAAACAATATGTGTAACTAGGGTTTACAATGAGATGAAGCATAATGCTTGAATACTCATTCTATTATTGTACATTGTTTAGAAGTTGACAAACAACCAAACACCCCACCGGTTTTTACAAGGAAACAAGAAAGAAGTTTGTGAGGAAAAAGAGGTACAAGCTATCTCAATGTAGTTTAAATGCCTTAGGAAAATGAGCTTGATTTGCTTAATAAAATACCTAAGGAGCCAATGGTGAATGACCTAGAGAAATGCTCTCAAGGAGTTTATTAAGGGCATATGTATTGTTGGGTGTATTTGCAGGTCAAAGGCATTACTTATGTGGGAAATTCAGTGTTTAAGGTTTATGCAATTTAAGGCCTAAAGCCATGTTATTTAAGGGCCTAAGTGCCAAGCAATTTAAGCTTATGCACTATATTGTGATGTAGTGCTAAATGTGTGAATTTGTGTATAAAATGTGTTTGATGGATTTTAGGTGTTCTTGAATGGAATAAGGTAAAAACCTAAGTGTTTGGATGTAAGAATATACAAGAGAAGCTATGGCAAAATTTAGTTGATGAACAAAGGAGTTCATGTGTTGTAATGAGATTTTATGACCTAGAAGGTGCTAGGAATGGTTTGAGTGTGAAGATGGTGAATTAAGGTGTTCTTAAGTGTTAAGATGCCTTGGGCACAATCTTGGAGGATTTAGAAATCAAATGAGTGTTTTATCACAACCAAAGTTATGATATGTGAAGTATTAAGTCTTGTTAAAGTTTAGGTAAACAAAGGAAAAGTAATGCTTTGTGAAGGTCCAAGTATAAACCACCACTTAGGAACTTAGGGAAAAACATTACAAGTGTTAGGAATTTTGCAAGAATTTGAGTGAATGATCAAGGAGCTTGATGGTGGGTCAACTAATGAGTTTAATGGATGATTTAGAGGGTGTTTAAGTGGCTAATGGTGTTAGAACATATAAGGGAACTTGTGGAGGAGTTTGGAATAGATAGGCATTTTTAGGAGAGTTTCTGCAGCCGACCTACCCAGGGGACCGACCCCAGTCTGGGTCGGTCGGGCTGAAACTGTGAAGTTGGATGTTCTCTGCAGCCGACCTACCCAGGGGGTGGGTCGGTCGGTCGGACCTAAAAAAAAAAAAAAAAAAAAAATTAATTTTAAGAATGTTAAGTGGTATTAGTGGTATGCCATTAAGAGAGTATTGATGGTTAGAAAGATAATATATATGGACTTGAGAGATTAAGTTAAGTAAGATGATTTAAACGTTAAGGTTATAAATGATATGTAATGAGGGGATTGTTAAGTAATGATGTTATAAGATTGTTAAGGGCATGTTAAGTAAGTTATAATGATAATTTGGTGAGGGAAAAATTGTAGCAAAATGTAAAAGTAAAACAAGTTAAAATGTAAAGTTATGTAACTAAGTTAACGGGGATAAGTTATAAGCATTAGACTTTAAACAATCATGTTACCCCGATGTTAATAAAAGTACATGTAATGTTATCAGTTGTTCGAGAATTGCTCGAGGAACATAAGTGGACATGATAAAGTGGACTCCGGTGACAGGTATGGTTTTCTTGCAACCTGTGTCCTACCGGATTACACCGGCTTGTATGCCAATGTGTTTTTCTGTATGTTTGCCACGTTGTAAGATAAAACATGTAATGAGTTTACAGTAATTCATTTATGTGGCGTGTTCAACTCCGATACCATTTAACCTCGGAAGTGTTAACCTTAGTTAACTGAGTCTAGGATCACATGAGAGTTCGGTATTCGGATTAAACGACCCGAACCATGGGACGTTCTAACCACGGCTATGCGTGAGTTAATTATGTGATGTTTGTGTGTGTGTACGTAAGGACCTCTCTTGTATGTTTAACTCAATTGTAATACTGTAAGTTGTGTGGATGTGATAGACTCCATAATGGGGTTCTAACTAATATTTAATAGTAAGTTGTACTAACAGTGGTGAGGAATCCGGTTAGGCCGGTCGCGCGTTGTTTGGGAGAGGGTATCCTTCTTAGCCTTACCCTTCTCTTTGTTATGGTTGTTTCCCTCACGGGTTATGATCTCCCATTAGCTTATTCCAAAGCTTAGCTATTCTGACTTATGATCGGTTTAGGGGGAACATGTGTTTTGTGGTGTGTTCGGGCCTCCAAACCCGAACCGCCTTAACTTAAGTTACTCGTCCGACTATTAGGACGGTAATGAGTGTTGTTGCTATTGTATAACGAGCTTATCATGAGACTGGCAACATTCTCTAGGCTCACCAGTGTATAAACAATGTTTGGGTCGGTTCCTAAGAGAACCATTCCCGCTATGTTATGTAATTTGTTTTGATGCAATATCTATGGTGATGTTATGATGTACACGTTGAAACGTGCAAGTGTTGTTATGTGTTGTTATGTAGTGTATGTTATATGTTGTAAAATGTGGAGTATGTGGATCATGGAAATGAATCCCAGTTTGTGATAAGAGGCGTTTAAGGATAACCCGATTTAAGGGTATGTGTCGTCTGTTAAGGAAGTAGCTCCATTAGAGGAGGAACACTCTAGGGATGATGAATACCATGAGTGACTTATTAAGTAAGGATATGTTATCCGCTTGTTGAGCCCGTTGAGGCGAAATGATTATGTGTTGTGTGTTTACAGTTGCATGCATGATTTAAAAATAATCAACCGCATGCTAAGACGACAATTAGTTGTGCGTGGCCCGGTAGCATGTGGGCTGCGGGATTACCATACCAGCAAAGGTGCTGAGCCCCTTGGGGGCCACCCTTTCTCTTCTTTTCCTATTTCAGGTACGAAGTGCTGGAAGCCGTTCGAGAGTAGGACGGGTAGTCGTTGTACATGGGTAATCGTTTATGTTGTATATATATACAGTAGGTGTAGTAAGACCGGAATTGTTATCGGCATTAGTTATAAGTACTCGGTATAGTTGGAAGGTGTACGTTGTTGTTGTTGTTAATGGAAAGGGATAGTAATGTGTAGTCGCTCGGGAATTTAGCCCATCAGACCGGTACAATGTATGTGTATTAGCCTTGTTAGCCACGTGGGTGGCTAACGGCGTGTAACACCAATGTGATGAAGTTGTTTTTCCGCTGCAGTTTATTGTAAGTGTGTTAATGTTGGATGGGGTGTTACACAAACGGAGTTTGTTTGTCAACCAACTCGATCTGTCAAGCGGTTTGCATTCATCTCATCTTGTAAATGATGCTCAACTTAAGGGGGAACTTTATCTCATCTTGACTGAGTCGGTTCCCTTTGCCATCATCAGCAAAAAGGGGGAAATTGTTGAAACCCAAGGCTTTGCTGATAATGGCAACGGAGTAAGTCTGGTGACAAAATGAGTTTCACTGATAATGGTAACAGAGTAAGTCTGTGCGACGAAGGAGTTTGACTGCGTAAGAAGTTGTTCTTCGACATAAATTCTCTTGGAAAGTTCTAGAAGCTAGAAGGTGAACCTCTACTGTTAAAACGTGAAGAAATACAAGGAAATAACTGCTACACACGCTCACATATGTCCAACTCTGAAAATCAAGGCGGTCAAGGATAAAAAAAAAAGCCAATTCGAGTCCCACTACAGAGCTGTTGAGATATTTCCCACCCAATGTGTAGTGGAAGGTCGTGAAAACATAAGTTTACTCGTTATGGGAGCAGTTACTTTGGGTATTATCAGTATTTAAGCAGGTAGAAGTCATTTGCAATAGTTGGGGCTTTTCATTTCCAAATTTCCTAGTGAGATTCATATTGAAAGAGATATCATTTTTTAGAGATCTTAGTGTGACTTAGTCACTTTAGCTTAGGAATTTATTTCCTATAGAGCACACAAACACTCCCTTACTCCTTAACCAGTATTGATCTACGTCTAGAGTATAGCGAGTGTTGGATTAGACAGACTACCTCTGTCTAATCCCAAGATAGGACGCTAGGTTGTAATTCATTTCGAGTTTCAATACAAGCATATCTTGTGTAGTTAAGTTTTACACAAAAGCTTCTGCATCTATATCTTCAGGCATAGTCGAGTTGGTTTGAGACTAACACCTCAAACCTACTTGGTCAGCACCCCGATCCTATCAATCCTTATTAGCGAAAAAGAAAAACCAGAAAGGGCTAGATCTCAGATCTAACAACCTGAAATCGACATGCAACTCTGGATCTGCCTAGATCTGGACGAAACAAGTCGAAGGAGGCTAGATCTGAGAAGTGGTGTTGCCGGTCAACCGGCGAAGACGGTGGTAAGGCTAGAATGAGGCGGGGTGGCGATGATGGTGGTGAGAAGTTGGAGCAAGGTTAGGAGTGAGGTAGACCCACTTTTGACTTTACACCGAAAGCACAAAAAATTGTGCTCAACATGAAGCTCTTGACAAGATCTACACATTGGTAGTAAAAACCAAATTATTTGAGGAGGATTCAGGAGAAATTTAAAGGTTGAAGTTGAAGAAGTCAGCTAATAAAGAAAAGAAAAGAAAGGAGTAAAGAGTGTGCTCCCCGTCCCCTTCAAAGCTTCTCACTACTTGCTACGTGAGCGAATTACAAGTTACGTTACCCTATCCTCTAAAATATTTCACGTTCGCTTCAATTCTTATTTATTGTATGTTACACAAATTAAACATAACATCTTAAGTCATACCAATTTATGACTTGTGTTCTAAAAGTTATGACACATAAAGTTGAGATCTAAATAAAGTGTGTTAAAAAAAACTAGGTATTTGTTCTTAAACAGTTTTTGTTTTTTATAACAGAGTGGAGAACTGGCGCTAGCGCCACAGTATACTATGGCTTATGCCATGTGTCAACAATTTATTAGAGAAGAAAATGAGGAAAAAAAGAGGAAAAACATTTCTACACGCACGCAAATGGGAGTCTGGGGGATAGGAGAGAGAATTTTTTTTTTCAAAATGTTATAACTCACAAAATATAAGTGCAAAAATAAAAAAAAATTATACCATTGTCCATCATTTTTCGTGCTCTTCAAAATAAGATGCATCATGGATATATTTTGGTAAACTTAAAATTTTTTGTTTTTAGAAGAAGTATATATACGTATTTTTAAAGTGAATCTTATTCATTAACAAAATGAATCTTTTTTAATAATAAAATGAACCTTATTCATTAACAAAATGCATCTTACCCTAAACCCTCTAAAAACCACCATAGGAAAGTTAAAAACGTCACAAACATTTTCATGATTTGTAGTGCAGGGTTTAGGGTCTAACGACCCTATACCCTAAACTACAAACCCTAATAACCTGTCGAGTTTGTAACGATAATATAAAGTGTAGAACCAGTGTTAAAAAGATTATCCTACCCCCCAAACACCCTAAAAACCACCATAGGAATGCTAAAAACGACAAAGGCATTTTTAATGTTTGTAGTGCAGGGTTAAGGTTCACTTTTAAAAAACACACAAAGGATTAACATTGTTTTATATGAAATGTTCACTTTTCTTAAACATAAGATTCACTTTTTTTAAAACGAATGATTCACTTCCAATAAATGAAAGGTTCATACTGTTCTAACATAAGTTTGTGGTGGGATTAACTTTTACTAGTATCAAACAAAATATCACTTTTCTTAAACCTTTGATTCACCTTTAAAAAACCTTTGATTCACTTTTCTTAAACCTCTGATTCACATTTCTTAAACCTCTGATTCACATTTCTTAAACCTCTAATTCACTTTAGTTAAACAATCTCTAATTACGAGAATCACTTTTCTTAAACATCTGATTCACTTTTCTTAAACCCATGATTCACTTTATAAAAACCTCTGATTCACATTTATTAAACCTCTTAATCACTTTAGTTAAACAATCTATGCTTACGAGATTCACTTTTCGTATTACTCTAATTCACTTTGTAACAACTTGGGATTCACTTTTTAACAACATTTGATTCACTTTCCTAAAACCTCTTATTCACACTAGTCAAACAATGAGAATCACTTTAGTTAAACAATCTCTGTTTATGAGATTCATTTTTTTAAACCTCTTATTCACTTTTAAGCAACTCTCTGATTCACTTTTTAACAACCTCTAATTCACTTTTCGTAAACTTAAGATTCATAGTGAATCTTAAAACATATGTACATACAAAAAATAAAATTTTTATCAAAACATACTCATGTTGAGTCTTATTTTTAAGAGCTCGAATTATAATAAACAATGATATGAAATTTGTATTATTTGGACTTATATATAATAAAATATAACATTTTAAAAATTTACCAAAATATGTTAGAATATGGTTTTATTCTGTTACTTATTTCTGTATCTTACGTTTGTTCCTTGGGTCTGTTAGCTTTTGGGTTAAGTGACCGTTGTCACTAGGTAGCCGTTAGTTGGGCCTGGCCCGATTAACTTAAGTCTCTTTCCTTCTGTATCTCAGTGTGTGTGTGTTTGTCGACTGTAGCTAGCTCTAGGGTTTCGTCTCTCTTCTTCCTTCATTGTACAATCCTTCCACGTTGGGTAGGATTGAATTCATTCTGTCTTCTGAATCTTGAGTTTGCAGAAGTTTTCAGTTGAATCTTTCATGGTATCAGAGCAATCGATCGTGGGATCGTGCTCTTGAGTGTTTCTTCCCTTCCTTCTTTTCATTTTCGCTTCGCCTCTGCCATTCTTTATCGTGTTTCATCATCTTCTTGCTCATCTCTCAATCCATGGCGAACGACGACATAGAAAATCCAAAACCAGATGATCAAACGAAGAAAGACAAAGACCCGGCTTCTGGAAGTAGCCGAAGCGTCCAAATCCCTATCGGAGATCCTCTATACCTATCCAGCTCCGACCACCCGGGACTCTCTCTCGCCAACAAATACGATGGTGGTCCTGGGTTTTCGAAATGGAGGCACCAAGTAGAGATAGCATTAGGCTCCAAGAACAAGCTGGGCTTCGTCACCGGATCTCTGAAGAAACCTACCGACTGCGAAGTTAGAGCCGAGGCCTGGCGCTGCTGCGACAACATGATTCGGAGCTGGATCTTCATGAGCCTGGAGAAAAGAGTCTCCGACTCTGTCCTTTTCCGCTCCTCCGCCGCGAAGATCTGGGAAGATCTGATCAGGCGATATGATCAGGTAGATGCGACGCGACTCTATGACCTCGAAAGCAGATTGGTCAACACTGTCCAAGGCAGTGACACAATAGGGGAGTATTTCACCAAGCTGAGAGGGTTATGGGACGAGTTCGACGCGACGACCACCTTGCCTGATTGCTCGTGTGTTACAGAAAAGACGCTGGATCAGTACATCAAGAACCAACGTCTCATCAAATTCTTGATGGGGCTTCACGAGAAGTATAATCAAGCGAAGGAGAACATCCTCATGATCACCCCGTTACCGGCAGTGGAGCAAGCCTTTGCAATTCTCATTCAGCAAGAAAGACAGAAAGGCTTCAATGCAAACCCGACAACGGACATCGATACTCCATCAGCCTTCTCTTCTTCATCCAGCGGGAGAAGGGGTTTTGGTCGCGGGCAAGGGAATGGAAACAACAAGCGTTCTCCACCACAATGCTCTCACTGCAATAAAATCGGGCATACGGAGGAAAGATGCTATCAAAAGCATGGCTTTCCTCCTGGGTGGCGAAACACTAAAGAAAGGAAGTATCAATCGAACAATATTTCTGCTGCCTCAGAACATAAAGAGGAGAGTGTCAAGGACCCTTTCTCTGGAACTCTCACTGCGGATCAAGTAACCCAGCTACTGGAGTACATCAGCAGATCACAAGTCAGTAGTAAAGAACCAAAGAGTTCCTCTTCCGAATCCAACTGTGGATTCGTCGGTAAGCCATCTAATTTATGTCATAAATCTGTCTCATGGGTGCTTAGTAATTATAAGACTCTGAATGCCTCTGAACACACTAACTATCATGAAACGGACTGGATAATAGATAGTGGTGCTTCAGATCACATGTGTGGTAACTTGTCTCTGTTTTATGACATTTCCTTCCTTGAAAAACCTCACAATGTTGGCATGCCCGATGGCCACCCCCAGTTGGTAAGAATTTTAGGAAGTATTAGAATAAACAGATTAATTGTTCTTAAGAACATCCTGTATGTTCCTAGCTTCAGATTTGGGTTAATTTCTGTTAGTAAGTTGTCTGCTGATCTAAAGGCCAAGCTAAGCTTTAATCCAACTTGATGTATTTATCAGGGCTATGAAACGGGCAAGATGTGCTAGATTGAGATTGGTCATGTGTTTTGGAGGTCTTTATGTGCTCAACAGAAATTGTGATAGGAATTTTAGAGAATCTGTTAGTTTTCATGTTGATAAAGATGCTTTTCTTGAGTCTGAAAATGAAAGGCAGAACTCTGTTAGCCTATGGCATTGTAGACTTGGGCATATCCCAAAGGAGAAGTTGCTGAAATTAGGTTTGGTGAAAGAAAAACTCTTGCATAAGTCTTTTGTCTGTGAACCATGTTGTAAGGCCAAAGGTCATAGGTTAAAATTTCCCTCTAGTTCAATAAAAAGTAAAGATCTCTTTGATTTGATACATGTTGACCTTTGGGGTCCTTACAATCTGAAGACTCATGATGGCTTTAACTACTTTATCACCATTGTTGATGATAAAAGTCGTGTCACTTGGACACAACTGTGCACTCATAAGTCTGATTCCTTTGAGCTCATTGTCAATTTCATTAATATGATAGAAAGACAGTTTGACAAAAGGGTTAAGTGTTAGATCTGATAATGCGCATGAGTTGGTAGTGGAAAAATTGAACAGATTACTTCAAACAGAAAGGGATTAAGCATCAGACCACATGTCCCTACACGCCACAACAAATGGCGTTGTTGAGAGAAAACAATAGACACATCTTAGATACAGCTAGGCTCTCATGTTTTCATTCATCCTTCCCAAAGAATTTTGGGGGAAAGCATTCTTACTGCTACCTATCTGATAATAGGATGCCTCTGTCTAGTATAGAGGAAAAGATACCCCTTTTGAAATCATATACAATGCCAAACCAGATTACTCAACACTTAAAATATTTGGAGTCTCTGTTTTGCCAATAAAATAAGGCAGCACGATAAATTTGCAGCAAGATCTCTAAGTGTGTTTTCCTGGCTATGGTTTGCAATAAGAAGGGGTATAAGCTGTATGATATGGATAACAAGAAAATTATTTACAATAGGGACGTGGTCTTTCATGAACAAGTTTTCCCTTTCAGGAAAGAAACCATCAATTCAGTTGAGTATATACCTGATAATACCTGCAAGGAAACAAGGATATCTGAATATAACACCTTTCCTGATATTGATACTAATGTCACTGATGTTAATGAGCCACAGCAAGGGCAACTTTCCCTTAGACAGGACCTGAACAGAGAAGCTGGAGCTGAAGCAGAAAGGGATAATGAGACCACCAACAGTCAGACATCAGAAGAAAGGGAGTCATCAGAGGAGGCCAATGACCAAGAACATGAGGTGGAAATAGGTTCACACCCTACAGAGAATGAACAAGGCCTGAGGAGATCACAGAGGAACAGGAGCTTACCATCACACTTGAAGGATTACGTTGTTGGTTCCTCTAGCCTGCAAAAAGATAAGTTCCTACTGCCTTCTAACACAGATTATTTCTCCCTGATTTTAAATGATAGGATAGCTGCTGCTAACTTAGCTAATTCTTCTCTGCATAATCATGATTCTGAATTATGTGATGAGCATCAGATAGATAGCATAATTGACAGCAGAAGTCTGTCTCAAACCTTAGGGTTTTTCCTTATAGAGAAGAGTAGCAATAGCTGTCAGCTGACAGATCTTGATAAAATCACAGAACCTAGTAGCTATGAGGAGGCAGTGAGGGATGAAAGATGGAAAAAGGCTATGAGAGATGAGTTCTTAGCCTTGGAAAGGAACCACACTTGGGATTTAGTTGACCAGCCTAGAGGAGTTAAACCTGTTAAATGTAAATGGGTATACAAGGTTAAGTACAATGCAGATGGTAGTATAGAAAGGTTTAAAGCTAGACTGGTTGCCAAGGGCTTCACTCAGAAGTATGGGGTAGATTATTTAGAAACCTTCTCACCAGTTGTAAAATTCACCACCATTAAAGCCTTGATTATAATTGCTACAAAAAGGGATTGGTTAATAAGTCAATTGGATATTAATAATGCCTTCCTTCATGGAGACTTAGAGGAGGATGTTTACATGGAATTACCCCTAGGATATAATGAAGAAGTTCCTGGTAAAATCTGTAAGCTGAAAAAGTCCTTATACGGGCTTAAGCAAGCCTCCAGACAGTGGCATTATAAACTGTCTGTTTTTCTTAAGTCCATGGGTTTTATTCAATCCCTCAATGATTACTCCTTGTTCACCAGCTTGAGGGGCAGCAAGGTTTGTTATTTGGTTGTGTACGTGGATGACATATTAATTACAGGTGATGATCTGGACTTGATTAAATCTGTCAAAAGGAATCTGAACAAACAGTTTAAAATCAAAGATTTAGGTAAATTGAGTTTCTTTCTTGGTATGCAGTTTCTGCACACTACTGAAGGGATTATCTTGACACAGAGGAAATATTGTGAGGATCTTTTAAGAGAATTTGATTCCTTTAATTGTAAAGCTGTTGTGGGCCCCTTGGATATTAGTGTTAAGTTACTTAAAGATAAAGGGAAGCCACTGGATGATCCGGGTCTGTACAGGAGGTTAGTGGGCAAGATAAGCTATCTTGCACACAGTAGGCCGGATCTTAATTTCCCTATTCAGGTCTTAAGTCAATTTCTGAGTTCTCCTACTGACTTACATTTTGCTGCAGCTGTTCACACCTTGGGTTATATTAAGCATACTTTAAGCTATGGCCTGTTCTTCAATAACAGAGATGACTTCTTGCTAACTGCTTTCTGTGACTCTGATTGGGCAGGTTGCCCAAACACCAGGAGGTCTGTAAGCGGATATTTCATTCAGTTGGGAGGATGCCCATTGTCCTGGAAATGCAAGAAGCAAACAACAGTTGCTTTGTCTTCTGCTGAAGCGGAATACAGGGCCATGAGAAATGTTACTGCTGAACTAAGTTGGATAACTCGCCTGTTGAATGAGCTTGGAGTTGATAGCATCTTACCGGTCCCAGTTAAATCAGACAGCCAAGCAGCCATTTATATTGCTAGGAACCCTGTGCTGCATGAACGGACCAAGCATATAGAGCTTGATGTTCATTTTGTGAGGCAGAAGATCCAAGAAGGGATGATGGTGGTTGAATTTGTGACAACTCGAGATCAGTTGGCTGATGTTTTAACTAAGGCTCTTCCTGGACGGGCGTATCCTCTGCAGATGAAGAAGATGGGTCTCAAGCTAGATGTCGGTTGAATGTTTCAGTGTTTCAAACCTTAGAATTTCTCACCTTCTAAGGTTTGAGGGGGCGTGTTAGAATATGGTTTTATTCTGTTACTTATTTCTGTATCTTACGTTTGTTCCTTGGGTCTGTTAGCTTTTGGGTTAAGTGACCGTTGTCACTAGGTAGCCGTTAGTTGGGCCTGGCCCGATTAACTTAAGTCTCTTTCCTTCTGTATCTCAGTGTGTGTGTGTCGACTGTAGCTAGCTCTAGGGTTTCGTCTCTCTTCTTCCTTCATTGTACAATCCTTCCACGTTGGGTAGGATTGAATTCTTTCTGTCTTCTGAATCTTGAGTTTGCAGAAGTTTTCAGTTGAATCTTTCAAAATATAGAAAAAGATAAAATAAATACCAAATACCAAATGCCCATCTCTGCTTACGGTTCGAATTCCCGTTTTAACAACAAAAGTTCTTAAACAGTTTCGTTTCTTAGAAAATCACGCGATGGTAGTAGCGTTCTCTAAAACGAGGAAGACAAACAGGAATCCCTAAAGAGAGCGTATGGAGAGAAAGAGGGGCACTTGAGGAGTTGAGGGATCGGTTGGAAACCTCCACGCATTAGTCGTCATCTTCTTCTGTTTTTCTTCTTCTAGGTCTCAATCTGCGGCCAACAGATATGCTGTCTGCAGCTGCCATTTCTCCCCTAATCTCTCCCGTGCTCTGTCCTCTACACTCCGTATTCCCGCATTCTGCTGCAAATTATTAGGGAAAAATTGGGTAAGTGTTTAAATATCAAGTAGCATTTTTCACAATGGTTGAAGTTTCCGAAGAAGGCGGATGACGAGCATTAAATTAGAAAGGATGGAGAGAGAATCGAAAGATGGTAGAACGGGCAAGAAGCGCCGAATAGAAATTGATTTCGAGAAGTTACTCTCGACCAACGGCAGCACGGACGAGTTCAACGATCTGTCCGAGAAGGGGTCGAGCGGCCGGAAGGAGAAAACGGAGAGCACGAGCAGGAGCACTCGCCGTGTTTGAATTTGGCGGAGGAGAGAGTGCGACTGCAAGACCGGGAGCTGAACGAGAAGATACGGACGTTGGCTAAGAGAATTAAAATATGTTCGTTCAAGGCCCTTTTGAAGCAGCACCAAGAGAAGGAAAGGCGCAGAGAACGATGCCGTTCGTCTAAGGTTGTTCTCGCCAGTGCACACTGCGATGATTGGTCCGAGAAGGAGGTCGAGCGGCCGGAAGGAGAAAACGGAGAGCACGAGCAGGAGCACTCGCCGTGTTTGAATTTGGCGGAGGAGAGAGTGCGACTGCAAGACCGGGAGCTGAACGAGAAGATACGGACGTTGGCTAAGAGAATTAAAATATGTTCGTTCAAGGCCCTTTTGAAGCAGCACCAAGAGAAGGAAAGGCGCAGAGAACGATGCCGTTCGTCTAAGGTTGTTCTCGCCAGTGCACACTGCGATGATTGGTCCGAGAAGGAGGTCGAGCGGCGGAAGGAGAAACGGAGAGCACGAGCAGGAGCACTCGCCGTGTTTGAATTTGGCGGAGGAGAGAGTGCGACTGCAAGACCGGGAGCTGAACGAGAAGATACGGACGTTGGCTAAGAGAATTAAAATATGTTCGTTCAAGGCCCTTTTGAAGCAGCACCAAGAGAAGGAAAGGCGCAGAGAACGATGCCGTTCGTCTAAGGTTGTTCTCGCCAGTGCACACTGCGATGATTGGTCCGAGAAGGAGGTCGAGCGGCCGGAAGGAGAAAACGGAGAGCACGAGCAGGAGCACTCACCGTGTTTGAATTTGGCGGAGGAGAGAGTGCGACTGCAAGACCGGGAGCTGAACGAGAAGATACGGACGTTGGCTAAGAGAATTAAAATATGTTCGTTCAAGGCCCTTTTGAAGCAGCACCAAGAGAAGGAAAGGCGCAGAGAACGATGCCGTTCGTCTAAGGTTGTTCTCGCCAGTGCACACTGCGATGATTGGTCCGAGAAGGAGGTCGAGCGGCCGCAAGGAGAAAACGGAGAGCACGAGCAGGAGCACTCGCCGTGTTTGAATTGGCGGAGGAGAGAGTGCGACTGCAAGACCGGGAGCTGAACGAGAAGATACGGACGTTGGCTAAGAGAATTAAAACATATTCTCCCACTTTGCCCGATAAAGGTGTCAAGTTCAAGGCCCTTTTGAAGCAGCACCAAGAGAAGGAAAGGCGCAGAGAACGATCCCGTTCGTCTAAGGTTGTTCCCACTTTCCTATCATTTACCGGGGCTATGACTCTTATGTATGTGTGGTTTTCAATAGCGTTGTATTTATCCTTGCATTTAGTTCCGTGCACTTCACTTGCTCTATTCCTAGATCATAGTGAAACATCACCCAAACTTGCTTCAAACTAGAATGGAATTCTCTTAAACATGGCTATCTGTAGATGTCATGCTAATGCACGTTAGATGGTGTTTACCTCAATTTCGTCTTGTATTTGGGGCCTCCAAAAACACAATTATGTGTTACTGTAAATCTGAACAGTATTTCTATTCAATAAAGTATCCAAAGTCACGTGTGTCGTTGCTGACAGGATGTTACTGGGTGCAGCAAGCCTGCACTCTCAGGAAGTTCACGGCAAAGTGGTGAGAACTTCCCTTCTACCTCGCTCTGTATCTACTCTGATGTTTAGAATTTGGAATGTTTTCTTAAGTTTATGGAACTAATATTGACATTGAGGGAAGAATTGTGGTTTTTGTAATGCATTCCTTCTACGCGAGCTCCTATTTGTCTTGTCATTGTCTCGATATCCACAGCTCATTGCTGAGCTTTTAAACAAGACAGGCGCAACTCATGCTTCTCTACCTCTGAAGGGAAAGGATAAGATTGATTTATCTTCTGAAGAAGTATTTACTGATAAGAAGAATCTTGCTGATACCAACTTTATCAACCAGTCAAGCCCAAGGTATGAGGTCCTTTCTTGCCTGGTAATTATGCATATGGTTATTTATTTTGTTTCAGTGATCATTTTGTGTTTGTGGCCCTTGATACCTCTTCGAGTAATTTCTTCTTTTCTACTTTCATTAGCTATGATATGATTTTGAGTTTCTCTTCATGTGCTAATATATCTATTATAATGGATATTATGTTTTATTAGATTGTATTGTCCTTAATTTTGTTTATGTATGATCATTGCTGCGATATCATTTTGAATAGGTAGTGCTTCTGGGGATCATCTCCGAAATTGATTATATATCCACCTTGCATTTGCATAGCAAGTTTAGCCTCTGTGTGTTTTAGTTGCAGTCCCTTGCCCCATTAGCTGTCAGCAATTAATTATTGCAGCTTGGGATGCTGGCCATCCAGCCTCTGGATATACACCATGGCTCTGTTATTTGATTTATGCAAGCCTTTATTCATTTTGCAGAGATATACGGCGATCATTGCGTCAAAAAGATCTAAAGAGTGAGAAGGTATATTTATACTCTTTATGTTTACCATTGACTACCTCATATACCAATTTGTTAAGAGCATTCATCCAATCATTTTCCAAGTGCTGCAGAAGATAGTATTCATTCTGTTAAATGATAAAATCTGGATGTCACTTGCATGTGGGCTTCAAATTTCCTTGGCTAAATTCTTCTTAAAGTTGCACGTATTGTCAATTATATTTTGTAGATTTGTATACCTTGTCTGCAGCTAAGGACTACAGAATACTGTGGCTTTTACGTGATTTAAATCATTCGTTACTAGCAATCTGTGAAACAGTTCATTGAATGTGTTGAGAGCAGTCGGAAATTTGATATTTGATCAGTTTTCCAACTAAAATCTACTTAGATGTGGGAGTATGAGGTTGCATTTTGGAAAAAATTATAGCTTTGTGTGATCGAAGAATATATTGAATGTCAATAATAAGCATTTTGTTGTTAGACTGACTGATGCGTATATACTATTTATACACACTCATTTTGATAAGGATGAGCATGGTAACAGTGTCAGTTTACGCAAAGGTGAAGATTATAGCTCTATTCTAAGCGTTTGCATTATATTTAAATCATATTGAATAATTCAAATTTCAAAAAAAAAAATTAAAAACAAAAGTTATCTTTGTTTTGTGATTATGAAGTTTGGGATTCCAAATGATCCATCAGCCCAGGCAACACCTGTTGATCATCAAGGGAAATCACAGAAGCAGAGGGTGTGTGGAGTGGGGGAGTTAGTGTCTGAGTCTTTCTCTGACTCCTTTCATAGCACTGCCACCAGCTCACGTACTACTGGCTACGATCGAGATATGTATGAGGCACTAAAGTCAGATTTGGAGCGAGAGCTGCTTCAGAAGATGAAAAATTATCGGGAGCAGATCCGCAAGGAGGTGCGTCAAGAGGAGATGCAGGCTATGATACGAGAACAGATCTTCCGGATGTTTCCCTTTCAAGGTCCATATGGTGCTTCAGGTGCTAGTTTTAGTCAGCCGGGCGGAAGGGATCAATATAAAGGTTCAAATGGTGGCTTAGGCGATCTGAGTGGTGCTGGTTATTAAATGAGTTATCGTCTAGATGATGGACATGGTTGGGAGTACGGACGTAGATTGAAAGCTAGCTCATTAGGGTTATGTGATATTGAAACTTACTATTATTGAATTATGTTGAGATGAGATTATAGTTGTATTTGAACTTTTGCTATTTTATATTTTTGTTAGACTGTACAAATGTTTGACTATTAGTTAGATTTTGTTTAGTAGAAATAACATTTTGTTTTCTATTATTAGGAGAGACTTCATTTAGTACTATTATATATCAATTAGAATATATTATACGTGAAAATATAAATATTTCAAAAATTTCCAAAAAAATATTAGAGATGGAGAACGTGTTTTTTAGTAGTGTAACTAATGCCTAACTTAGCTAATAGAGCTGCTTTACATTCACAAAACGCTGATATCTTCAACTTTTTGTTTCGAATTGTGGCATCAACTACTGAGTTTGGATAAGGTATATTAATGCACGTCATTTCAAGCAAGCTTGGTCATCAGGTTATGCATAGTTTTTTTTGTTTTTAGTTTATTGATAACTTTGAAACGTTGAATACATTTGTTGACGGGTTTTGTTCTAAAATTGTCATATCGCTTTTGTTGTATAGTGTATACCTCTATCGACGGGTCTTATTTTACTGGACTTGCAACTTTGAAACTTGATTAAACACAATCTTTTGTTTAATCAATATTTTTTTCCTGCATCATCAAAACACTAAAGCGAAGAGGATTATGTCACGGAAGCCAATTTTCAGTGCCATGATGGAAACTTTTTCTTTTCTTTTTTTAGCAGTGCGGAGGGGTATAATTGTAGTGTGTTTGAATTTTGACAGACATCATCCTTATTAAAAAAAAAAAAAGACATCATCCTTATTCAAATAATTTTATGTACCTTTTTCACCTGGAGTACCATGGAAAAATTGGAATGCACCTGTTTTTTAATTATGTTTTGTTTGTTTTTTTTCTTTTATAGTGATTTGATAATATAATTAGAATAAGTCACTATTGCATAATTTATTTTATGTTGTATATGTCTATTAAATAATATTCTCTTGTCCTAATAATATTTACTGTTTATGTATATATGGGAAAAAAGAGGGAGTATATACAACTTAATATAATATATAAATAAAAGAAGTTAAATTAATATAAAAAAAATAAAGTTAGAGAAATATATTTTTATAAATTAGAAAAATCCATATAATTTTTTTAAAACGTTTACCAACTAGTCTATTGTTTCCAAATGTTTATAGTCTTCACGTTTATCAAACATTCAAGCTTTGTAAGCTGTAAAGCTGATAAATGGTAAGAAAATATTCATGTACACAATGATTCGATAAAAATGACCAAAAAAAGATCTATAACAGTTAATGTTATCCTTTTTATAATAGTGATGGAAACGATTATAGAATATAATCATCAGTATAAATGTTTATAAGTTATCATGAATACGTAAAGATCAAGGTTAATGAATATGTAAAATCGAATTCAACAACTCAGTTTATCGTTTCCAAACGCTATAGCCTTCAGGATATCAAGCAGTCAAGCTCTGTAAACTGATAAATAGTAGGAAATATTCTTATACACAATTATTCGATAAGAACGCCGGAAGGGAAAAATATATAATAATTAGTGTCCTCTTTTCCATTATAGTGATGGAAACAATTATAGAAGCTAGTGTACATGTTTGCAATCACCAGTGAAAATAAACATCTATAAATTATTGTCGATACGTAAACATTAAATGAATACATAAAATTAAATCCAACAGCTCACTTTATCATTTCCAAAACATTTACAGTACTCACGTTTATCAATTAGTCAAGCTCTATAAACTGATAAATGGTAACAAAATACTCTTATACATAATGATTCAATAAAAATGTCCAAAAGAAAAGATATAAAGTTAGTGTCAATATTTTTTCAATGATAGTGATGGAAACGATTATAGAAGGTTATATATATTTCTAATCTTTGGTGAAAATGTTTAAAAGTTATCATTGATACATAAAAACCAAGGTTAACGATTACGTAAAATCGAGTCCAACAAATCAGTTTATCCTTTCCAAGCGCTTATAGTTTTCAGTTCATCAATCAGTCAAGCTCTATAAACTGATAAATTCTAAGAAAATATTCATATACAGAATGATTAGGAAAGAATGACCAAAGTTCTTTTGGATTATAGTGATGAGAACGATAATAGTAGGTTGTGTACATGTGTATAATCACCAGTGGAAATGTTTATAATTTATCAAGGATACGTAAAAATCAAGGTTGTAACACCCTGGATTTTGCCTTAAATCATAGTTTATGAAATTACAAATCTAACGGTGTAAATGGCTTCGAAAACGGACTCCAAACGAGTCCTAAAAGTGCAAAATTAGCCTGTCTGAACTTGTGTCCGGACATTGGAAGTTCGGACACAAGCCGAAGAAAATTAAACTGCGTAAACCCATTTGTCCGAACTTGTGTCCGGACATTGACGTTCGGACACAGTTCGAGAATTGGAAAACTAGAAAGAGAAGAAGTCTGAACTTGTGTCCGGACTTCAACGTTCGGACTCAAGTCGAGAGTTAGAAGACTGAAAACTGGAGATGTCCGAACTTGTGTCCGGACTTCGAAGTTCGGACACAAGTCGAGAGTTTGGAAGATAGAAGAACACAGTGTCCGAACTTGTGTCCGGACTTTGAAGTTCAGACACAAGTCGAGTTTCAAAAGTCCCGAAAACCATTTACGCGTGTCCGGGCTTCATCTGTAGTCATCCTCAAGAACTTCATCAAATGCATTGTCAAAAAGCTCCGCTCATTTCTTTAGGGTGGGGACGCTGCAAGTAACCCCACCCCCAGTGGCCTGAAGTTCCGCCTGCTTTGACAAGAGGAATGGGGGGTTTGGGCTTAAGGACATCTATAAGTGGAACATGTGCTTCCTCCTTAAAACTGTCTCAACAATTATTAACAATTCCGAGAGACTGTGGATCCAATGGATTCATAGCGTTTACCTAAGGGCCTCTAGCATCTCGAACGTCATCACTAAAGAAGACGGCCCATGGATCTGAAAATCTATCATTCGGTCCAGGGATTGGTGGACCACGCAATGTGGCTCCCCCCAAGATGCAGTATCGCTCTTCCTAGCCTACCCACCCAGCTTCGTGTTGTAACCATTTACCAGGACCTTGTAACCCCTTCCCGGCATTTTCTCTAGTTTAATATATGTTGGAATAATTGGGTGCTTCCTAAGGCCAAATTTATTTTGTGGGTCGCCCTGAAGGATAGGCTAAAAACTTGTGATAAATTGTAATCCTAGGGCATTAGCCTTGCTAACCGTTGTTGGCTCTGTGAGCATGCTCTAGAGACAAGTGGGCACCTCTTCTTTCTTTGCAGGTTTGCTCGCAGGATCTGGTGGACTACATGTGATTGGCTGGGATCAACACCAACCGGCTCAGTTTTCGAAGCTGCTCCCATTGGCTCTCCCATTACTGCAGAAGGAAAAGACCGAAGGACCTCGTTAGACGAGCAGCCATTTCTAACGTCATCTACTTCATCTGAACTGAAAGGTGCAAGCAGGCTATGACTGGACAATCCAGGGACCCCTCCCTCATCATAGTGGACGTCAAGGGAGCCACGAAGGCGGTGATTTGGACCAAACTCTCCCCCAACCGTGATGGTGCTTAGTTAGATAAGGTTCTAGACTCATAGGAGTTGGTGCTAGCCCTCCCCCTATTTTTTACTGATGTGTACCAGGTGGCTCATAGCCACCTTTTGGATCCTGGTGCTTTGATTTGTGTTATGTATATCCCTATGCAGCTTCATATGTATCAACTATTGTATAAACTCTCTTATTCATTCAATATATATCTTACCTTTATTTAATAAAAAACATAATTATTTACGTACTTCATTACATTTGTTTACTTATCGTACTTGTTGATACTATTAAAAAAAAGTAAAATAGCTTTTTCAATTTCTATTTAGTTCATTCTGACGCCCACTTAGTAAGTAGCTCCCCACCCACTAACCGAGAAAATGAAAGTTTACACCATATCTTTCTATTTACATACTAATATATAGAGTGGCTAGTTGGGCTGGGCTGAGATGAGCTGGGCTTGATTTTAGTTGAAGGGTCAACCACGTACCCTATACAGGCAGTCTAATCTATTGAGTCCAAAACCAGAGAAAGCTAGAGATTTTATTACATTTTATTTTATGTTGGCTAAAAAGCTTATTGTATGTTAGTTAGCAGGTCAGGTGGGCGTGGAGTGAAGGCGACAGAGACATGGTTTTGTTTATGTTTTATAAGGAATAGATGACAACAAACATGTTTGTTTAGTTAGGTAACAGACAAGTATTATTGTCACTTAATATAGTACTATCGATGACAATTACTAAGATAACTGACAAATGTTAACTACTTGGGTTGGGTACCTTACCACAAAGAAGAAAATGTCTTAGCCAGACAAACAAGTCATTATATAGTATTAGTAGTTAGTTGTGTGACCTTTTGGTGTATTTCTAGGGTCACGATGGAGACCTTCCCTCCCACCCTTCGACGACCATCAAAGGGTTCAGAATACAAACCACAGAGTTTCGTTTTTATTTCTCTTCTATAGGATAGAAATAAAGAATGGTCGTTATAGTAGTTGCTTGCATGGGCCGGATATTTTCTTCACAATTTATGATATCAATATTTATCCAATTTATGATGTCCCTACTTGAATGAAATCGATTGTTTTTGGGCTCCCCTTTTTTATGTTTAAATGGATCATCAATAGCTGTGGGGCTGAGATTTGAGGTAGGGCCCAATTGACCCCCACATTTTAGTTACCGATTCACAGTTGTATTGTAGTATAATAGGCGGGCCCATAGAACTTTTTTTCAGTTGAGAAAGGACTGTTACTACTTGATAAAGTGGAAAGGTACTTGCTTACCGTACGGGTACGGTAGATAAACAAAAAAAGGAACTACTCAACTTTGCGTGTTGCGTTCTGTATGTAGACAACTGAAACAACTACTCTTCTCGTCATACTCAAGTGGTCTCTGATAATAACATTTCTGAATGGTCCCATGTGATTCAACTGATATAATTAGCTATTCCCTTCTTCTATTATATTTGTAAATTTATTGTTCTTGTTTTACAAAAAAAATCGTGGGATATATAAGCTAGATAAACGTGATCCTCACCCGACACAAGTCTCTCCGTTATATACAAGGAAATCTTAAAATGGTTATTTTTTAGGAGGATATATATATATATAAGCATATGAAAAAATTTAAAAGTTAATATGATAATCATTTTCTTATAAATGATAATTACTAATTTCTAAATTGCCGCAACTTTTTTAAAAGTTCGAAGTGTAGTGTAGTATAATATTTATTATTCTTTTATTTTGTTACGCCACTCAAATCCATTCCAAGTAAATAGAATGAAGGTATTTAATGTATTTTTACAGCTTAAATATCTTAATTTGAGATCTTTTGGTTATTGCGTACCTACATTTTTGGCTACATGTATATATAGTCAAAGATAGTTACATTTACTGTACAACTAACAATGAAAACATGTATAATGAAAAAAGAAAATATGTACAATATACAATTATACTGAAATTACTATTTTAATATACAATATTTGTTATATAAATAATGTACATGTTTTATAGGTGTAATGTACATGTTTCTTCTACTTTATGTATATAGCCATCTTTGCTACATGTGGGTGTAGGTTAAGACATGTTGATTGTGCTATATCATAAGTCAGACGACCGCTCATAAACTAAATGGCCATACTATCATTATTCACCGAAAAATGAGATAATTTATATTGTTTCAATATATATGTGTGTGTTTCATTAAAAAATATCATCTATACTACACGATATGAGCTTACTCTAAATTTAAAAAGGAAAATTTCATAAAATGTCACTAATTTTTTTGCTAATTCATGAGATGTCCCAAAACATCCTAGACTTTCTAACTTTTTATACATTCCTTGCTAATCTTGCCCTTCTTTATATGTCTATACTTTTGGTTTTAATTCGATTACATCCTTTTTTTCTTTGTAGGGTACTCCCTCCCCTGACTTGATTTTCATTATTTTCTCGCTCTTTTTCCTCTTCCATCCTTTATCTTCATTGTTATTTAATGATTTCTCTTCAACATCCTCAACTAGGAGAAGCTTATTTCGCGATATGACCATTAAGTCTCTAGAAAGGCCCTCTCTATCATCCATCTTGTTGTCAATCATTTCGGCTAGCTTAATGCATTACAAAGCCTACTTAAGCTTCTCCTATGGTTTCTTCTCACCTTTCACAAGATATATACCCGGAGGAAACTCTGGCTCCTAAAGAGATTCCTGATAGCATCACACAGTCAACTCTTGCTCTTTCTCTAATATTTTTGCCCCTACAACACATATTGTGCTATCATAATCTCCTTCCAAACGTTCTTTCCCCGTATTTTGAACTATCTTGAGCTTAGTCTTATCCTACACCAGTCACAAGCGACTGTTGCTTTTGAATATTCTCTATAAACAAGGTTCATATTCCATCCCTCACTCTCACTCTTTAGGTTCATCACGGTAAAACCATCAAACTAACTATCTTTCAACGTGACTAGAAAAAAAAAGGCAATGACACGAGTAATCACACCAATGTACTATCAAGGAACCACCCCCTCCGCCAACCAACATTCCTTACCAGCTTGAAACCAATAGAAAGTGATTAATAACCATAGCATAACCTCCGAGCTTAGGTGGTACATCCAACAAGAAGGATGAAGGAATATACAGAACATTCAAAACTTGACAAACCGGGGGCATAGGATGCAAGAGGAAGTGCCAACAAAACTAAATTATAAAGCTCAATGCCCATTGCACAACTTTGTTGCCCTTTCTGCCAAGCTGAACTTGAGACTTCAAATCACCTTTTCCTGCACTGTCTAATGTCTAATCGCATCTGGTCATCCATCTTGCGCTGGTGGAGTATTCTCGTGTTTCCAAACTCGGGATTAGCATTATATGAACAATGGACCTCTCTGAACCTGCCTCGAAAAGTGAAGAACCCATGAATCTCTACTTTTATTCACTCCATCTGGAAGATTTGGGACTTAAGAAATAAGCTGATTTTTAAGAATGCTCACCAGACTGGGACAAAGCAGTTACTACAATCAAGCGCAACACTTGGGAATGGACAAATATCAAGCTATATGTTTTTGGTCCCCTGCTATTTTAGATATTATCTGCTGCTGTTCCTAGTTTCTCTTTTGGGCGGGTGCATCACTTGGATGCGTACCATGCCTTTAGCTGCTCTGTCAGCAATGTATTAAAAAAAAAGTCACGATCCACCAATCTAGCAAAACCAAATTATAAGCCTTGAAGTCACGAATCCTTAAACCACAACACAACTAGCTCTTAGCAAGAGCGACCCACACACCTAATAGATTTGTTGTCTCCCTGATGTACCACTCCACCAATTAAATATATATTAAGAACATTGATAAAATGAAAAATTAGAATCTTATGCGAACCTAACCTTCAAAACTCCTAAATTGGTTATCAAACCCCTGAAATACTTATCACATTCTCCAAAAAGTCGTGTAGGATTTCACACCCTGAAATGGTTCGCGTCATACAATATGTGAAACCCAAAATAACAAATAAAACGCATCACAAATAATAACATATATACTATTTAAATTTGTTATATTGTATGAATATTTTTTTATATAATTAACTGTTACATAATAGTAAACATATATTGAATAGTAGTTAATAAATTAATAGTGAAGATGAAGTGGCAAATATATGTAAAAAAGTTAGAATCCAAAGATGGGTTCTTTGATGTGGGTGAAAAAGTTGAAAAAACTTAGAGAATACACAGAGTAGAGAACTCATCTTATAATTCTTCAATGTTTATATTATACGCTAGTACTCCCTCCGTCCTGAATTAACCGTCATGTTTACTATTTGGACATGTCGTTTGACTTCAATTTTTAACATATAAGATAAATTAATTTTGGAAATTAAGTTTTGCATATGATTCCTTACATGATAAACTATATGTTACAAAATTAGTTATAAAATTATTTTATCTTATATTATAATATGAAGTGGAAAAAAGCCATAAAGAAAAAGGAAACAGTCAATTCAGGACGGAGGGAGTATAATATTGCATCACTAAAAATGAAGATAACACCTCATCCTGTCTAAGATGCACAATTTTCTTTCAATTACATACTCACACTTACAAAATAAACAGATATATCAAAACAAATAAGACATTACCTTTACCTTACAATTATTTTTTAAAACACGAACAAATCAAACTTGAAGACAATCCTCATCTCACCCCCTTTTAGATTAAAAGTCCAATTCTTTCGCATAAATGAAATTGCAAGTTGATATCAGTAGTCAACAGAAGTTATAAAAAATAGAAGAAAAAAAGTACATAAGAGGAAAAATAAAAAATTGATATGTTAATTTATATATGTAACCTATAGAAAAAAACTGATTAAATAAACTTATTTTGGAGGAATTGTACGAAGGACTTGCACCCTTAGGTTCACCATAAGGTCCAGAAAGATCTAATTTTCCTTTTTATAATTATGCTTATTTAGTAAAGGGACAAATGGATGATAAGTTGAATGCATGTATCGAATTTCCACTCTTGTCCACAATTGACAAGACAGGATATTTGTCCATAGTACAAACTAGATTCATTTTTTAATTTCTTTGTATATATAATTTTTTAATTTCTTGGTATAATTTAAAGTTTTGAATTTGATGAGATAGTTTGAACACTATCTATCTCATGCTATTATGAATAAATTTGATTTATTTGTGACGAATATATCTATATTTGTGAGATGTTAGTTAGTAGACTAATATAGAGATAAAGGTAAACTAAACATGACAAACACCCGTCAAAAGAGAGCCCCTATCCCTATGGGCCATATATTGTAATTATAATGTACTTAAAAAAACATAACAGACACTAATAGATATTATTACTTTAAATAACAACCAAAAAAAAAAAAAAAGTAAGACTTTACATGATGTAACTTAACAAAGGGCAAAAAAAGGGGCCACTGATGTATGGCAGACAGACGTGTTGGAGTTGGATCCACGTCACGTACGGTAGCCTACATAATCGCACATCTCAATTTTGTCTTTGACAATTTAAGAATCCAACTGTCAGAATGTTGAACAAAATTATGGTGATAAGCAAGCTAACAATCAAAGTAAATTCCATTTTGTATTTACTTATTTTAATTCTATAAAAACTGTAATTTTATTATATAAAAATCATATGAATATATATATAAAGATTTATATTATAACATTATTAATTATATTAAATATATATACTGATTTTTTAAACTAAAAACTTGTATTTCTTATAGTATACTAATTATCACACAAATATAGTCAAAATACTATATAAGAGATAATTGTTATGATACGTAGTAGTATTTGGAAAAAGATATTTTTAGGTTGATAGGCTGGAAATTTTTGACCCTGGTGGGCATCCAGGGGGTCAACCCAACCATAACCTACCTCAATGAAATTGCGGATAACATGGTTCACATACCTGATGTATCACTTTCACTCTTTAACTTAAAGAACAAGTAGTCGAATTTTCGCATCTAAATGTTGTCTTTTCTTATTGTATATAATGCGATTACGGCAATATCATTAATGATATTGTCTGGCATTCCTTGGAGGGAACGTGATAAGGAGTTTTCAGAAAGGAAACTTTATATAGTAATATTAAGAAAACAAATGCTTAAAATGTTTTAAAATTAGGTCAATATGAGAGGCAAAAATATAATCCCTCCGTCTTGAATTGACCATTCTGTTGCTCTATGACATGTTTTTCCACTTCAATATAAAATATAAGATAAAATAATTTTATAAAACTAATTTTTGTAATATATAGTTATCATATGCAAAATTTAAATTTTAAAATTATTTTATCTTATATGTTAAATATTGAAGTTAAACGATATGTCCAAATACTAAACAGAACGGTCAATTCAGGACGAAGGGAATAAGGTTTTATAAGATTAAAGAAATTAGACATAAAATTGAAAATCAATTTAGCTTTAAATATATATAGTAGAGTATTAACTAAATTAATAATTATTTTATTAGTGAAAAATTACTCATACATGTTAAAAATTTCTCATACATATATAATCTTTCTATCAATACAAAAATTGAAACAACTTTTTATAAAAAATGAACGGTGGTAGGATAGTATTTGCCCCAATCCAATTTAGATCTACCACTGGTGAGAGTAACAACAATTGTTATAAAATAGTACCACTTTTGGAGGGGTTCCATGCATTATTCTCAGACTTTTGTTATTCCTTTACTAGTTCTAGAAGAAGCCTTTTTGTTAATTCAACTCTGTGGCGGCCTTTTGACAATTTTCATAAGAATATGGTTTGATAAGCGCCACGCCGCCAGCAAGAATTGATACGGACACTTGAGATTTCAAAAAAAAAAAAAAAAGTCTTGGAATGATAGACATTGATAGTTAGGTGTGGTTAGAATTCGTTGATTATATACTACTACTATAGTAGTAAGATGGGATAATATATAGGAGTATTCAACTGTTGGATTAGTGTATATTAAAACGCGTTATGGATTGTGGTAGAAATTAAGATACTATTTTGAGTTTGAACGGCAACAATTATTTCACGTGGGTGGGGAAAAGGGTCTCACTCTTTCCTTGAGCAAAAGTCGTGGATGAATAAGAGCGTTCACATATCTTATATATATATGTATATATCTCTCTCTTTAATAAGTATAACCCCTCGAATATCCGAATATGATATGCTATTAATTGCTACCTTCCTTCTAGAATACAAAAGAATTCATGCATCAGTATCGGATACGCCAACTGTACACATATACTACGTGGTGTCTTGTATTCATTAATTAACCTATGTTGGCGTTGGTATATTTATAATTATTTTTATTTTGATTATTTAACATTAAATTATATGAGATTCTTTTTTGAACAAAAATTATATGAGATTCATTCAGATAAGCAAAAAAAAAAACTATTTTATGTAGATTATAAGAATTGATTATTAAATACTGTCACATGGCAACACGCGACGAGACGTTATTGACCATTGAATGTAAGATGCATGGATAACGAGTTTGTTTCTAGAAAGGGGATTTGTTTTGTTTATAGATCGATCTTAATTGGTTGGAAGTGAAAATGTATTAATACAAGGAACAAGTGTATAAGAGAATCATCACGTGACGTGGGCGTGTCTAACAGTGCAGTTTCCGTAGACAAATAGAGATTGAAGAAGGGAATAAGATACTTCAATTTAAAGATAATCACATGTTATTTTCTCAAAAAAAGAAATAAAGAAGAAGAAGATAATCGCATCTGTCTTCATCGTAAAGGTACACTCACCCCACCACATGAGTAATTGAGTATCCTCGATTAGTTTTTAGCTATTTCTTAGTATCATATTTTCCACACAAAAACTTTTGTGTAACTAAAGGTGTATCCACGGATAATTATATTATACCTAATAAAAATATCACTATTCTATGATTTTTTTTTTATAAATATCACTATTCTATGTTTTGATAACCGTAGAATCACTTAGATCTTGATTAATGGTACTTCTTAGCTAAAATGTAAATCAAATTATGAGATGAAGGAGGAGAGACAACAATCCAATTATAATATCCATAACAACTAAGAAGAGAAAAAATAAAAACCAATATGTAATTGATCTAATATGGTTAAAATGTATATATAAAAGAACCATGGAAGAAATAGATATATGAGAATATAAGTTTTATAAGAACCATATTTAAGTTCTCTCATAATAATACAGCTCTTAAAATAAATAGTAGTAATTTTTTGTCTTGTGGATGCTGTATAGAGACCACATACGTACTGAGTAAAAACTAAAAACCCAGATGCATAACCGAGAATGCAGCTTATTATCTTAATGTTGCATGCATCTTGGGTTTTGTGGTCGGCTATCAAAGCTTTTTAACAGAAACGTTAAGTATTACCGTCCTATTATATTTGTTTTTGTCATATAAATAGTTTCAATCATGAAATGTTTTCTTAATTCAAATTATTTTGAAAAACGTTTTCTCAATTCAAATTAATTGTCTCATATATGGTTAAAAATGACACATGATAAGAGATGTAATCTTATATACTGTTTTAACGTTGAAGAAACAATTTTTATGGCAAATATTTGATTTTTTTTAAACAAGTTGTGTTTAAACTTGTTTGATTGGCTAGATCACTAATTAATTCTCTGTAAATATTGAATGATTAATTATATAAGTAATGATTGTATTATATTAACAAACTGGTACAGAGTAGACACCGTGACAATTTTCAAGTGTTAAATAACAAGTGAGAATTTAATCTCTAAATTTCACACCAATTAATCATTCAAATAACACTTAAAATCTATTGATGATCACATATAATAATAACCTTAGATTAGTTTCACTTTTCATTGTGTAACATGATATCTATATCGATCACATTATGCTATTCAATATTATCATGACCAAACTAATTAGTACTTGGATTTCTCAATATTTTCTATATTCTTATTGTAAAAAAAACTACAGTTTTGCTCAAAAGAAACCGGTCACTAGACTTCAAAAGTATGATAATTATTTATTGGATGAATTCGATGTAAAGTGTCATTTATAAAAAGGAGGATAAATGTAGTACTAATACCGAAGTTGATAGTTGCAACTTGCAAGCAAAGCGGACCCAATTTAAGTTTCCAATATTGGACTTTCACGGTTTGAACATGAGGTCATGGCATGGGTAAGGAAAGAAGAAATGTCCTCTAGACGACGGGCACAAAGATGGAGTGAGTCAGTCAGTCCTAATTGAGGAATTCTCGCTCATACTCTTTTCTAAGGGTACACATATACTTGTAAGCACAAAATGGAATGTGCCAGAACTGTATCTCTCTTGCTAGCTTGCTTATCAAGCATGTTAATTTAATTTAATTTGTTTTCAGAAAAACTCTTTTGCATTTGCATGTCGATTTGTAAAGCATAATGGAGGCCGGAAAAGTACGGTGCCAATCTACGTGGTCCTCACTCACTCACTATATGATATCAGTGGGCCCAAACATGTCTGCCTGCATGCCTCCTTTTTCCTGTGTTTGTTTTTGACTTTATTTTAAAACTATTTAGACAAAGGTAAATAAAGAAAAGAGAAATTACACCCTCCGTCCTGAATTGACCGTCTTATTTGTTATGACATATTTTTCCACTTCAATATTAAGCATATACGATAAAAATAATTTATAAAAACTAAATTTTATAACATATAATTTATTATATAAGGATTCATATGCAAAATTTAAATTTTCAAAATTAATTTATCTTATATGTTAAAATTGAAATCAAACCACATATCCAAATATGTAAAGAAGAGACGGAGTACAATAGTGAAATCAATATTACATGAGGAATACCGTCCACGAGACAAAGTAGGCTAAAAAGCAGTAAACCGATGTGATTACTCATTAAAGATGAAAAGAAAAAAAGCTGAGGCTGCGGGCAACTAATCTAATAATACTCCCTCAGTCCCGTTTTGATTGTCTCATTTATTATTTGGACATATCGTTTGACTTCAATATTTAACATATATGATAACATAATTTTATAAATTTAAGTTTTACAATAGAAAGCTTATATGAAAAACTATATGTTGTAGAAATTTATTTTATTAAATTATTTTATTTTATATTTTTAATATTGAAGTGGAAAAACGTGCCAAAAAAAAAAACACAAATGATAGTAGCAATTAGTAATACCCGAATATACCCTCATGTCGATGATAAGATAAGAGAAAGAAGAAGAGCCGTTCAATAAAGCAGAAGTAAACTTAGCTAGAGATGGCAGTTTGCTTATCAGCAATGAAATGAAGAAAAAAGAGTCTATCATCTCTGAAATTTTATTTTCTTAACCTACCCTGCACCTAACCTACCTACCGTGTTCGACTCCCCATAACTTCCTATTATCGAATCTTCTAGTTCTACAACTGCCGTGCATGCGATGCGAATATAAATCAAATTCAAAAAGAGGATAAGTCAGAAGAACGGGAACCGCAAACGGCGACACGAAAAAAGACAAGCTGATGAGGAGGTACGCCCCACGCACATGGAGATGCGTCTAAGACTCATCCGATTCACATGGAGTGGTAGTGGTGGTGGTCAAACCATAGCATTAATAAGAGGCAGGTTTTTCGGGCCTGATGCATAAATAAATTGCCCATAAAGTATACTACTACCTCTACTCGTGAATATGTGTTCTGTTTGTTTTTTTGAATGACTTTTTTTCACGTTTTTCCATATTAAATATTAGCATAAAATAAAATAATTTTAAAACTAAATTTGTAATATATAGTTTATCATGTAAGGAATCATATACAAAATTAAATTTTAAAAATTATTATCTTATATGTTAAAAATTGAAATCAAACACATATTCAAGAATCAAAATAATTAAAATATGAGGATGTAACACAGTAAGATCAGTCCAATCCCATAAAGAGTATTTATAAAACTTTTGAATTGACAGTTACTACCACCTGTAAATGTACATATTTATATACTACACACACCGTACTGATCATGCATCCAACCCATAAAAGAAAGTATTGTATTATTGTTCATATGTAAAAGCATTTTTAAAATTGTTCAACTTTTATGATGACATTAATGTGAAAATGCAAATGTACATAAACATCTACACCTGATATATCATGCCCATCATAACATGTGATCACATCACACCTGTGTTTCTACTGTAAAAATTCTTGGAAATAATAACATGCATCAACAGCAGCATGAGTGAGGACTACGACTACTTGGATAATTCAGAAACAAGAAAAGCCGATGAGGCACGTTGAGTGAGTGAGTGACTTGTGGTAATAAGCAAAGGAATATGCTGTTTAGATTCCATATCCTCATATCTCCGTCTCGTCCTTGAACCAAGAGATCATTCAAACCCACATGGTAATGTTGCTTAATAAGTGAATGGAGTTATAACCTACCCAACTAACCAACCAAAAACCTAACTACTAGTTAGTGCGTATCTGTACTAACTACCGGTTCAAAATAATTCGTGTATAAAAAAAGACCTTATCATGTAATCATTCAAATGAATTATTCGTGTCCATATATAAAAATTGTATACCAAGTACTATTATTGTTCATAAAATACACCTTCTATATATATAATAAAACATTCAATCATCCTCTTTTTTTTTCCCAGAATTGTACAGTATATAGCATATTTTAGAAGGAGACTCAAGTTATGTCATCAGATTCTACTATTATTAAATACCAATCGTGCTATGCAAGACAATAACCTACATACTCATTCATTTCTAAATTATACGAGTACTACTATTATGCAACAAAAATTAATGTTACTACGTTATTCATGACGTTTTCTTTCTTCCCTCAAAGAAATACCAATACTAACTTCAAGATGACCGGCAAACATGGAAAATGACAACTGTCTCTTTCGTTTTAAAGCTGCAAATCTATTCTCCTTGGAGCAGTTAGATTGATGCCACTTTTTACTATTCAAACAGTCAGTAATTCACATGTACACCCCCGTATTGAATTGAATGCCATCTCTTCCTACGCAATAACATTAGTATAATAATCTTACGGCAAATTAGATCAAAACTATTGCTCTTAAACTATGTGCTAAATAAATAACCCACTCAACTCTACCTATCCAACCCTCCACTTAACATCATAAATCTTCCAACCAATTCTGTATATTCTATTTCCCCTTATCATCATAACATCCCTGCACATCTGTCTTATTACTATCGTCTACAGTCGGTTAGTTTCAAAAATCATACTCCATTCTTAAGTATAAAACGACACGATTCATATCAACTGATACTTTTGAGTCGAATTTTGCGCTGATAGATCCAATTAATTGAGGTACATCAAACAACGAAAATTATTAAAAGTCTGCTTTTACTACTAGTAGTATTTACTACCGGAATTCATGGAATCACATGTGACTGTTCAACAGATCATTCTGCTCCCCACCCTCAAAACTCGCAAAATTTGAACTACCATACACATGTGATTCCCCTCTTTCCCCAAACAAAAAAGGAAAATTTAAAGGACAGAGTAGGGAGAACTAGTAATTACATACCCACACAAATCTCCCTATCTCTCTTATTCTCCGCCCTTTATAGCAAAAAAGTTTCACTACTAATTACTAATTCGCCCCTTCTTGATTCAAGATGTGCCGCTCCAGTCGCCTTCATCGTCTCATCTTCTTCTTCTTCTTCACTGGATGCCCGGAAATTTACAACCAGCATTTTATCATCTGGAACAACAACACTTTCATTCAAGAAAGGACTTCTTTTTCCCAATAAACCACCAAACTATAAGCTAATCTAACTAGTTAGTAGTAGATTTCATAATAGATCGATCACTCTGCCTCTTGATACGATACGATAAGATACGAAAAAAGTACTAATTACAATACTCTCCAGAATCATCCCTCATATATAAAAGGTAAAGTTAGATTCCAGAATCCGCTAGTGAATTGTTGATTCCTCCGCTTAAAATCCAAGGATGTCCTGAAAAATAAATCATATAACACCGAAATCAGTCACTGAAATGCATGCGTTTAACTCAGGGAATGGCTGGCTTGTAAACATTCAAACAGAAATTGTCTGTTTAGATTAGATCTACCTAGAAACCGGCTAAATCTTGACATAAATCGAAGCCTCTAGAAAAGAGCAAAAAAGGTAATCGTAGTGGTAGTAGTAGAAGTAGATTCTAATAGAATCGGATTCGGATCATCAGCATATACCAGAGTAGATTCTAATAGATTCGCAACATAACAAGAAAGAACACGAGACGAAATTCAAGATTAACTGGAAAAATAAAAGAAATATAGGAAAACTTACGAAGAACTTGTTCAGCTGACAGTCTCTTGAAAGTCTTTACATAGCATCTTCCGAATAAGATCTTTCGCCTCAGTCGAAACCGACCTAAAACTCTTAGTCGGAAACCTAAGATTCCCTCTAATAACCGCCCGAAAAATCTCCTCAACACCATCACCATACAACGGGAACACCCACCAGCATTATATACAAAATCACACCAACACTCCAAACATCAATTTTCTCATCATACTCTCCCAAGTAAGACCTCAGGCGCAACATAATACGGTGTACCAACAACACACTCATCATTTCACCATCTCGTTTATGATCACCAAACCACTCAGCAGATCCAAAATCATCAATTTCACACGCCGTCCAGTTGAATCAACAACACATTCTCCGGTTAATGTCCCGTGTGCGATTCCATGCCTGTGACAGTGCGCAAGTGCGGAAATGATTTGAGTTATAACGTTGCAAGCGTCGGATTCAGTGAATAAGCTGAGTGTGAGTCGATCGTAGAGTGTGGAGTTGTCACAGAGTTCGGTGATGATTATCAGGTGATTTGAGTCGGGATCGGAACCGTAGAGGTCGTGGATCTGGAGAATGTTAGGGTGTGGTGCGAGAATTTGAAGGAGTTTTGGTTCGATTTCAAGACAGCGTGAGTCGAGATCGTCGGAGAGGAGTTGACGTTTGTCTAGACACTTTGCGGCGTATGAATCGCCGGTTGAAGTTGAGATGCAGTGATAGACTACACCGATTTACCCCGGCCTATCTCCTCGCAGAGGTGGTAGTCTTTCTTGAAACTTTCGGAGATTTGGTTTTTCATTGATTTTGAGAGTTTTTGAGATGGAATTTGTGTTGTGTTTTTAGGTAAGTGGTGAGAGGTGTGAGAGGGGGTTATTTATAGAGAGGGGAAGTGGATTTTTGAAACGGAATATGCGAATTTTTTTGCTGATAGGTGAGAGGTTGTTTAGTTTGTTTGGGTTTACGAGGCGTCCGATAGACTAGACTGACTGTGTCAGATTATTGGCCCCAAAACAAGTTGGTTTGAAGCTTTCAATCCGACGGCTGAGGAACTTTCACCTATTTTGAGGTTTTAATACTTGATACTTGCCCTTTTAGTAGGAGCGTGGGCGTATCAAGGGTAATATAGTGGGGTACGAGGAGTACTGATCAGTTACGGTACGGATGCCACCAGGCGGGTTAAAAAGTTGTTTGTGGGTCATCTCTGCCGGTGTCGGGGCTACCACGTCGCCCGTTTATGGGTCCAAATTGAATTTGTCTTCTTCATTATGGTACTATTGTGGCTTACACTTCGGTGGACTATAGAATAATTATAATAATAGTAGTAGTATTTTTGAATCCCAATAATAATGGTATTTGATTAATATATGTCGTTACTTTAAAATAAAGGTCAAAACATACTACTTTCCATTGTCTAATACATCTATATACTCCCTCCGTCCTGAATTGATCGTCCTTTTGCTTTATGACACATTTTTCCACTTCAATATTAAGCATATAAGATAAAATAATTTTATAAACTAAATTTTGTAACATATAGTTTTTATTATATAGGAATCATATGCAAAACTTAAATTTTTAAAATTAATTTATCTTATATGTTAAAAATTGAAGTCAAACGATATGTCCAAATAGTAAACATGACGGTCAATTCAGGACGGAGGGAGTATCTGGTAATTTGGATGGATGGTGGCTCTAATATAAACCTTAATCTATTCATTTAAATATAATTCAAAAATAAATGATTTTAAAAATTATAACTCTAATTCAACTCATGTAAAATAATAATATGTTGTATTATATAATAATTCATACTTACAAAGATTTTGAAAATAAATCCCAATATATTACATTTGATACATCATGGATATTTGCTCATATTAGATTGATGATAATGAGGTATTTGTATATATGCATCTGTAGTATATTATAAATTTATTTCGTGTATAATTTTTTTTATAATAATTTTTTAATTTACCTTTAGTATTTGAAATACAAGTTGTAGATATTGTATAATTTGATTCAAAATATAATTTATGAATGTTTAGTTTTTACATTTTAAGTATTTCATCATTTAATAAATATAGTGACAGAGCTCTGTTTGGTACTGTTTTATAATTATTTTATATGTGAAAGTATATTAATGAAATTAAACATAGAATCTATATGGATCCATACCGAAGACGCTTATTTATACCACAAATATACTTATCAAATATACCCAAATCAAAGAGCGAACACCAGACTAGAGCCTCAAGATTGCACATATTGTCAGTCTAGTCTCTTGCGCATACTATGGGCGGTGCCCAACTCATTGGTGGTCAGTACTACTTTTTTAAACTTTCAAGCATGTTTTTTATTTGTTTCTTGTGTCGTAGTATTTTCGTTTGTTTCACCTTTATTTTATAACTAAAATTGTAAATATATACAAAAAATAAAAAATGTTTCCTAGTTATTTTAGTTGTAAATAGAATATTTTTAAGACAAAATAAAATAAAAGAGAAGCTTCTCAAAATTAATGTCATCCACCAAATATATTTTGAACTAATTATAAAAGATTTATAAATTTATTATTACCTAAATAAGAACTTTTTGAAAAAAATAAGTTACAATAATAATAATTATATATTTTTTAAGACAACCAACTAAACAAACAAGTTCACTTAAAATATACAATTATAAACATATTTCACAATATCTACTGTTATTCTAAAAATATTGTTTATAATTTTGTTATATTATAAATATATAAAGTAAATTACTCAGAATCTCAAATAATAATATATTTAATTATTTGTGTTTATCACAATTATTAGTAACTAAATATATCAAAATCAAACAGAGCCTAAACTCACGAATATTGTCGAGTCTAGTCTCGTGCGACTACTATGGGCGGTGCCCAACTCATTGGTTGTCAATACTACTTTTTTAAACTTTCAAGCATGTTTTTTTATTTATTTGTGTCGTAGTATTTTAGTTTGCTTCAACTTTAATTTATAACTAAATTATAATTATTTACAAAAAATTAAAAATGTTACCTAGTTATTTTAGTTGTAAATAGAATTTTTTTTTTTAAAAAAAAGAGGACCCTCTCAAAATTAATGTCATCCACCTAAAATCATTATATTTAATTTGAACTAATTATGAGAGAATTTATAAAAATTATTATTACCTAAATAAAAACTTTTTTTAAAAAATAAGGTACAATAATAGTAACTATATTTTTGAAGACAATCAACTAAAAAAATTCACTTAAAATATACAATTAATAACCATATTTCACAGTATTTACTCTTATTTTAAAAGATATTGTTTAGAATTTTGTTATATTATAAATAATACTATAGATATCATGGATTTATTTATCTTCATATTTTCCGCTCCTACACTGAATTTGTCAACGATGGTTCCTATTCCAATTAAAATAACATTTCTAGCACATAAAATAAAAGATTTCACATATAACTTTTAAAGTAGTGTTTTTTGTATCTAATTGAGTGTTGATCTTATAATTTCTCTCTTACTTATAAATCACCGCATTCAACATTAATCTAATACCTATCATTAATTTTAATATCATCCCCCAGTTTTTATTCTGACAGCTCATGCTTTTGGCAAATATTATGAGACGAATAACACTAGTGTCATGTAATATAATAGTAGTATCTTTTTTGAAAAACATGATATATATTATATTATATAAGAAGGGTATATGCAAATGACACCATGTATAATATGTGTTAAGTTTTCTAACCAGCAGTTACATATATCATTTCTGAAATAGAGTTTGTTGGATTGTCTTCTTCTCCACGTTTGCAGACGCACCATCACCATGGCCACCGCCATTGGTGCTAGCGGCACAACCGGTGTTTCCGGCGTCATCTGCTACGCAGACTTCATTGACAGTCATCGGCTCCACGGAGTGAAGATTAACTTTTTGGCACAACGACGTTAAAGGTGGAAGCTGAGTTTACATATCCCACCCAAAACCCACAAAATACAAAGAAACTAAAAAAAGCCTATACACAGCAAAAGAAACTCTCTTAACCGGGAGAGGAACGAAACTAAAGAGATTTATTATTAAAACAAAAAAACATCTAGAAACTAGATGTAAAACTACTGAGTAAAAATTATGATAACAAGAAAACTAGAATAAAAAGAAGAATTACATGTTGCCTCCTCCGGGTATAATAGTAGTATCTTATGAACGCGAAAGAAAACTATTCCTCCCTAGGGGTCGCGTGGACTTGACCTTGTGACGTTTTCTTTCTTCTGCGTGTTTTGGGCATTTTTTTTTTTTGACGGCATTATGATTTCAGAGGATAATTACTATTGAATTTAGAAATCGATGGGCAATTTAAAATCTTTTCAGTCGTCGGTCACAGTTTATATTAAAATATCATTGGTTCTAACGAATTGTAGTTTCTTATTATTATATACCGTCTCAATTGATTATTTGTTTGGGCATACTTAAAAAAATCTATATTTGATGTAAAAATAATAGAGAAATTACATATTCCCTCCGTCCTGAATAACCCTCCTGTTTGCTTTATGGCACGTTTTCCTTTAATATTAAACATATAAAATTAAATAATTTTATAAAATTAAAATTTAATATATAGTTTTATGTGTAAGGAATCATTGTGTAAAACTTAGATTTTTAAAATTATTTTATCTTATATGTTAAATATTGAAGTCAAACGACATGTTCAAATAGTAAATAGGACGTCAATTCGGGACGGAGGTAGTATATGAGATTGACTTTTGCAGAAATTATAAAATGTTACTAAAAGGTGATTTTTCTATATGTTTACTGAAATTCATAAAATGTTTGTAGGTAAATAGTTTTTTCACTTTAATTTGATTGATAAAACGTGATATAAGTAAAAATAAGAAAATAAGATAAATAAACCGGATAGTTATTGTCTTAATAGGTTAGTATAAGTTTGACATACTAGATTCTCGATTAACTACTCCCTCCGTCCTGAATTGACCGTCTTGTCCACTATTTGGACGTGTCGTTTGACTTAATATTTAACATGTAAGATAAAATATTTTTAAAATTTGAGTTTTGCAAATGATTCGTCACATGATAAACTATATATTACACTGTTTCATTTTATAAAATTTTTTATCTTATATGTTAAATATTGAAGTGGAAAAACGTGCCATAAAGCAAAGGAGACGGTCAATTCAGGACGGAGGGAGTATATTCAATAGATTTATAAAAGTAGCAATTTTTCAATTTATGCTCAAGTCTAAAACGACCGATGTAATGACCTAAGGTAGTAGTACTATTTTTTTCATTGATATTAAGATATTTACAAATACAATACAGGAGGGCCAAATCAAGCCGCTGATCCTGTCACAGTCGAAGCCAGATTGCCATTGAGAATCAATATCGAAGAAAAGCAATCGTCATCGAATTAGTTGAAACCATTCGGTTTTAATCAACTCGAAAGTCTCGAATTTCAATCCTTGGTTATGTGGAGAATAGTAATAGCGCAAGAATTTTAAAAAATTTAGAAAGAGGAAAAATGGAAGAAATAAAAGAGAAGTGGTGGGGCGCATTGTTTTTGTAGAATGAGAAAACAAAGACAAACGTCATACTACAACTGCCTCTATTATACAATCAACTGGCGTCGTCATAATATAAGTTTTTTTTTTGAGGTAGGTGATAATATAGTTTATAATATCAAAGTAACCAATAATACATAAGGTAAGGCCTGGCCCAGACCACCCTAGAAAGGTTACCGTCTTTTCTTTTCTTTCTTTATTTGTTTAGAAAAAGGCCACTGTCGATTTCAATATTCGGGTGTCTCCTCTGGTCGCATGCTCCCTGTGTATATACTAGAGCTGATCATAATGTGTTTGACCCGGCAGTCTAGTCCGACCCGGTCCGTAAAAAAGTCCGACGAGCCCGAACCCGATAGGATTTCTGGGCGGCCTGGACATAAAATTAAGTCCGAATGAAAAACCGGGCCGGACCGCGACACATTTTTTGAACCCGTGGACAAGTCCAGCCCAACCCGATTTATATTATTTATTATTATATTTTTAAAATCTAATATATACATATTTAACTATATATAATATATACAAAATTATATATAATATATAAATTTAAATAAGTTTATATATTATAAATCTATATTAAAATATATTAATTTTAAATTTTTTTTATTAATTTATATTTAAAAAATTAAAAAACTGGGCCGGGCTTCGGCAAAGTCTGGAAAAAACCGGGTCTAGCCCGGCCCGGCCTGAGCATAAAAAAACCGGGCTTGATTTTTGAAAATAGGCCCGACGGACTTAAAAGTTTCCTCTGACCCGGCCCGAACCCGACCCGCCCGCCTGAATGATCACCTCTAGTATATACTAACTCAATATATTTAATCAATAATTTATGACTCATTTACTTCCTATTTGTTCATTTCACAATACAACTTTTTTTAAAACAAATATTGACATAATTTCCATAAAATTTTTTTTGAAACAGAAACTAAATTTCATTAATTATGAACATAACTTCATTATATGATTTAGAATTTGGCTATCAGATCAAAAACTACCTCCACTCATATAACAAACATGGCCAGAGCATCATCAGTAGGAATACAGTTTTCTATGCATGCAAGGAGATGGTTATCTATCCCAAAGAACAAACATTAAACTCCCCCTCTGAGAGCCAAACCTTTCCTGAGGTGTGTTCCAAAGCCTTAGCATCCACACCTCTAGTCATAAAGAGCTTTCCTATCAAACTACGCTAGAATGGAAAGATTGAGGGAGCCTCAACAGATCGCTAACTTCCATAGTATCCTCTTCAACTGTAGTTAGCGTCATATCATTATACTTGCATAAAAGATCCTTAGAGGAACATGGGTCCACCATGCAACAAGGATGATAAAGAACAAAATATGAGAGGAGAGATGAAGAGTCGTGAAAACACATATAAGAGTAGATTTAAAAGAACTTGAGATGAAATAAAGAAAGGCGCAACATTTAAATTGACAAAAAGTACAGAAATGGAAGTTGTAATGATGGCCAAACACGGAAAGACAACATGCAAAGACTGAGTAAAACCTAGAGTAGGAGAAGACGTGAAGGAGCCCCCCAACCTGCACCGGCGGACATAATCTAGACTTTAGAGGAAGCAATAATCATTTGCAGGTATAAACTCAAGGGTGACATTAAACAGAAAAGAAGAGAGAGACAGACAAACACAAGAAGCTGTGATAGATGGGAGCCACTGCGGATTGCATAGGTTGTGAAATACCTAGAGTAAGGGATGACGTGGGGGAATCCCAAAGGGTGTGCAGCTATACATAATCGAAATAGGACATAAAGGGGCAATCATTTGCTTGCATAAACTCAAGAGTGACTGGTAACAAATTAGAAGATGAAGAGACAAACAGACACAAGAAGGGTTGAAGATGGTAGCAACCATGGATCTAGCCTTGCATGCATGCATAGAGATATGTAGAGTTGCAGTCATGGTCACCGCCTCCACCAAGGAAGATGAACAAGCTTGAGAGAAACTTCCACACAAACACCCGCCGCATGGTGAACGTCGTCATTGAAGCTGACTACTTTTCAACTAATTCCCATAAATAAATTTGAAGGCCAAATAATATCAATATCATATCCAGCGCACCTAACACAGTTGGTCCGCTTCATAAGACGTCAAAGAATAAACGAAATAGGAAATCTAATTGTACACTTAACTCACAATATGCATATTATAAGTTTCATGATAAAGGTTAAGATAAAAAAAAAGGAAATTTCATGAAATGCCACAATATTTTTGGCTAATTCATGAAATGCCAGTAAAAAATGAAAGTCATGATGTCACTATATTTTAGCAAAAGTCCATGAAATGTCACTATGTCATTGACCAGAAGCAAAAAAGACAAAAACACCCTTACTAGTTAATAAAACACTTTTAAAGTTCACAATATGCCAATAAAAAATTCACTAAAATTCAAAATACTATAAAAATATAATAACTATAAAAATATTTAAAAATTGTAAAAAATTATTGAAGTATATTAAAATATCATAAAACATTGAAAAAAGTAAATATTTCTTAGATTTTAAAAAAATTAGGAAAATTACAGTGCCCACCCACGGGGTTTGGGGTTTAACACCGCCCGCCCACCCACGAACTTTGAAATTAACACTGCCCACCCATGGACTTATATTTTTTTACTTCCGTCACCATTTTACCACACTTCCACTTCATTTTGTTAGTTTAGTTTTAGTTGACTGTCCAACTCTCCTCACGCGCACGATATTAAATTCAGTTTCTTTTCCACATCCTTTCATAAATTGGTGTCTCCATTCGCATCACTGTACCGCACCACCATCCTCCTCACCATCTTCAGACTACCATCATCCCAGCACCTATCACTCTCGCTTCATCACGCAAATCATCATTCACCATCTTCGAACAGAGAGAACACTACGCATCGTCTTCATCATCGCACCTGCACCACACCTCGTCAGTCATCATCTCATCACATCTCACCATCAACCACCGCACCACACCGCTATCATCACTATCCACCGATCATCTTCAACGCCTCCAACGAGGCTCTGGCCTCTCCGCACCACATTCACGCCATTAACGATCCACAAACACCATCCTCATCAACGCCACGCTACACCCGCATCAACATTCATCCATCTTCAACCACGTCCATTCACCGTCGAAACCATTCTTCACCATCATCACCGAAACTGAAATACCCTTAAATTTTAAAATATATTTATTTTCTAGTTTACGAGTATATTATGTAGTTTACGGGTACATTATATATCTTATCAGCCTATATTACGAGTATATATTATAGTTTGCAAGTATACTAAATAGGTTACGTGTTGTTGTCTGCAAGTATAGTAGTATTTTATGAGTATATATATAATGAAGGTTACACGTTTATTATTTACTAAAGAGAATTCATTCTAACAAATAACGTGTTTTTAATTAGGCCAATTGTTTATTTTATTAATGATCCTCATATATCTCTAGTTAACTTGGTATATTTTAGTTTTAAAAATGGGGTTATAATAATGATGCTATGATTCAAATAATATTGTTTATTCAAAATACATCTATTATATAATTTAGTAGAATATTGGTTCGCAAGTATAATAAGTAGTTTATGAGGATTATACTATAATTTACGAGCATGTTGTATAGTATTTATAAAAAAGATTCGTTTTAATAAATAACCTGATTCAAAATACGTCGTTTATGATTTTCGATGTAATAATATGATCCATGTGTACTTTGTATTATTTTAGTGTATTTAGTTGTTTATAACTTATTATAATAATGATAGTTTGATTTAATTACATACACTAAATAAATTAGTTTTACTATATGTCGGTTACACTTTTTGGTATTTTCTGATTTTATTTAGTTAATCAATTTAAACTTTCCATATTTCCATCTCTATTTATTAACTCACCTTTACCTTTCAAATTTCCTAACTTCTTATTTTCTATTCATTAAGGAGTTTAATTTTCGTTATTGATTGAACAATTTTTTCTGTAATAATTAAACAGTTTATATTCCTCGCTCTTCAGTTACCCTCGGCCTCCTATATATACGCTCATTTGATGTTCCATTTTATCCCCCATCCTCTATACTCGAATACCTCTCTTCTCATCTAGACTAGAAAAAAAATAAATTTCTTCTATGTCGCACCTCCTTTCTCTATATCATAGATTCAAAAAGAAAAAAATCTCTCCTCCACACACAGAAAAGGAAAAGATGAAAAAAGGGATCAATTAGTTTTCTTTTTCTATCTTGGGTGGCCACAATATGAAGTAACGGTAGCATGTAGCAGCAGCTAGAGTTGTTTCTTTCATTGATGATGTCAACAAATCGGTGCCAAAATGTGTAAACGAAGAGTAGTGGCTAATTATATGTTTGGTGGGTGCAAATGATAATGTTCTTTTTGAGGTAAGTTACTACGTTCACTAATTTTTATTGTATTTATAATAATGAATTTTCACGTGGATGTGAATTTTGTGTGTGATCATTGTTTGAGATTGAAGTGTTAAGTGTTAGTGATAATTTTCATTTTCTTGTGTGAGTGATTTGTTTTGTAATGGATATCAGTGGTTATTTTGTTTTGTAATGGATATCAGTGGTTGTTTAAATATATTTTCTAAAAGAGATTGATGGAAAATTGTTATGAGTTTATTTATGAGATCAACTGATATTGTTGTGAAATCGTTAACGAAATGATTTTGTGAAAATTGAATTATTTATTCAATAAGGATGATATCATAATTTATTTATGGTCAAATATGTGGATTTTGATGATATATATGGTAAAGAATAATAACGAATAAAAGAATTTTTAAGAGAGAAAACCATGGTGCATGTGGGCCGCATTAGGACCATGAATGAGATGATAAATGCGGGCCGCATTAGGACGCATAAGTTTGAGATATTGGGGCCGCACTAGGACACAGTTAGCCTAGATCTACTCCTTAGTCCTTTGAACTATTGGGGGGTGGTGCACACTTAAGGATTTAGTGGCTTGGTTGGATTCCCGGCTGCGTGTTGGGGTCCGGGTTACAGCTGCGTGTTGTACCCAAAGAGAAAGTAAAGTTGTTTTGTCCTGGCTGCGCGTTGGGACAAGGAGATAATTAAAAAAATCTGACTAATATATGTTTGGGTTACTAAAGAAATCCAATGTGAAGTGTTTTACAGTTATGATAATTTTGCTGTTGTGTGTTAATATTGTTGAAATGTGTTGTATGTTGTGTGGTTATATTGTTAAAAATGATTTCCAAGAGAAAATGATTTTTACGTGTGAAGTGGTAGCTTACTTACTCAGTTTTTCTGACTTTATCGTGGCCTTTTCTATGTTTGTTTGGATTTCTGCCACAGGTACTGATGAAGTCCTTGGGGTTTGGGAGGGCGACTCCACATAGGCTAGTTTTTGTTATTGAATTTTATTTAGGCTTTAAGACTTGTGCATTTTTAAGAAATTGTGATTGTGGACATTGGATTTTCTTGTCAAAAATAACGAATGGTTATTTAGTTAATTGTTTAGGCTTCACACTCGTTCTTTTGCGAGTGTGGCAGTAATGCCCCGAGTTTAGGTTTTGATTCCGCTGCTTAATAATATTAAACTTGAATTGGAAAAAAATTGACCAAATAAAATGTTAGAAAATCCGGGGGGTTACAGAAACCACCGATTCACCACCCCGTCTACATCCCATCCTCACCTCATCACCGACGCCACCATCTTCATCTCGCTACACCGCCTCATCCGTCTCATTTATCTTCGACAATCACCATCTTCTCCTCCACAACACATTCCATCTTCACCACCTTCTCCATTCATCTCCGTCGCGATTCACGCCTGTCGCATCCCATCCAACACCCGCCATCACCACCGTCGCCACGACCACATCAGACCACGCCCGCCTTCACCACACTCACACCACTGCAACATCTCATCTTCACCATCATCGTCTTCACCGTAACATATCATTCCAGTATGTTTTGTTGTTCGTGGAGAAGAAGCAAGATTGAGCAGCGGTGTCGCTGCAGATTGAGTCGTTACTCTTGATTTGTCGACATCGAGACTGATCCGCCGGCGCGAGGAAATCAACGAGGTTGAGAGACGGAGAAACAGAGGACAGAACCATCTCTTAAAGCACATAGTTCGACGAAAACACTCTGCACCACCAACAACAGTCTCTCCCCATTCACATCACCACCACCACTACCTCAAGTCACTGAAAACCGATGATGAACTATTCGAAGAAGATCAAGAAGGAATCCGTACCGAAATCGAGAAACTAAAAACAGAACAAATCATAATGGAGAAAGAAATCGAAAGAATGACTAAACGACTTGAAGCAACTGAACGTAAACCAGATCAGATGCTAACTTTTCTACAAAGAGTTGTTGATGATCCCGAGATTTTACCACGGTTTGTACTTGAAAGAGAGGATCGGACACGGAGGAAAAGTGTACAAGAACAGAGGATTGTGTATCATCAAGAGGATATGAGTGAGAAACGGAGAGAGTTGCTGCTGTATTGACATCAACATCATCGCCTGGGTCTTTATCAGTAGAAGCTGGCGGGACGACAACGGTTGATGAGGAAGATGAAGAGAGTTTTGAGAGAATAACGACGAAGACGACTGATGAAGAAGTGGCGAGCACGTCGATGAGAGATATTATCCCTTCTGTTTGGTTGGTGACGGAAGTGTGGTCTATTTGGTCAACATAAGTTTGACAGTCAACTAAACTAACAAATGACGGAAGTGTGGTAAAATGGTGACGGAAGTAAAAACAATATAAGTTGATGGGTGGGCAGTGTTAATTTTCAAAGTTCGTGGTGGGCAGTGTTAAACCCCAAAACCTTGTGGGTGGGCACTGTAATTTTTCCAAAAAATTATTTAGTACCAAAGAATATATATTTTAAACACATAAATTATACTTATATTTCTAAAAATTTAGACGAATATAGTACCATAATTTATACCAATTAATTACCTTAATTTTTATCATACATTTTAAATTATTTTTTTCTACCAAGTTAAAATATTTATTCAAATGAATATTTTAATTTTTAATTATTTTGGAATTTTTTAAATTTAAATTTATTTTGCAGATGACTTTATGACATAATAAACTTATTTCAAATAAATAATTTAAATTAATTAAAAAAGATAATATGAAAATGTATGGTACAAACTATGGTAGTTAATTGATACAAGTGATGGTGTTTAATTGGTAGAAAAATTGGTACTAGTCCTAATTTTTAACATAATTCATACCAATTTTCTACCAATTAAGCATCATACCTAGTATCAATTAATACCATAATTTGTACCATATATTTTTAATTTTTTTATCAAGTTAAATTAATTATTCAAAATAAATTATATTATGTCATAAAATCATTGTAAAATAGAATATAAATTTTAAAAAAATCCAAATATCTTTTTTTATCAATGTAAAAAGCTCCTACTCTCACAGCTGATTTTTGAGGAATGGGATGGCAGTAGACCTGGCAATTTTGACCCGAACCCAACCCATACTTTTACGGGTTAGGGTCTTGATTATTGACCCATCTATTTTTTGGGTTGGGTTAGGGTAATAAGCTAATTTTATGGGTTGGGTTTGGGTAGAGATATTAAGTCATGACCCAACCCGAAACCTGAAAATATATTTTGTTAATAATAAAAAATAAAATATTAATTCACATAATATATATATATTAATATATATATATATATATATATATATATATATAATTTTTAGATCAAACTATACCTTGCCTTAAGCCCAAGTGCAGTTGAACTATCCCATTTTTAATATATCACATAATCTTAACTAAACAAACGCCCAACCAGCTGCATATCAAACAAGGGCCCAACTAGACCTTAACATAATGTTGAAAACCCAAATGCTTTTGTCTTGCAGAATCACATCCATTTTTCTTCTCTACGTCATTGTTCATGTCTATGTCACTCTTCATCTCTGCCCAAGGTTTGTTTTCTTATTCTCACTCTCATAGTTATGTATGTTTTGATTATCTAGAAGGGCAAACAAAAGTAGGTGTTATGTATTTTTTGTAAGTAGGATCTTGATTATAGACCTCTTAGTGAATTTTGAAGCCAACAATGCGGATAACGTGCTGCAGAAAAGTTCCTCAATTGTTGGTAACGATTAAGTGATTGTGATTGTACTTTTCTCTAGCATGAGCACTCAATTGAAATGGGTGTAATTATTTTATAACTATCAGTCATAGTTTGAGGTTTCGAGCTCTCAGTTTATAAATTATTTCTAACTTTAGAAGTTAGCCCCATTCTTTTGCACTGGGTTTATTTGATCAGCTAGTTTATTGTCTTTGTATGTCACATACATCAATTGTCATATCAACTATTTTTCTCCTCTACTTTGTCTAACTTTCAGCTGACAACTGATATCAGCTAGATTATCAGCCATGCAAAAGAATATAGTCTTTATATATTTCTCTAATGCATAATGAAGATTTTTATTTTCATTCCCTTTACATTTAGGGCACTAGGATCGTGTGCATATCTAGATAGGATTCGTCCCCAATAATGGTAGAGCTTTAGCCTCAGATTGATAAATATAAACTTATGGAAAAAGTACGTGTTATTCTATTCATGGGAAATTGTGGAGTAGTTTTACATTCTTTGCATACATGGAATTCGTTTAAAGTTGGGTCGATCAAGCAAGATTACTTCTCTTCCTTTTGTTTCATCCTAATTAGTGTGCCAACTAGCACTGGATGTTTTTGGATTTTTTATTATTTTCTACTCATAATCCATCTAAATTACTGTACGCTTAAAAAACGGGTTGGGTTAGGGTTGAAGGATTTTAACTGGTTGGGTTAGGGTCATGATTTTTAAACCATCCATTTTTGGGTTAGGTTGGATTGATGATGTTTTAAATGGGTTGGGTTAGGGTTGATATCAACCCGATCCAGCGACCCAAATTACCAGGTCTAGATGGTGGCAGCCTGGGAAAAGAGTAGGCAGCCATGGACAACCTGACTGGAAAAGGAGAGCATGAATCCTTTCGACTAGTAAAAGAGGTTGAAGTAGCTATTTACTATTTTGTCCTTTCTCCACGCCAGGTTCTAATTAATCATAAACATTTGCTTTTCGTGACTAAAATAGGAATACGATCAAGAAATCTTTTTACAGCGCAACTATGATATATATTCTTGTCTCAAGGTTTTTTTACATGATTGATAAAATGGCCAAGATTATCACTCCTGACATGGAGATATGGAATTCACATATTTACATTCAACCACATCATAGCAATATTATGATATACTTCCTTCATCCTCAATTGACCGTATTGTTTATTATTTAGATATGTCGTTTCAGTTTTCCTACAAGACACCTATAGATTGTGGGGTTTTCTAGCTTGGTTCCAGAATCCTTTAATAGTTTTATGTTGACTGGAAGAGGTGAAACAGCTATTCTACTCCTTTCCATTTGAAACTCATGAAGGATCTGATTAGTATACCGTTGTTGGGTCATAATGAGTCCTTCATCGGTTTCTAGAATTCCATCCCAAGGAAGAAATTTAGCCGTCCTAGGTCCTTTATTTTAAACTCCTTGTCAAGCTGTTTTTCAGGGAGTTTATGTTTTTAGAATCATTGCCTATGACTAAGATGTCATCCACATACACACCTAACAATATGATGCTGCTCCCTTTGTTCTGATAAAGAGGGAGTAATCGTTTGGTGAGTGATGAAAGCCTAAATGCTTTAAAAAATTAGCAAGTCTCTCATACCATTGTCGAGAGGCTTGCTTTAATCCGTAAAGGGATTTATGTAGTTTACACACTTTTCTTTTCTCCTTGAACTGTTAAACCCTCTGGTATTTTCATGTAAACTTCTTCATGGAGGTCTCCATGAAGAAATGCGTTGTTTACATCAAGTTGGTCTAGGATCCATCCTTTCTTAGTTGCTATAATTATTAGGGCACGGATAGTAGTGAGTTTATTACCGGAGAGAATGTTTCATCATAATCTAGACCATGCCTTTGTGTAAACCCTCTTACTACAAGCCTAGCCTTGAATCTTTCTAAACTTCCATCTGCCTTAAACTTTGTTTTGTAAACCCACTTGCAGCTAATGGCCCTTTTTTCCTTTTGGAAGGTCTACAATAGACCAGGTTTTGTTTTGTTTAAGGGCTTGGAACTCATCGGTCATTGCCCTTACCCACCTAGGGTCTTTGCTGGCCATCTGGTAATTGGTTGGTTCGGCAAGATTAGACAGGTTAGTTATGAGTTTTCTTGTGTTCTCATGTAGGGAGCAGGCTAAAATAGTGGTGGCAGGTGTATGATCTGTAAGTGTGTTGATTTGGGCTTGGCTGTAGGTTTGAGGGTCTGGGTTTTTCTAGCCTTTCTGTTATGATGTTAGAAAAGATGTCATTTCTCTCTGTATTTGTGGAACAGATGTAATCATCGAATCTAGAGGGATACTTGTGGACCCGGGTGGATCTCCTAAGGCCAGCAACTTGGGTTTCAGAAGCACTAGCTTCAGCTTGTTCAGGTTGTGTGTGTGGTTCTTGTTCTGGGTTATCAATTGGAGGATGGACTTCTTCTCTTATCTCAGAAAGCTGAGATGTACAAGAATCATCCTCCAAGACATGATGAGGTGGTGGAAGAAAAACATCCATGCTTGGTGATTGTCTTAGGAGAAGGTTTTTCCATTCATTGTCTTTGAGAGGAAAGATGTCCTCAAAGAAGGTAAGGTCTCTACTGACCTTAACCTTGTTGTGTTCACAGTCCAAAACTTTGTACCCTTTAGTATTTCTAGGGTTTCCTATGTAAATACAGGTACTAGACCTGGGATCCAATTTTCCCTTAGTGGGGTCTATGTTAGTAACATAACATAGGCACCCAAGCTTTTCATTTCGTGGTAATCTGGTTTTCTGTTATAGAAGGGTTATCCAGGTTGCCCTGGTATAATCGTCAACTATTGTTAAGAAATATTTATATCCTTCTTGGGTTTCCTTTCTCATGGGGCCACATATATCAAGGTGTATTAGCTCAAAAGGTTTGTTAGTTTTTATTTCAGATCTGGGAAACTTCAGTCGCTTTGCTCTAGCTTTATAGCAGATACTACATGGATAAGGGCTTGTTATCAGATTGTTTGGAAATTGAACATCAAGAATTTTATTCATTTTCCTCATGGGCATGTGTCCCAATCTGTTGTGCCACATTACAAGCATATCTTTGTTATCAGCTCTAGAATACTTTCCACAAGAATTCATACAACAAACAAACAAATTATCCCTATTCCCTGAAATGAAACTACTCAAAACCTCTAAGTCAACAAAATACAGCCCACATATCTGTTTCCCAAACCTTTGGATAGTGTTTCTTCTAGAATCCTGCAAAGAACAAGAGTTCCCATCGAATATAATTGACAGACTTGAGTCTTCTAACAGTCTACTCACAGATATTAAATTAAAGAAGAAAGTGGGAACATATAGCACATTCTTAAGGCAAACAACACCATTCACAGTCAATCTAGCAGTGCAATGAACCGGTTTTGTATTCCCATCAGGCAAGGTTATTTTTCTGTCATGTTTAAGCATCTCAGAATCAACAACAAATCGTCATTCCCACTGATATGCTCAATTGCACCAGAGTCAAGAATCCAGATATTGCGCAACTTATTCATGATTGAGTTTCCATTCGAGACTAAGCATGGTAAACAGCTAACAGTGAGTTTAGGCATACCTGAAAAATTTCCGAAAGTGGTCTGCCTTGAAGTTGCGTTGGTCTCCTTCTGATCTTGCAAGAAATTGACTAGTTGTTGTAGCTGCTCTGTTGTAAAACCTTTAACCGGAGATTCGAACTTCCTTTCCTCCTTCGCGGATGTCGATGCTGTTTGTTCTTGAATGACGGAGCCGACTTTGGCTTCCCTTGGTTTCTTGCCATTATCGACTAGAAATCCGATTAGCCACCAACACTCAGTCTTTGAATGACCGAGTTTCCCACAATTATTGCACTTTATCGGGTTTTTCTTACTCCCAGTGATGACCTTGCCCGTTGTGCTTTTTACCGAAATTTCTAGGGTTAGGAGGGCTCCCACTGATTTTTGCTTTTCCTGCGTAGAAGTTGCTTCCCCCTTGCTAATTAGGGCGATTGAGTTCTCCTGCTCATCCCTTGGGTCATTCGATACTCTTTGTTGTTGTTCTTGCGTAATGACAGAATAGATCTCCTCCAGAGTTGGGATCTCACTCATCGCAAGAATTTGCCCCCGCAAATGCAGATAAGACCGATTTAGACCCATCAAGAAGTGAACGAGTTCCTCTTCTTCTCTGCGTTTCGTCTGATTCTCTTTATACTTGCAAGAAGCGCAACAGTCGCAACCTTCTATTGGACGCACTAAATCGTACTGCGCCCAAATTTCTCGAGACCGTAGAAAATAATCGGCGACAGATTCTTCTCCGTGTCTGAGATTTGCTATCTGTGTTTTGATATTGTGGAAACTGGCTAAAATTTTCTTCTCAAAACGTTTGTAGAGCCATTCCCACATCTTCTTCGGATCATTCGTATACATGATGCTCCGCGCTATGTTGGGGGCAAGTGACGATATAATCCACGAAATCACGAGGGAGTTCGCCCGCTTCCATTACGCCGTTTTGACTGTATCTTGGCTGCTGGGTTGTTTTATCGATCCATCGATAAACCCTAACTTGTTCTTGGCGTTAAGGGCAGTCTCCATGGTCTATTTCCACCCGAGGAAGTCATCGCCAGAAAATTTCGGTGCTAAAGCCTGACCCGGCTGCTCTGTAGAGTGGACGTACAGCGGATCATTTGGATCAATGTTGAAGGCGGTGTTCTTGCCGGAATTGTTCCTGAGCTCCTTCTCTGTATTTTTCTCACTCATTCTTGATTCAGAGTACAGATGTGCTCTGATACCATGTCAGATTATTGACAATGAAATACCTCTTCTTTATTAGCCGATTCACGGCAAAGAATGGTTTGTACAGAGAGTAATGAAATTACTCTAAGCTCTGTCGTGTGTTATACAGAGAAGGGAAGACTGCAACAACTATTATACTACTAAAGTAGCTGCGGGGTAAAAAAGGGAAATTACATACACATGGGTCCTAGTTACACTCTAAGGATTATATAAAAGATACAAGTATGTCCTAATTACAAACTATATGTAACAGAAACATAACAGTCACGGGTGTATATAATATATACACATATGTATCTTCATACTTCAATTTTAATATATAAGATAAATTAATTTTGAAAGTTTAAGTTTTGTATATGATTTCTTATATGATAAACTATATATTATAAAATTATTTTATCTTATATACTTAATATTAAAGTAAAAAAATGTGTCATAAACAAACAGGATGATGAATTCAAGACAAAGGAGTACTATAATCTGTCACTGAACCTTTTTACCAAATTACCGGTAATAAGCTTTTAGCTCGTCAGGCGACCGAGAGGCCAGAAGGCAAATAGCCACACAAATCGATTCTGACCCCGTACTGTATCCTTACATCGTCTTTAATCTACTTTTAGAATAAAAAGAAAGAATTGAAGAAGATAGATGCCCACTATATTAGTAGTACGTAGTATTGAAAAAAGGACTTAATTACGAACTTGAGTAGCACTGCCAAATCTGATTCCCGTCAGTGCTATTAAAAGTTAAAACCATATAGCTCCTACTACTTTATTCTCCATGTCCAAATTGCTTATCATAATAACTTGGCTTTCAATAAAATGCTTATCATAATTATAAACCACCTAAGCTAAGCCTTTTTCCCTCTCTTTCTAGTGTCGTTACACTTGAATTGACTACTACCTTATCCAACTTTTCCACCAACAAAGCTGTAAGTGCGGTGTGAATGTTCATTAGAATTTCATATCCAACCCGATATTTACACACAAAAGTTGGGTTCGTTTAAATATTTTGATTAAAAACGATTATTGGGTTGGGCAGATAATAACTATAATTAAAATAGGAGTTTCAATTTTTTACGTTCCACAACCTGAGTTTATTTAGCCTATCACTACTTTAGCAATATACATAAATAAATATAAAAGATATAAATAAGGTGAATTTGGGGATTTGACTGTTTGTTCATGTATTGTTTGGTTAGGTTTATTGGATACTAATTTTTATGTAAAGAGGATCTTAATGTCTTTAGTTATTAGGAATTTATAAAATTAAAGGGATTAAGAGCTTGATGATAATCTTAATGTCAAAGGAAGGAAAGTTTATACAAAGGAATTAGAGCGACTCCATATACTCCGTCCATTTCCTATCTTGCTTTTGTTGATTGATATCATATTTTATGGTAAACTAAGAGTGTTAATGGTTTTTTTTCTCTCCAATACTTTAGCCTCTTTCCTCCAACTATTGACACCAAATTAATGACCTAAAAAAATGAACTAGTGTTCAGCAAAAAAGTGTCATCTCATCTTAAACACCAAATTTGTTCTTCGTTGGATGTTCAAGAGGTTCCCCATGTTGTGAAATATTTGGGTCTCCCATTGAGAGTTGGAAGAAATAAGTGTGGACCACTCTATTTTCTTCTACATTGTATTAGTAAAAGAATATATAGTTGGATGTAGTCTAATAGGACGAACTTGTGACAGATGAAAAAAAAAAAGAATACATAGCTGGCATAAACACCCACATCAAAGGCTGCTTCGTCCATTCTTGTCACGAGTGTACTTTAGGCCATTCTCGTCTTTATCATGTCTTTGTTTTAGCTTCTTGTTTATATCATTAGTAAAATGGATTCTATGATTTCCTCATTTTGGTCGGTGATAAGCAGGGTGATCACCTATCTTTTTGTGCTTCATTTATCTATTAATTTAGGAGATATTGTATTAAGTTTCCCCACTTAGTGCTTAATAGAATGAAATGTGAAGAACATCCCTTACAAGTGGTTCTGTGCTTAAGCAGGGAAAAATGCCAAACAAAAGGACTCAAGAGCGTAATTGAAGTATTTAAGATCGTGGACAAGGTCTTGGAGTGCATGTCAAGAGGTTAATGATCAAGGCAGGACCAAACAAGAGCAAAACGACCTTTCTGGTGAATTATGAATTTGGTCCGGGTCTGTGCCGAGAGAAACATACCCGGATCAGACATTTTCAAGGACTAGTCTAGGAATGTATCCAGAGAAACAAACCTGCACCAGCCTCAGGAACAAGCTACTGTCTCACTGCATGGTTTTGGACTTCTCTCTTGACAAAGTCCCAAACTCGAGATTTTGAAGGTATTTCAGGTATTTTGGCATATGGACTAGATGTATTCTAGTGTAAACCTAGACCCGAGAATGAGAAGCAAATAAGGATGTGCCACGTTAGCTGGTTCGGGAATGTGTCCCGGACACAAACCCGTACTCGCCACCTTGGAGAGCAAACAACGCCAATTAAAAGCAAATTTGGGGAACACAAATTAGTATCTTTTGGCAAACAATTTTGAGAGAGCAGTTTGAAGTGCTAGGAGTGACAGGGAGTAACCGTCATACCAGGATTATAGCTTCAACAACCGGGGTGGATCTGACATCGATTCTTCATCAAATTTGATGGTGTAATATCTGTTCCTTACTATTGTTGCTATTTCTTCCCTAAACATGTCTGAGTAGTCTATTTTTACACTTCGAGCTAGATGTAGCACTGGATCTCCATTTTACTCCCTCCATTCAAAAATATCTATCATTTTAGAAGCTTGCACACTTATTAAGGAAAGTAGAACAATGACACATGTACCTCTGCCTTTTACTTTTCCATCTAGATAATAATTACTTTTGTGTCAAATAGTAGGGTTAAAAGTGGAAAAATGTGTCAAAAAGCTAGAATGACACATATTTTTGAACAAGAATCACATCCTAAAACGACAGATATGAATTAACGGAGGGAGTACATGTTTCATGATGGTTTGATTATTTATTTTGATAAAGTTTATTCCCTTGCATAATGTTGTTCTTAAATTCTCATCCGGAGTTTAGAATGTGTATTGAATCTTGACTACAAGTGAGAGCTGCAATATGATTTAGATTAAGATGAGGATTAAACCGGTTAACTTCACAACTTCGAGAGAACTGATGGGTTAATTGTCCCCTAAATCAGGAGTTAGTCAATCAGTGGTTGGAGACTAGGAAGAGGCAACGGAGTTGGCTGTAGTAGTTGATAACTAGAATTCTTTCGACAGGAGACTGTGTTAGGAGTAATTAAACTTGAGGATTTACAAGTGATTCAAAATCGTCAAGAAGGTGTAATCTGAGTGAAAGGTTGAAGACTAAGTCCGGGGTGTTGCTTCCCTAATTTGTTAAAAAGATAAGCTTTTTATTGTTTTTCAATAATTTATTAATTGATGAATCAAAACCCCAATTTACTGTTATTTATTTCCTTTGATAGTTAGTTAGTTAGTTAGTTCGATAAAGACTAAAACTAGAAACTGTCTCCTTATGGTTCAATATCTATTGAATACTCTAGAATTAAAACTTGCTACAAACGACCAGTACGTCGTCGTTAGGTTTCAACCCATCAAGTTTTTGACGCCGTTGTCGGGGAGACACAGTTTTCAAGTTTTATTTTAATTTATTTATTTTAATTTATTTTTAGTTTTAGTAGTTTCCTTTTAATTTTGATATTCTATTTTATTTTTAGATTCTATTTAATTTTAGTTGTTGTTTCTTAATTTTGTTACAATATTTTCATTATTTTATTGTTATAATTAGGTTTTTTTATGTATTCTATTTTCTTTTTGTTTTCCACTTGATTTAATTATAGTTTTATGTCTATTACTCCTTCTGCAAGCAAACTAGAATTTGAGCTTGATCCTAAGATTGACAGATTAGTGAAGCGAATTTGTCAACTGTTTAATCTAGATCCTCAAGAGAAGGAGAAGTTCACAAGCTATCTGATGACAAGGTCGATTGGTCATTGACTTCACCATCTAACTTAGGAGTTTCTAACGTTAAATTGAAAATGGGAATTGAAAGATTATGCTCATCCAAGTGTGGAGGGTTTCATTCACCCATTGTGATCGTTGCCCTTGCTATTGACACAACATGGTTGTTCAAAACACACTACGTCACCATGATCTTGTGCACACACCTAGTTCAGCGGGTTAGTCACAAAGGATCCCAATGTTCACCTCACATTGTTTGTGTGACTAGTCCAAGCTTATTTTACTTCAGCTACTCAGGAGGTCGCGTGACTTACATTATTCCCTTTCTTGTTAAGTGATAGAGTTGCTGAGTGGCTGAATTTGTTAGCTCCTAACAACATCACCAGTTGGAATGATCTCGCCAACACCTTTCTTTCAAAGTACTTCCCACCTTTGCAAATGCTTTTAGCGAGAGGCGAGATCTCAAATTTCAAGTAACCCACCAGTGAATCATTGTATGAGGCATGGAAACACTTCATAGGGAATGTCAGAAGAGTTCCTTATCATGGTCTGGGTAAAGGGTAGTTTTGAAATCCTTCTTCAAGAATCTAGACCCCTAAAGCCATCTCATAGTGAATGATTGTGTCGAAGGAAGTCTCATGGAGTTTCCTAGTTCTAAAATGAAGGAGTTGCTGGAGACGGTGATGAAATCTATGAATCAGTGGGGTGGAGTTAGAGCTCATTCAGATGGTCTCCAACGAAAGGCAAACAGGTATTTATGAAGTGGATCACACCACTCTTATCTCCACCAATAATTATTCTCTATCGAAGCAGTTTGAGAAGATGGCGAGTGCTGTTGTTAAAGGTTTCTTCCACTATGCAATTTTTGTGGGAGAAATTTTGGAATGTGCTGATGTATGCCACAATAGGGAGAAGATGTGACTTATGCTCGGAATAGGCCAGGTAATTTCTACGGAAACTAGAACAACCAAGGTTAACTATAGCAAAGGTAAGCCTAAACAATAACTAGGGGTGTTCATAACCGGTTAACCGGCTTTTCGGTTAACCCGAAACCGGTTAATCGGATTGTCGGTTAGTCAAATTTAATAACCGTAACCGGTTCATTTAGAAGCGGTTCCGTCGGTTTCGGTGTGGCTTTACCGGTTTAACGGTTAAACGAAATGATGTAGATTTATGTGTTTTTTTTCGTATAATTAGTAAACAATGTGCGGTTTTTCTGGTTTTGGTGTGATATTAAACCGGTTAACCGCCGATTTTGATATGATTTTATTGATTTTGGTATAATTCTAACCATTAACTATATAATTGTACATTTATTTTTGGTAAATCTAATGATTAACCATATAGTTTTATACTTATACTCAAAAAATTAAAAAATAAAATGCTTAAACGGTTTTTTCGGTTAACCGGATTCGTCAAAATCAATAACCGGAATCGGAACCGGAACCGGGAAACTAATAAGTTTCGGTTAACCGAACCGGCAAATGACTTCGGTTAATCGGGTTTCCAGTTTCGGTTTTACCGGTTCCGGTTCGGCTTGACAGTTCCGGTTTTCCATAAACACCCCTAACAATAACCATGGCTTGATGATAGTCTGTGCAAGTTAGGCGATTGAATAGGCCCCTCTATATTTGGAGGCCCAATTTTTTTCTCATCTCTTTAGATTTTATCATGATAAAATTTTATAAGGGCCCAAAGTTATCTTAAATGGGACATATAAAAAATGTTATGTTTGAGATACCTTCAAATATTGTAAACATGACCACTGTGAATGTGTATTTTAATTTAGTAAATTTTATATATTGACATAACTTAATTCTATAAGGGGTCTCATTTTAGATTTTAGCACAGGGCCCCAAAAATCGTCAAGATAAACTTGATAATAACTCAGGGCAGTGGGAGAATAGTTCATCATATGAAAGTGCCATAACAATAGCAATCACAAAATTCTAGTGGTGGCCCTTATTTGAACTTGGAGGCCCTACTCACTGATTCATTGTAACGACCAACATTAAATTCTCAAAGCAGAGGCGTTCAATGCAAACCGGATGGTTTTCAATAAGAACATCGAGGCATTTAGTGCAAACAATTACCAGTTAACCAGAACATTGAGACTCAGTTGGATCAGATTTCATGGCTACTTGCTCGGCAGCCTACGGGGGAGTTACCTAGCCAAACTGAAATGTGAAAGCTTAAGCTTCAATCTAAGCTAGTGGTAAAAGCTGTTGCGACCATAGGTTCTAAACTCGTTCTGAGGAGGTTTTCAGTATATCAGACTGTGTACAGACTGCGACCCCGAAGATATGAGTGTCTAAACAGTCTGATAACGTGAAACTATCACTATATTAACTCGTATCAAGCAAGATACTCCAAACACATAAGGAGGCATTCTTATGACACGTTAAAGCTAATACTCGTTAGCCACTCGCTAGAACACTTTCTGACTAGCTTTCTCAATTGCACGTGATTGCTCCAATGGTCACTTTGCCAGATCTAACGAGTTGTAATACTCAAGCCATAACGCAAGTGTATCGTTAGAGTACTATTAAGTCTAAGATAGATCTTCCTGAAATATCTCAGAAGATATATTCTCAATGTCTGGCTCCGGTTCTCATTGTCTTCAGATATGACCTCATGTTACAGAGTTTTAAAAATAACGTGGTAAAATCTGTAAGTCCAGTTCAACTTCAACTGATGTTCAAGTTCCAACGCCGTCTGTGGAAGCTTTTGAAGAGGTCACTTCCTTGCCTCCAATGTCATCGTCTCAAAAAATGCCCCTATTGTTGTTATTCCATTTCTTTTCCCAAACAAAAGTAAGCACACCAAACTGGATAAACGAGTTCGATAAGTTCCCTCAATCTGCTCAGGCAATCTATATGTTAATATCCCGTTCGTGGGACTTGGTCGCAACGGTGCCTAGCTATGCTCATTTTTTGGTTCTTGTTAAATATAGCTAAGCTAGCGGAGGTGGGAACCGTTCAACGCACTGAAATATGCCCAACAATCATTCAGAAGTGTTTGCCCAATAAATGCAAAGATGCGGGTAGCTTCACCATTCCGCATATTAGGAGAGATTGATTTTGCACATTGTCTTGTTGAAATGTGTGCTTTGATTAATCTCTATGCCTATTTAGTTTCTGAGATGCTCATGATTGGTGAGCTTAAGACCATTAGAATGACGCTTCAGCTCGTAGATCGCTCTATGGTTTATGCTTGCAGATTTTTGGATGATGTTTTGTAAAGGTGAAGCACCTATATTTTCCATGTTAATTTGTCGTCATTGATATGGAGGTGGCTCTATGATTCCGCTCATTTTTTGATGAACTTTTCTCGCTAATTAAGGCTGATATCGTATCAAAGTTGCTCAGGGTATTATGCCTTGAGAGCTGAGGGTGTGAAAATTATTTTCCACGCTAATCGATCCTTGAAACATGTTGTTTCTTCTGGTGCTAGTAAATGTTATAGTTCTCATGGTGGTCATCTCCATGGAGTTTCTTGACATTGAACGAGTCTTGTTTAGCCACATGTGTTAAAGATGGGCAACTGGCTGGGAGGCAACCCAGTATTTATTTCTTGCTTTTTTGTAACTGCTTTTCAGGTTTCTATTCTTGCTACTGTATAACCCGTTTGTAGTCTTTCTTACTTCTAGTATCGTTCTTTCTTTCAAATGATTTCATCATGTTGATACTACAACTTCCACCAAGCTGTGTTGTGGTGAGCATGTCAAGTGTGGGGGAGTTCTTTATGTGGCAACAATAAAATCCTAGGGAGTATTAGTTTTGATTTCTCAATATTTTTGTTTCTCTTGTTATCTTGTTTTTTCCTTCGGACATGGCTGTTTCTCAAGGTTTTCATACTCCTTCCCCTTGTGTCACAATGTGGACATTGTTCTATTTAAGTGAGGGCAAGAGGTTCTTTTCTTTTCTTTATTTACTCAGGCAACTTGTTTTTGCTCGCCTCCTTGTTAATTTTTAGATTGCTTATGATCTTCTTAAGTGGAACGGTAAGTTGGTATGAGAATATTGACGAGTAACAGTTTTGTATATCTGATATGAGGTATGAATGATAGTTTTGGGAATTATTTCTTTGGCTACTTGAAATAACAGTTTTCTTTTTGAGAAATACGCTTTATTTTCATATAATGATGGGAATATTGTTGAGTCTAGCTTCATCCGTATTAGTTTAGGACCTTGTAAATGTAGGGAATGAAAGGAAGAAAAAACAAAGGTAAGGTACTTCGCTGGTCAGTTGCTCCTGAACCAAACAAGCCTCATCCACTTGATTATTAAGTCCTTAAAGGTGTCTTATCACTTAACTTCTAAAGGCTGCACAACCTGGGAAAGTTGACTCAAACATACCGCATGGGTGGAGAGAAATTTTAAGGGATAGGGATGATCCTTTTGTGCTTAATTAATAAATTTAATGAATGAAAATTTGAAGGAATAAGTGCTTAATTTTTAATACGCAATGAAAAGGGATCAGTTCAGGTTATGAGTATGTAACATTGAAAGGTATTGTAGAAAACAAATCAATTCTTGCCCCTTGTCGTCTGTGAAATATGACAGTTGAATGCAAAGTAAGGTCCAAGGCGACGTCCGGATTTAGTTAGATCAATATGTCTGAGGTTCTTGAATGTTATTTCTTGTTTCAATGTTTATAAAACTTGCAGCTATGAGTTTTTGAATTTTGTGACTATTGAGTAACTGGTTTCTTGTGAAATTTCTTAAGACTGACTTTCCCAACTGCAGGGTCTGAGTGCGATCTTAATGTATACTTGAGGACAAGTAAAGGTAAGTGTGGTGTAGTTGATAAGTGGGCAATTCACCTATCTTTTTGTGCTCCATTTATCTAATGGTTTAGGAGATATTGTGTTAAGTTTCCCCACTTGGTGCTTAATTGGTTTAAATGTGAAGAATGTCCCTTACACGTGGTTTTGTGCTTAAATGGTAAAAAATGCCCAACAAAGGACTCAAGTGCGTAATTGAAGTATTCTGGTTCAAGAACGAGGTTTTGAAGTGCATACAAGAGGTTTAGGGTCAAGACGAGACCAAACAGGAGCAAAAAAACCTTTCTGGTGAATTTAAGAGTTGGTATGCGTCTGTGTCCGAAAAACATACCCAGACAAATATGTTGGCGGAGCTACTAATATTTTCAGGGACTGGTTCAGGATTGTATCCCAAGAAACAAACCCGGATCAACCTCAAGAGCAAGCTACTGCCTTTTTCACAGCATAGTCTGTGACTTCTCCTGGACGAAGTCCTGAACCAAAGATTTGAGGTGCTTCAGGTATTGTGGCATATGTTCCGGTGCACTTTCAGTGTACGAACTCGGACCCAAGAAGGGAAGCAAATAAGGACGTGTCACGTTAGCTGGTCCAGAATGTGTCCCAGACACAAACCTGGACCGACGACCAGAAGCGGATGTAGAGGGGGGGCTAGGGGGGCTCTAGCCCCCCCGAAAATTTTAAAAATTTGTCAAATTACTCTTATAAATTTTTTTAAAATACAACATAATATAAAGTTTTTTAAAAAATTAGTGTCAAAAATTTTTTTAGCCCCCCCCCTAAACAGTTTCGGGGTGTCAAAAATTTTTTTAGCCCCCCCTAAACAAGATTTCTAGATCTGCCACTGCCGACGACCTTGAATAGCAAGCATTGCTGAATAAAAACAGAATTGTAAAGCAGGAATCAATATCTTTTGTCGCACAATTTGAGAGAGCAGTATAAAGTGTCGGGAGTAATAGGGAGCAACGGTCAGCAAGGTTTCAGCTTCAACCACCGAGGTAGATTCGACATTGATCTTTCATCGAATTTGATGACATTTTCTCTATTCCCTACTATTGTTGCTATTTATTCCCTAGACATGTCTGATTAGTTTCTTTTACACTTCAGGCTAGTTGTAGCCTTGGATCTCTGTTTTATACCTGTTTGATGATGGTTTGATTATTTATTTTAGTAAAGTATATTCCTTTGCATAATGTTGTTTCTTAAACTCTGGCCAAAGTTTAGAACGTTTATTGGATATTTTTTACAAGCGAGAGCTCCGATAGGATGTAGATTAAGTTGAGAATTAAACTTGTTGTCTGCACAACTTTGAGAGAGTTAGTGGGTTAATTGTCCTCAAATCAGAAGTCAATAAGCGATTGGAGACTAGGAAGAAACAATGAGAGTTGGCTTCAGTAGTTGATAACTAGGATTCTTTCGATAGGAGCCTGTGTCAAGATTTGTTAAACTCTGGGATTTACAAGTGATTCAAAATCACGAGGAAGGTGTAATCTAAGTGAAAAGCTAAAGTCTAAGTCAGGGGTGTTGCTACCCTAATTTGTTACAAAGATCACCTTTTTACTATTTTTTGTTAGTTTATTGATGAATCAAAACCCCTATTTGATGTTATTTATGTCCTTTGTTTGTTAGTTAGTTCGATAAAGACTAAATGTAGAAACTCTCTTTAGGGTTAGATATCTAGGGTTACTCTATAATTAAAACTTGCTAGAATCAATCGGCACTGTTGTTAGGTTTCCACCCACTAGTAGGGGGGGGGGGGGGGGGGGAGGGGTTATTTGGTTCCTTTGTTTGTTAGTTTGTTCGATAAAGACTAAATGTAGAAACTCTCTTTAGGGTTAGATATCTAGGGTTACTCTATATTTAAAACTTGCTAGAATCAATCGGCACTGTTGTTAGGTTTCCACCCACTAGTAGAGAGGGGGGGGGGGGGGGGGGATAGACAATAAGTTCATGCACTGGTCCAAATGTAGTAATATTTACAGTCAATCATCTACGGAGTTAGGGTTTAAATCCCTTCTCAATTTCAATACTACCCTCCTTGCTAAACAAGTTTGGCTAATTCTCAACAACCTTTGTCCCTTGTGGCAAGATCTCTTCAAGCCACTTACTTCCCAGATTGAAGCTTTTGATTGCTAGCTATCCTTGGGCGCCACAACAGTCCCTTTTGAAAGTCCATGATTAACAGTTTGAGGGTCCTCAAGGCATGAGCTGATTTTGCTATTGGGAATGATAAAACACGTTAGTATGAAACTTCCCTTGGATCCCCATTCCCTCCTCCTTTCAACTCATATATCTCGTCTTAATCAAATTATTAGAGCTTGCTAGTTAGTTACCTTGAAATATTCCTATTATCACTGACATTTCCTCCCCATTGATACCACTATCATCAAAACCATTTCTATCATGTTGGGAGTACAAGATCATTGCTATTTGGTCTGACATCATTCCACGTAGGAGGGATACTTAGTTTGGCTAGGGGATCTTCTCTTAGCTCTGGGATCAAGATAGTCACCTTCAGTCCTCATATCTAACAATTCTAGATGAGAAGTTTTGTCCATAGTCTCTCCTAATCGATCCCCTCCTAGAGTCAAGTTATTTTTCAAGAATTTTCTCAACCAAACTATGCCTCATCTGATCAATTTATCCGAGAGAGTTTGGAGCTCCTCTAACCCCTCTCCGTTTTGTGGGTTTCTTAGATACTGATATCCACTTTATGTTTGAATGCTAGATTTGCTTAGATTGTGGGTCAAGTATTTGTTCTCTACTTGAATTCTCGGGTGGAGTTATTCACGATTGGTTTTATCACCAAGCGAAAAGATGGTAAAACGATCGACTTGCTACCATTGCCCATTATATGTGGAAAATTTATGATGCAAATTAATGAATTACCCATAATTTATTCCAATGATAGTACCTTGCTAAATCAAACCAAAATTTTCAAATCTAAGTGATGATAATGTTACTCCTCCTGGCTATGTATCCATTGGTAGTTTCTACCATCAAAGGAGAGGTCAACCCCTGATTCAGGTGATTTTGTTCGTCATCAAAATAGCTCAATCTTGGCGGCTTACAACAAAATGCTTCCAAGTGTGCTAGAAAAGAGAAGCTGAGTCATTTGCACTTGCCTTTGCCTTTACTCTGTACTTTGGCCTTGATTACGCTGCTTCCGCAGGTCACAAAAAGAATCGTGTTCAATTAGTCGCTAACCATGAAGTTTGACATGTTGACTTTAATGCATCGAAAGCCATTCGTCTTCCTTCTAGAATTATACTGGACTCCAGTATGAAATCTATGCAAGCACTCAATCGAGGAACTATTGTCAACATTGTTTTCTAAAAATAGAAGAATAATTTATTGTGAATTTCGAAGTTTCTTGAGTCGCCGTTATATACTTACAGATCTATAATTGTAAGTGAGTATAATTCCAGGTCGTATATGTTTGCCGCTCTTTTGATCTTGACTTTCCTCGAAGAAAGGTCTACACACACTAGAACATTCTTTGGGCCATACTTCAGAAATCAAAACATAATAGTAACACTTAAAACCATGTATAGATAGATTTTGTAGTGTACAAAGGTTCAGATGCTAAATTTGATACCAGAGAGTGAATATCTTTGTTTGGGAATGAAGGTTACACATTGCCTTATTGAACCATTAAATTATAATGCATTTAGAGTAAAAAAATAGTTTTTTTTATGAATATTATTTCCTCCACTCATAATTTTTATTTTCATATAATTCTCAAGAGTTAAATATGTTCACATTGTGATTTGTGAATGCTCTAAGCGTATTCGAAATAGATTTGAAAGTATCATTAAACTCATTAAGTTAAAATTTTGCATACAATTAATCTACCTAATAATATATCTATAATTAAGTACCTAAAAAATTTATCAACAATAATCATGAAAAACTTCATCATATGCTATTTCTTAAATAATTAACCGTTATTAATCATTAGTGGTTTTATTCTTAATTAATATTTATGTATTCAGTAAAAAAAAATTATAAGTTTCTATTTCATAATTAATTATTAAAGTATATATTTAAAATTTGTAGATATAAAATATTTATTTATTTACTACAAACTAAAATATATTTTTTAATAAAAACTAATAAGAAAACTAATATGATATGAAGACATATAACAGAGTATCGGTAGTTTAGTTTAAGGATAGAGCATTCACAATAATATTTTTATAGGACTTTTGATGATAGAAGAAACAAACTTAATGAAATAGAATAATAAGAAAAGGACTTAATTACATTGCAGATATAGTGTGAGGAAGATGAATAAAGTAATTTAAAAGAAATGACATCTACTATACTCTTATATCTAAGAAACACTTTATGAACTAAAATTTAAAATTTCCCATCCATTATAGGTACACATAAAGTATTACTTATATATATATCACAATCAGAAGCAAATGAAAAAGAATCCGGGGACTGAAAATTTCTTGAAATAATATTAACTAATATTATGATTAAAATATAAAATCCATATAATTAAAAAATTACTTATATTTATAGCAAAAACTAAGACATTAATTATTAGTTTAGACACTACATTTTATTTAATGTTATATTTGAATATGCACTCTATAGAAAGAAACTATATTAATTTAATTATGATTAGTTATAGTAATCAATTTCATCTATACATGATTAGTTACAATCTATTAGTTATGCAAAATTATATACATGATTAGTTACAGTGGATAGTAAAAATCACATTTTTTGTTACAAAGTTTACGGTAACATCGTTATCATAGTGATAAATACTTTGTTACCAAAGATAGTATTAAAGACTTAGAAAATTTTAAGAGGACGGTAAAGATACAACTGTTACAAAATCATATTTTTAATAATGATATAAACTTTTAATAACGAATAAAAGTCATTACAATAAATAATTGATCTTTGATCACGTCATCTCGTATAACGACATATAATAACTTTTGTGTTACAATAAATTGAATATGTAACGATTTTGATTTTTGCTAACAATTTTTTTGTTATGACAAAAAATCTATATTCTACTTCTACTGGTACAACCCAAATTCCCGAAACAGGAATATTAAGATTTTTACTTGATAATACAAAATGAATTTTTTATAGAGGATAAAACTATACATAGACACATTTAATAGTTAAAATTAAAAGATCAACAATATGTTCAAATAATGTCATACTAACTTTAAAAAAAAATATTAGAAAGACAAACAAATACATTTAAGAAAAGCTTAGTAAAAAAATTATCAATGAGTGTTAGCTACAACCATGTGTAGCTATCTTTGGTTACATTTTTCATAGTACAGTTTATATAGAGTATATGTATATGTTTTACAAGTTTATTGTACAGTTTATAAAGTTAGTATGTATATTTAGTATAAATTCAGAAATATCACAATTTACTGTATACATGTACATATATCAGTATAGTTTTGAATGATCAAATGTATAGTTTATAAAGTTAGTATGTATATTTAGTATAAATTCAAAAATATCACAATTCACTGTAGTTTGTATATGTGTACATATACAGCAGTACAATTTTGAATGATCAATGTACAATTTAAAATGACCGAATGTACATGTATGTAACTATGTATAGCTAAAAGTGATTGTAACCTAAAAATTGAGAGAAATTATATAGGTCCCAAACCCACCAGCTTGGCTCCAGCAGTGCCTTGATAGTGGCACATGCAGCCTGTACCGCTCGCTAAACATGTTGGAAATGATGATTGATAGCAAGGGAAATGCGTACTTAAATTTTCTAAATTTGTGTGCGTCCGGCGTGGTTGTTTTGTGGTTGTTTTGGTCTGGCTGTTTTATAGTTATTTTATATGTACAGTATATTATTGAAGTAGAATGTAGGACCCACGTGGGACCCACGTGGATCCCACCCCAAAACAGCCACGTTTCCGCCGCACACCGAACGCAGCCACCGAAAGAGCAGAAAGTCGACTTTTGATAAAAAAAAAAAAAAAAAAGTCGACTGTTCCAAATTGAAGTCTGTTTGGACACTAACTCATGATCCAGCTTGCTTCACGGCGTCACTACGCTGCTTTTATATTTCTTTTGCTTTCAATTTGATACTAAAATATCACCAAATAAGACTAATGTTTGACAACAGTAATGATGTTGACTGATAATTTAACCAAATAAGCTAGTACATACTACATACGTATCAATTGGAAACTCTGACCCTTTCCTTGCATGCTAAATGATGTGCCGGCGTTGCGTATGTGCATGCGTAATAAGAATTGTATGATAAACGGAGTGGTGATGTATGTGGGTCATGAGTTACTAGGTTAATTAAGTATAAATTTGTGTTTAGGTTTAATAAGTTTAAATTTTTAATTATAGTTATTTTAGGTTGTGTGGGTCCAGGATTTTTTTTTTTGGTGAATAGTTCGTGTCATTGAGGTTTATACAGTTTCGAGTGAGTCATTAGTATTTTTCGAATAACTATTATTTTAGGTCAATAGTATCTATTTTGAGTTAGTTTTGAATTTATGGAAGCCGAATTTAAGGTTTGATATATTTAAATACTTTGTAGTTACCACTTGGTTTCGGGTATTTAATGGATGTATAGAAAGCTACTTGGCCTCGTTGGTCTATACGTATTTATAACATACGAACATGGTGTTAATTTGAGTTCTGCTTGGTCTCATCATGAGTCTTGTATTTTTCTTTAATGATATACTTTCATATCCAAAACAGTCAAAATACATATAAGAAGCACTTGACACACATATGATATTTATTATTTTATAGTACTCTTAATAAAATTTTTAGAGAAAACTTTCATCTAAATTCCACGTAAATCTTACACGTATTTTATTCTAATCATGTATTGTCACATTTACAAACGATGCACACAAAAGATGCATTAGTGCCCTGTTGGGCCACCACAGTAGGCAATGCATGAACCCTTTTGTGACTGCACACGTACAGACATCTCATACAGTTTGGTTAAGCCGTTAGTTTGGGGTGGCTTGCTGGTTCTTGGGAGCGTGTAGACCCGATCACCCCTAGGGTAGGGTGGCTGTACGCTTCTCTCTCTTTTTTGTTTTACGTGTTAATGGGCTTTGGTCCGTTGGGCTTGCGCATCTATTGAGCTGCCTCTTCTCCTAGCTGGAACCATCGGTAGACTTGGGAATTGCTTGTCTCAAAGGCCATTGTTCAAGTAACCTCAAGATAACACCCAAACGACTTGATTATATGGAGAGAGTTTGATTAATACACAAGCGACATACATGAGAGGAAGGGAGGAGAGTAATTACAAAATGTGGTAGTTGAGAGTATTAAATGGTGTAATTGACCAAAAAATAAGGGGGGTCCTTAGTTATAATAGTGTTACCTTCCCTACCTCCTGTTGGGAAAGAAGCATTCCGCGTATACGCTCCTACTGTATTCATTTTGCTTCCTCCCCTTTAGTTAGCCTTACATTACAGTAAGGACTGGATATAGCATAACCACACAATGTCGAGGGGGCACAACACGACAGATGACGTTGTACAAATGCAACTACACTCACACTCAAGCCAACCTGTATAATGGATAGAGTAGATGACCAAACCAAAACTACAAGAAACTAACCCACCAATTTACGGTCCCCCTTTGTACAAAACCCAGACATACATAAAAGAGGAGACACGGGTGACAGAAGAAGACAATAAACAATCACTGCTCCGTATTCATAATGTCATGTAGATGTGATGTTACAACAACAATCTCAAATTATACTACTCATTCGTAGTGGAGTCTGCACTTTCTACTTAGCTATGAATTTGGCAGTCTTAAATGCCAAACTAACCCACTCCAGACTCCGTGGTGTGGACATCGCACTTTTCACCATCTGGTCGATGTAAAATTTACAAGGACCACATGAATTAATTACATGCTTCTGCTGCTGTTGTAACACCTATCAACATATTGACCAGAGATTCTTCGCCCTCGGATTTTCTCGGTGGTCTTCCAGCCTCTCACAATGACCTTATAGCCAAATGTTCAGCTGCATAAGCCATGAACGTTGACAGCAGTAAGCCTCCTACTACCCATCAACCTAACCTGCAACGACAGAAAAGGACCAATAGTGATGAATCTCTCGGCACCTACAAGCACAATCTACCACATACTCTGTACTCTAATAAGTTTCTAAACCCTAACCAAGTCCTTTATCTCCCATCTACTAATATACTCTCTGTTATCAGAAGCATTATAATATATCATCGAATTCACAACCCACCCAACCCAGAGTTTTAGGATAATTCACAGAAAGAATAACCCAAGTACTTACCTCAAAAATAAAGCTGAGATACCGAACATGTAAGGCAAAGACGGAGCAAGTATTGCCAAGAAGGCCATTCCCAGCCCATACAACCATACCACCTCATTTGCTAAAGAAAACTGCAGGTGATGACCTGACAGACAACATAACCCAACAAAAACAGTTTTCAGAAGCACACTTTGGGCATTTATTAGGCGACACGAGTGTGTGAGTGTGAGTGTCCGCGTGAGTGTGCCTGCGCATGTATTGCAAATTGTTATTCAGACAAGAGTTCAAACCTTTTCCGTTGTCAAGATCCTGAGCTTCGGCATCAGAGGCATAGATTCCTGGATGAGCTGATCTTGACCTCCCCCATTGGTAGATCAAGCTCAAATAACCTCCAAACAGAACGAAGAAGGTGAAAAATGTCCATTCATACATCATGAGCAAGCCAGTCCATGGAAGCACTTGTCTAGGGATGATCATAAATGAAACTCCAAGGGAGACTAGAGCAGCCAAAAGGCAGACAACAATTGACAATCCACCCAAGAAAGCAGGGACTTTCAACATAGCATTGTAGAGCTGTTCCATACATAAATGTATAGTAAGATCAATGCACAACATGACTTCTGGCAAACCACAGAAGAAGGACCAATAACCAACATAATAGGTTAGCAATGATTTGTGTGACAGAACCTGGGGATTCAAATTAATGGCTGTGAGGTGACAGCAGAATATGCAAATGGGCCACATGCTCTAATCCTGTGGCACATATGTCTCACACGGTCCCAAAATGAACTCCTAAATAGTGAACTGACAGAGGCTGATGCCTGCACCAAAATTCACACGCTTAATGAGATTCACAAAGACATTAGCTTAACTTTCAAGAAACTCAAAGCAGATATGATCTGTCTTACCTGAAGAAATGATTTATAATAGAAAGCAACAACAAGAAGAAGAGGAAGAAGAAAAAGAAAGTTGATTATGATATCATCATTGGGATTTTTGCCTCCACCAGTTCCAGGAGAGAGTCCTTCATGTTACTCTGATTTCCTGTCACATAATAATTAATATGGCAGTCCACATTAGCTAAGCCTTCTCAACTCTTCTTATAGTATAATAATCTCAAAACTTTTATCCGCAGATAACCATATTGATCTTGCTGAAATACAGAAATTAACTGGGCCCATCAACTAGGTCCATAACCCATACACATTTATACACAGTACAATCTGCAAGCCAAAACTTCAAAAAAACATCAAGATAAAAATAGAGAAATGTGCCATGCTGCTAAAAATATGATCTACACAAAAATAAATCATCCGAGAGGAAGATATACCTGCCAAACATCAACTGGTTTCACCAACCAAGCAGTCCACCAGTCCCAAGGTTTAAGAGGACCAAGGGTATAATGGATGACGCGGAGATGTGTCTCATTCACCATCCACTGTATAAAGAAATTTAAAAAAAATCAGATATCCCTAATTCCAAAGTTCTCACTGCCACCATTCATTCACATACAAATATGTGTAATTAACAATACTATAGGTCAATATATCAGAACTTGATATGACAAGACGTAATTTAGTTTTCTGAACAATGCAAAAGGAGTATGTGATAGAGACTCTATGAAGGATCGCAGTAGTAAGAAAAAGATGTCCGTCATTATTGAGGCTCGGGAAAGAAGTACCTTATTAGCAAGCATGTAGAGACCAACATCTGCGTTATAGAGAGTAGAGAGACGCTGCATTTCAGGAGCAGGTCTTGATTTAAACTCTTCCATGGGCACACTGGGATCGAAGAGCTTTGCATTGGCAAAGTCAGCATAATAAGAATTCAAATCCCTGATCACCTAAAATCCCGGATAGTAATGATTGTATTATAAATGAGAATAAGAAAATAACCGGGTATATTTTCTATGTCTGTCTATAAAGCCACATATACGCAATATGTCAACCCTAACAAAAGCGAGCAAAGAGAAGATGAATGATCTTACTACGGTAGGGATATAAACCAAAGGACTCAACACTAATCTAAGAACTCTACACAATATGTCAAGTCTAAAGCAAGCACAGAAAAGATGATCTTACTATGGTAGGGATACACACAAGAGGAGTCAACGTTTATCTAATAACTCAATGCAATATGCCAGCTATTTTAAGTGCACTTGACAGGAATTTCAAGAAATGTAGAAGGCTAGAAACCAACCATTCAGCCTTCAATTCATAGACAACATAGAACAGGAAACTCAAAGTTCAAAATGTTTCTTCTTTATTTTCTTCCCTTTGAATGTCTCGTAAAAATTGCACGAGTATTTAAACTTGACTGGCTCACATGACCCACAAAAAAGTTCTTGGCTTCAACAAAATTCATGCAGCAGAATGAAAAGTAAATATGAATAACAACAACTTAATACGAACCAAGTGTCAGAGAAAAATCCAGTTACCTCCAGTGTAAGAATACAAAGTGGTTACTTTGGTCATCATGTCATTGAAGAGTTCTCGTGATGGTTCCACAACAAGGACTCCAGAATTTAATCTCTCAGAGTGCTTCAAATTTGCACAGAACTTTCCACAATTAAATAGATCCTCAATGCTTTTGACCACAATAGTATCTGCATCCAGATAGACAACTGCGAGAGATAGTCTCATTAGAATGAGAAATAAGAAAGCCACCACTTTTCACTCTATATTTCCACTAAAAAACCTACTCTGTGAAAAATGGTAGAGCTACTATAAGCTTTCAGTAGAATTGCACTGAATCTAACCACTGAAAGAGGACATACCCTTTTTGTAGTCCGTCATATTAAATATTTTCAGTTTCGTATAAACTCCCCAAAATCTGGAAGGCCGTACTTGATTAGGGTTTTTCAACAAAGAAATCATCTGCACTATCCATCCATCAGCCTGTCCAAGTAACCGCCAACATTAGATAAGTGTTAGGGAAGGTATCAAGTGTTAGGAAAGTGATGATGTGATAAAGCATTCTCAAATGACAACTGAACTAATACAACAATTCAGAAAAAAGCAGAATTGCAGGGTCATGAATTACACATGACTAAGTATACAAGGCCACATAGAAAAAATAACCCATAAACATTAAAAAGATGGCTTCTTCAACGTTTCCTTTTGTCATGTTCTTCATATTAACACATACTAGATCAATTCCATCAACTGCCTGGCTTGTGTCTGAGCAAAGTTTATAAACTGCAATCACAATATTTCATCGCCGTAATTGTTCCTTCATCGTATTTACCGTATCCACCACCAACCCTCACCAAACAATGAAAAGAAAAAAAAAAAAAAAGAAAATTTGCCATTTACTCTTGAGTAAGAATACTTCGCAGCTACTTTACGTTATAGATAAATAACCCAACCTAAACTATTCACTAGCAAAAGTTTTGTATATCCAAATCCCATTAGCAATATCCCCCTGTCAATGAGTAGCAACAGAAAAGGAAGCTGAAGATATACCTCAAGAAGCTCCTTTGCATAGTCAGAGACACCATCAGAAACCAAGACAACCATGTCTTTCTTCGACCCGGTGTCTCTAATCGACTTGCCCAGCACCCTAACTCCAAGTAAAAACTCATCCCCGTATAAAAGCGTGACATAAGCTTGGTCTGTGGATTGCGATTTCGCTCCAACCCAAGACGAGGATTCCAACAAAAAGCAGGATAAGAACTAACCCTAAAGTCGAACGTTTGAATTTCACCATAATTTAAAAGGAACCGAGACCTAAATTTCTATAAATTCAAAAAGGGTTGCCCTTACTGAAAGGTGACCAAAGATGGCCTTATCCAAAATTGGAAATTCTTAGTTTTCCTTAGTAAATCTGAAACAGAAAGTTCATTCGGGGTTGAAATTTTGTGGACAAGAAGCGAAACTTAAAGCGGAGAAGATCAGAAACCGGAAATTCTACAGACGACGGAAATGAGAAGAGAGGGCGACCGCATGAAGACGGTTAAATTCAAGAAACGGAAGAGGAGGGCGGGCGGGTTGACCCTTTTTGATTTTTCTTTGAAAGTGACGGGTGATTCATCAATGGCGTCTGCGTTGAATGGTATTCCCAAAATGTTCCAAATCAAATTTGTCACGAAGACCCGGATGGCCATTCGACATCGGATCTAATTGAGTCCGTTTGAGGGACAGAAACGCTATGCAAGTATGCATCTCGCTTCTGATCCGACCACGCCACGCCACGACCCACTTGCTCTCACGTGTTTGCCAACGTACTTTAATAAAGTAAGGTAGGCTAAGTATTCGGATATTTGGTGACAAAACTAAAATTATTTTTGGTTTTTTCGAACAAAAAATTTTAATCGTTTTGAAAAAAATTTGGTTATTCGGTTATACTAAAACTGAAATATTATTTGGTTAGATTTTTGGTTTTAGGGTTGGTTATTCGGTTTTAGCTAAATAACTAAATAATATATATGTGCCTTTTGGCTATTGCAACCCTAATTCGGTTCTTTTTTATAATCAAATTATTTTCTATAATTTAGTTTTTTTGTAATTTTGTTTTAATCAAGAACCAAATTAAATTTCAAATTTTGGTTTGGTTCTCAATTTCATTCTTAAAAAAAAAATGGTTATTTGGTTCTCGATCATTACCGTTCTCAAAATGAAATTCTGGTTATTCAATTATAACCAAACAAAAAACTGAAAATCGAACTATTATTTCTAATTCGGTTTTCAGGTAGAATCGAATAACGTAATGCTTACCTAAATTAAGGATGAGTTTGTTTTTAGGAATAAGGGTTTTTCTTTTGTTTATTTAGACTTTTTTTCTTATTTTCGTAAAGGGTAGGAAAATTGAAATGACATTACCATAAAACACTCAAATGTGATCTCTAATTCTTAGTAGGGGATGATATTTTCCTTTCTTTAATACTTTCTTACTAGTGATTGACGACTAATCATTGGTGATTGGTATATGTTAACTGGTGACCGGTGCATGTTGGTCGGCGGTTAACGATCTATGAACTCCAGTAAACAATCTATGATCGGCGGTTGACGGTCGTTGATCGATGGTTCATTTACTATTCCCTACACAAACAAGCAGGTGAGAAAATCAAAAGGAATTTTTTTTATTCCTCTTGATTATCTTTCCTGATTTGTTATGTTGCCTTTGTTCAAACTAGATGCTCCTTAAGAGGTGTTTGATTTGTGAGGAAAGGGAATGTATGGGAAAGTCTTTCCCTAAAGTTTTCACCTATTAATTCACGCAAGTGAAAGAAATGAGTTATTGGTCAAATGTCACTGGTCAAGGCCGTCTATCACCAGTCAATGGTCATCTTTCATCAGTCAATAGTTGTCCATTGTTAGTCTACGGTCATCTATCAATGACCACCAGTCAATGGTTGTTAGTGATCATCATTGGTCACTAGTTGAAGAGTTTAGGGAAAAAAGACTTAAATCCCCAGGGGATGTGAAAAATCACATTAGAGATATTTTAAATAGTTTCTCTATTTCCCTGTACTGAAGCAGTCTATCGAATGAACGGCCTGGCCGTCCAAAATTTGGGAGCAGTCACATGAAGAGGTTGCATATGTGGCAGTCATGTGGCCGCTGACTGGATGCCTATGTGGCACTTTTTTGATAAATTTTTAATAATGATTATAATTTTCAATGTATATGTCTAAAATGTAAAATGTTTACACCATTGTTCATCTAAATTCGTTATCTTTCAAAGAAAACCAGTCATAAATATGTTTTTGGCATGTTTAAAAACTTTATATTAGCTACATGTATATCTCTATACATATCAATGAGACTTATGATTCACCATATAAGGTTCAAAATACACCATGCATCAATAATAATACACTACAAAACAATGATAATTCATCATCAGTTGTGAAATTTATACGTTAGAAAAGTATCTATTCACCATATATGGTTAAAACAGGGGCGGACCTAGGTGGGTTCACATGACCTCATCATTTTTGTTAAAAAATAATTTATAGTAAAATTTATTGTAAGTTTTATTGAATAATTGTTATTTTTGTGTTAGTCACCCCTAGATTTTATTTAAAATTTTATTTATACAAATTTTTATTTGTCAATGGTCACACAAGTATTGAACTATGGGTTCGCCTCTGGTTTAAAATACATCACACAATAATAATACACCAAAAAATAACAACAAAAATAATAATCAATCATCAGTTCTATAAATTATACATTAGAAAATATATAATTCACCATTTGTTATCTAATGAATCATAATCCCAATTTTAATTAATCATTTTCATTTTAGTGTGTCATCGTAAAACATATATGTTAGAGTGTAATATATGGTATAGGTTATGCGAACAAGAAAATTTATATACTAAAAACTAAGAAATAAACCGAAAAATTAATAAACCAAAAAGCCTTTGAGTTGCAAAAATCTCATTCACTGTAGTATAGATAAATGTAGCAACCTTGTATCGAATCCTTGGGACTTGAAGAAAGTAAGCCTAGTCCTAAGAAAACTGGAAATTAGGGGGTTGTTCTGGTAGCGGTGAGCAAACAATTAAAACGGATATTCGTTAACCGAAGTTTAAAATAAAGTACGGTGTTCGGTTATTTCGGTTATAACCGAATTAACCGAATTTAATACTAATATCCGTTTTAACCCATAACCATTTAACCGATAACCGCTTTTTATGTTACACTAATAATCGTTAACCGCCCGATAACCGAAGTTTCTGAAATAACCGAAATAACCAAACTTCATAAAATAACCAAACTTGCCTAAAATAACTGAAAAAACCAAACTTTCTGAATTAACCAAAATAATAAATACCTAAACCTAATTGAGTGAATAGTAAAATATTAGATAAAATTATAAAAATATTTTTATAACAGTTCGGTTATTACGGATAACCGAAGTTTGGAGTTCAATATCCGTTAACCGAACCGTACTTTATTACAGATAACCGTTTTAACCAAAATAACTGAACTTTTGTAAAACGGCTAAAAAAATACGCTGATCGAATAAAAAAAAAGAACGGTTATTTCGGTTATTCGAAATAACCGCCTTCTTTGCACACCCCTAGTTCTGGGTTTGGGAATCAAATAAGCAATACAAAAATAAATTGACAAATAAAAAATGATAAAGTGGTAAGGGTGAGTGGAACCCTAGGTTCAGACTAATTTTTGCTAGTCATATTATGCAAACGCTACAAATCAATAAGAGATACGAAATGGCTAAGGGGCCGTTCGTTCGTCGACTTAATGTCGAAATGTGCACATTAATGGACTTCATTTTTAATGTTGGAGTAGACGTCTTCTCGATTTCGGTGCAAAATTATCTGCGTATCGCGGTTGGACTGCCTTTACGATAAAGGTTGGTTTTCCTGCGTTCAGGAAATAAGCTCTGCTTTTTTGCTTTACGTGCTTGTGGATATTACCACATTTCCATACGTGGGCGGCTGATGAACTACTCCGCTGTACATCTTCTTGGTCGGATGCGATTTCAGGGACAATATATGCGATTAAGCAGCAACTACACAGTGGTATGTCGCATTCACCAATATTTATTTGCAGCATGAGCACAATAAACATGAATTGAACAAGGGGAAAGAGCAATACCCACTTACCAGTGAACACAGAGAATAGGGACGTCGGATGAGCTCAAAGAACGAAGGTGGTTGTGGAGTAAAGACGAAGAAGAAGATGTTTCTGCAACTGCAGAAGAGTTGGGAAATAAAACATGCGCAAGGAAACCGATAAATGTCCGATCAGGGACATATTAGTACTTTACCCACCCAACATATACAAAACGTATAGCTGCTAAACGAACGGCCCAGTAACCCAGGATGCATATATCTGCATTTTCCACCCACAATTAATGTACGATCAATGCTGCAGAAATTGAACAGCCATCAAACGAACGAGACCTAATTCTTTAATATCTTTCCAGACTCAACTCATAATCTTAGGAATGCTTGCCTAGCAGAACACGCAAGGTCTAATCCAGAACCTAGCGAAACATACATGGATAGATTAAGCTTAAAGAATTACTATGCATATGAGGGAAAACCTAATCAACCGATCTAGTTTTCCACAGGCTAACAAATTAATACTCCCTCCTATTTTGAATGTAAGTCGTTTAGAGATGAATCTGGATCATTTTCAGTCTAAATTCATCTCTAAAACAACTTACATTTAAAATAGGAGGTAGTAAGACCTTCCTGTTAATCATCGGTCTGAACATAACAAGATTCGAATGCTAATGAATAAATTTGTGATCTTTATTAAAAAGCGCAACTTTAAAATTACTTTAAAACAATCTGAAAATAAAATCTCAAATCAAAATTGTAGAAGTACTTGCAAAATCAACTAGCTACAAACCATCTCCCAGAGTAAATTCTTCCTAGCCTAGCATATTACTACAAATATCAAATAAAGATAGAAGAGAAATCATTGGTAGAGAAGATTTCTACTTTTGATGTGCTTGTCATATCTGTAGAACACCGGACTCGAAGGTTGAAGAGGATGGTGAAGAACTCCTGCTGCATCTGGCTAGGGTTCTTTGTGTGTTTGTGCGGTGTCGAGGCGTGAATTGTGTTCGTGAGTGAATTTATAAGTTTTTCCCTCGATCCCTTTCGTTTAAATAGAAATTTGCCTCCAATGTAGCCTTGTCCATCCGTATGTCCGGGTAGAATGGGCCGGACGTCTCACGGAGCTGTCTAGGTGAGATTTCTTTCTTTGTGTCTCTGTGAGGTGTTCGGGTGGGCTTAGCCGGAAAGCTAGCCGGATAGAACTATGTAAGCTCCACTCGTGGTTGAAACTAAAGACGACGTGATGAGGTGTCCGGGTGGGATCAGCCGGATAGAAGGTCGGACAAGAAATGTCTGGGTGGGGAGAGTCGGACACAAAGCCAGACAAGACATTTTAAGACATCATCAAATGTGTATGTGTCTGGGCCCACAGACGGGCTGTCCAGGTCTATTGGTCTAGATACGAGTCCGGACACTTGTACATTTTGAGTTCCTCTCCTCCGTGCAATGCCCAATTCCCCTTCGATTGAGTCCTAAGTCATAAAAACACCAAAACAAGACATTTTAAGACATCTTCTCTACAATAAAGATATGAACTACAATTAAGCACAAAATTAGGAGAAAGACAAGAAAGACAAGGGCTTCAATAGTAGAAAGTACATAAAATAACAGCTTATCAGCTTAGATTATCCCTTTGGTGTGTGGAACCTCCATTTATAAGTCTCGTCGTTCCACCAACACCACCCCCTTGGATGATGTGCTAGACCTAAGAACCACTTCACTCCCCCTATAAGCAAAGTGATAGTGATGTCATAGATCCCCCCGTGGGGACCTCCACCTCCCCTTCTCTAACTCGGGCTCGACACAAAATCATCGATGTTAGTCGGTTAGGCTGATGCCACAACTCAAAATCGAGATAGAGTGGCCGCCCCAACAACCTATGGATTGTGGCACCTGCTTGAACAGAGGATACAACTTTTCAGAATCGAATCCCCTTTCAAAGCAGCGGGAATCTCCATGGGCTTACTTATTTCAAAATCATATCCCCTTTCAAACTCCTTCTAACTCTTCATTTTCCTAACCCTTTCCATGGCCAACCCCTCCTTCTCTACCGCCATGTTTTTCAACGAACCAAACCGTTGATTAGAGAAATCCAAGTCAGGTGGCTTCCTACCACCAAGAATCGGTCCCCTCAAGCTAACAACAACCCTGGTCCTTTGGGTACTAGTAAAAGAAATCATTTCCGAACAAAAACATAGAAGAAGAAGAAGTCATAGACGTATAGTCCACAAGGGTGAAAGATAAAAGGTGTGAAGATCCCCCCCCCCCCCACCCATCAAAATTTATAGGCGAAGAAGCCCAATGGTCGCCTATCCCACTCGCACAACCGTCCCATCCCCCTCTCTGACGCTTCAACAACCTCGTGCCATGTGTCAAAATTGTGTGTTAGTTCACTGACAAAAGCATCACTTTAGTACCATCGGTAACCCGCACCATTATTTCCTCATTGTCAGCTCACAACGGCTCTATCACCCGACGTTTTCTGGCCTAAGATAAAAACCAGATCATGACATGTGGCACCGATTCACCATTGTAAGGTTTAAAACATTTTGAAAGTTCAACTTCCACCCAGAACCACCAAAAGTTGAACTTGGGGTACTAGTGGGGATACCCCGGATAAAATATTTCAATCCCTCATTTTTAATCTGAATTTTTCTTAAATATATAATATGAAAACCCAAACAACTTAAGTCCTGCTTCCCTAGCAAACACTAAAAGTAAGACTTGGGGGACTAGTGTTGGTACGATGTAATAAAAACACCCTGTAACCATGCCATTAAGAAAACTAACCATGATTTTACATTTCAACACATGTACCACAAGGAGCCAAATGAACGGGACTCAGTACCCTGTCTGGCCGACCATCAAGTTGAGGCTATCATCCCCGTGAACAATTTGGCCGGCCCGGCTCGATAGAGACCGGGTTGATCCAGCTAGTTCCCAAGTAAAAGTAATCATATCCTAGCACACAGCGCTAATACCTTGTCCCATCAGTCTCGTCGGAAAACCCATCACACCAAGCCGCTCATCCCCCTGACACATCATTCAATACCCCAAAATTAGTGTGTCATTTTTCCTGATTTGCGCATACACGGCCAGACATATGAATCTTCGTCCCTGACAAGCACACCCCAGGTGACGTCAGCTCTAATCCACATGGAGGTAGCCCGCGTCAGCAACCTGACTATTGACGAACATCAAGCCGAGCTCCTTCTATCTTTTGTCTGTAAATAGCAATCAATGTCTCACTCATTGGGGAGACACATTAAACTCTCTCTCTCTCCTCACTTTCACTCTCCCAATCATACTAAAAAGCTATGTCAACCCCCCGTGGACTGGATCATTCAAGATCGAACCACATAAATCCTTGTGTTATCTCATTTACTCATAATCACTAATCATAACCACTATCCAAGGCATAAAAAAGAATTAATCTAAACCTACACAACACTAATTACACTGCAACAGTATAAAAATGAAATTTTTATTTTTGATCCAAATATATCCGTGATTAATCTTGTTTTGAAGAGCTTGAATATAGATGAATGATACTGCAAAAAGTATTCATTTTGGACTTATATTTCACAAGTTATTGCTATTTAAAGTTCAATATAAGTTTTGCTCTTTCTCATGTGTCATATAAGCACTCGATTAAGCATGCTGACTAGGACAACCACATGGGTGGTCGTTTCTTCCTCTCAGCGGTCAGGCCACTCAGTCTCATCCGTGTTACTGAAAAGGGAAAAAACTAAAAAGGTTAAACATATAATAGGAAATGGGAATCATTTTGACTTTCTTTCCTAATTCTTCAAAATAAACGCCCCTATAAAAAGACATTTGTCATTTGGTTCAATCAGTGAAGGGAAAGAAATGGTTGGATATTATACGTTGATAAAACATTGAGATATCATAAATCCTTAGCGGTGATGGATCAAATTAGTGAGAGTGTTTGGTTCCCTTAATTACCATGTTTGTTTTATTCATGCAAGGGAAAGGGAAATGAATCGAGACGATCAACAATCACCGATTAATAAGCAAAGTTATCACTCATCAACCTCCGACTGTCAATCAAAAAAATTTGAGGGAAAAGTATCCCACTCCTTAAGCAGGGGAAAATAAAGTTAAAGTAAAATAGTGTTATGTAAACCCAAAAGTGAACAAGTGGGATTAATTAAAATTAACAAACAAAAAACAACCAAAAGGAACTACCCAATCCACTCCCTTTCCCTTTATTGGTTCCCACATAGGCATAGTGAAATTTTCATGAAGTTTTGAAAGCACATCATTGTAGGTAGTCGCTTTACCATATATCTCACCACAAAACTCTTTCAAGTGATCTACTACACTTGTTCCCTTTTCTTTACTTTCTCTATATGTTCTCCTCTGCACTATGGTCTTGCTTTTGCTGCAACTTTTTTTGTTAACCTCATCCTCTTTGCCACAACCTAATGATTGTGTTATCTCGTTCGGTTGAGCTAGTTTCTAGAAAGTTGAACCCCTTAGGGCATACATTTTGTGGAGGATTGATAGGCCCAACTTGGTTCTACTCAAATCCAAAGACTCAGTAATGGTTAAGTCAAAGACCTAGCCTTTTTATTTTTACTAAAAATATATCATAATGAAGTTGTGACCCGATTCCAATTTAAATCAGTAGTGTCGACTATGATGTTCACTAATATAGCATGGCCAAAGGCATCTTATTAGTGGATTTCAAAAGAAGGAAGTATCCTATTGTTAATGTCATCCGCATTATCATCAACCTCTGAATAGACATGTCTAGGGTTATACGTTCGGATTTGGGTCATTGATGCGGTTTGGAAACCAAGTAAAGGTGAGACCTTGCTGTTTCCTTGCGATTTTTCCATGGTTCAGTACTAGATTTGAACACGTCTTTACTCATCTTTTTCTCTTCTTACAAGTTCTTAAAACCAAGGATCTATAGAAGAAAACCGGAGGTTATGTTCTTTTGAGGTGTAAACCCTCTGAGGTAAAGGTTGTTCTTTCCACAGAATCATCTGTCTTTACTCAACCCTCACTTTCCATCATTCTTTCCTTCATTTCACATGAGAAACCAACAGAGACCGGTTGTGCGGCCTAGATCCAAAAAACTACAAAGGGAAAACCGCAAAAAACTGGGAAAATAACCCCAACCTTGAAATTTGAATTCGAAAACTTCAATATGATAGGTCTGAAAAAAAACCTAAACTATCTTCTCATTTCAAGCAGGGGCGAAAGTTTGGAGTCAAAACCCACTTCTGGAAACCTTTAAAGGTTAAACATTCTGCCTTGGTATATAAGGTTAAAGTTAATTGTGTTTCCTTGTTTTTGCCATGTCCAAAACCTAAGTTTTTGGTGTGAATTTTTGGTGTCGTGGTGGTTGCGAACCTTGGGCTAATTTGGGGCTATTGTTGTGCACGAAAAAAATAGGGTTTGGGGGCCAGTATTGTGCTAAAAAATTTGGTGGGTGGCGATTGTGTTAGATCCAAAAATTAGGGATTAATTTGGTAATTAATTTGATAGTTGTTGGTAATTCGAAATTAGGGATTAAATTGGTAGTTGTGGTAAATTCAAAATTTGGGTTAAATTTGAGTGGTATTTTGGGTGTTGCTTTGAACTACGAAAATTAGGGTTTATTTATTGGAAATCTGAAAATTAGGGTTTGGAACTGAGTTATTTGAAAATTTAGTGAAAAACTAGAAATTAGGCTAATTTAGGGCTGAATTGGAAAAATTAGGGTTTTATGTAATTTGTTAAAAGTTGAGGGTAAAATAAAAATTGGGTTAAGTTTCTAGTCATTTCAATAGGGTTAGGATGAGTATTTTGGTCAATTTGAAATTAAGGTCAAGTTATTAAGTTGGGTTAATTCGAAATTAGGGTTTAAGTTAGTTAATTTGAAAAACAAAATAAATTAGGGCTTTGATTTGTGATTTTGTGTTGTACAAAAATAAGATTCAAATTGGAGGTTTAAATTTGAAAAAATGGGTTTAGTGAAATTGGTGGGAAAATCCGGAATTTAAGGAAATTTGGGTCAAATTTGTAATTGTGGAATATTTGAAAATCAGGTTGAAATTTAGGGCTAATTCGAAATGAAATTAGGGTTTAATTGAAATTGAGGAAATTTTGAAATTAGGGTTTAATTTGAAAGTGGGGAAATATTTGAAATTAGGGTTTTGATTAGAATTGGAGTTTAATGAATTTTAAATTATGTTTGAATATTGTGTTAAAAGAAAATTTTGAATGGGCTCTAACAAGGTTAATTTCTTTTTAAAATCCATGTGTACATGGGCCAGGTCCAAATCAGACCCAACCAAAATAAATCAAGCCCAATCTAAGTTGGTCCTGGTGTACCCAAAATAGAAGTAAGGTTTGAATAAATTGACCGTTGACTGAATCTAGACCTTTGACCCGCGTTAACCACCTGGTCAAAATTGACTAATCTGAATAATAAAAAAATGGATAAGGGCTTTGATCCATGAACTAGGTTCGCTCAATGGAAAAGGCCCACCTTCACATAATTTGAAATCAATCTAGTTGAATTTAAACAAAGAGATTGGGCTAGAAGAGTACATATGGGCTTAAGGAATAAGGCCAATTTAGAAGTCTGTTACAATCTAAATACTATCAAGACTTAGTAAAAGAATTAAGGTCTTATGGACCTTGTAATAAGTGGCAATGGGCTAAGGGAGCGAACTAGCGTAAGTTCACTTAGGAAATTAAAAAAAGACAATTGTTAAGGCCCATCGGTTTGGGCAAAGTAAGAGATAATTTAAATAGAAGGGTTGGACCAAGATGGGAATTGAATTGGGCCAATTGGATTGGACCCAGTTCACATGAAACTTTACAAGCTGGAAGAATCTAACTATAGCTTTTATTGAGCCTCTAAAAAAGAAACTAAAGTTATGTTATGGAAGACAAATTAAGGTCTAAGTTATGAGAGCTTATTAGAAATAGTTAAGGGTGTGAATTATGAATGACATAATTATTTGAACTACCCAACCAAAATTAGAATACTTCAGAAGGATTATGTTACCATTAACTAGTGAACCTTCAAAATTAATTTAGTGGAACAGGGCAATTGAAAGCAATAATATATTTTAAGGCAAGGGTGATGGAAGACTAATAATTTGTATTTACTTCTAAATCTAAGATTTGGGCGATCAAGCTTGAGATAGGACACTTCTCGAGGCTACGTGTGTAAGGTATGTTATTGTGTGATCCGAATACCCCCGAGGGTCACCTAGGGTTCAGATGTGTGAAAATTGTTTGATAAGAAGATATGTGTGTTTACAACATTTTTATCACTCTTGCATGTTGAATGGTATCACGTGGAATGATATTCCTGCTTGAATTTCACTTGTGTGTGTAATGTAACACCCCTACTGCTAATCTCATCATTAATGCCAAATTGTCTCAATCATTATTACATTCGCAGCGGAAATCTCTAATACAACGGTGGGTGAAACAATGTTGTTAGTCACCCACGTGACTAACAAGGCCTAATTCAATACAGTACCGGTCTGATGGACCAGAATTCCCAAGTACTTATACAATACAATCTCATTCCATTCTTAAACCGGGTCACATACAAAGCTATACCGAGTTTATCACATTCTACTTGTCGATAACACTTTCGGTCTTACTCTACTAATACATACAACTACAATTGTAATTAAATCAACTACCCATGCATGGCAGCAGTCCCCGTCCTACTCTCGAACGGTAATCCTCTCCATTGTACCTAAAAAGTAATGGGAGGCCCCAAAGGGGCTCAACACTTTTGCTGGTATGGTAGTCGTGCAACCCGCTACTACCGGGTCACAAACAACTAATTGTCGTCTAAGCATGCGATTGATTTTATTTAAATCATAACATGAAATGCTGTAAACACACAACATGCTCGCATAACACAAGTATTCATACATAGGAATACAATCAACAAGGTTTACTTAACAAGTTTGTTAGATTACATTACCTTGTTCTTAGCCCTTGAGGGTTTCTACCAATGCCTCATTCTTATTAATCATTAACTTATCCATCTTAGTCGGATAGTTTTACATGTTCTCTTAGATCCATAGACACCTCTGGTCTTGATCTTTTTTCTCAATTATTCTTTTCTTGAATAATTCTTAAGTTAAGCCTCTTAGGCCTCCGGTTGAGACACATATAGATCTCACCACCGGGTTATTTCTTTCATAACCCATAATACCCAACTTATCTCTTTAGACGGATAAACTCTGCCAGTCTTACTCCAACGGGCACCACTACGTGGCTCACGACCCTACCGGGCAACACCATGTGGCTCATGGCCCCTGACAAGGGAGTTCGACCACGGAATCAGAAACAATCACTCTGTTGTTTCCTCTTCCTTGCACGCGTGACTCCCAATCCCCTAACCCACTCTCAGGGTTAGTAATAATATACATTAGTCAGAAACATCTCTCTTGATGCCAACTCACAATCTTAGGGTGTTTTCCTAAGTCATTGCATTCACCGATTTAAGGGCCGCCCCCATACTTCCATTACTTAGAAGTTTTGGTTGTTTTCTCATATTGAGTCAGATCCTCATATAGGAGGTTGACTAATCATAAAAAGGGAGTTCAATAGCCCCGTATATCTCTTTTCTCGTTTCGAGTAAATTCATAAGGTTGCACTATGTTGTTCTCTAGTTGAGAGTTCTTATGTATTTCTCCACGTTTAAATTATTGAGTAGTTCAACTCTTTCTACGAGTCACTAACCAAACATCATCCTATCATGAGTTGATCTACAATATTCAGTCAGGTCACAACTCAAGCAAGGATGGTTACTTCACACAACAGGCATCGAGATATACATAAAATGCAGTAAACATCTTCGTGCATTTATCTTATTAGGTCGGTGCACATAAGCAAGCAGCACACAACCGAGTGTAACTCGGTAGGACACAAATTGCAAGAAAACCATACCTGTCACCTTAATGATGGCTAGCCTAAGGCGACGATCTCTTAGTCCCGACTGCCATTTCAACTAGTTCTCGTTCCTATAATTTATTCAGTCGAACAGTTAATTTCTTTATTAACCTCGACTACTTGTTACTACCTACGACACTTTCTTGTCGTTTCTTACATTCTTTAATTTCCCAAATATAAACCCACCTTATCTCAAGGTTTCTCATTCATTATCGCTTGTGATTATAAGTCCCTAATGTTGTCATTAACATTAACCTTATAATTCTTAACTCCACATTATATCTTACAATTGTTTGTACTTCTAATGACCTTTACATGTCACCTAACAAGTCCTAATCATCATCTAAGACCAATACCATTCAATCCCCTTCATTTAAATTCATTTTCAAACTCACGGTTGCATTTTCTGGTGTGGTCCGGGACCTGGTCCGGTCCTTAAGTCCCGGACCAACACACTACACAAACCCTCGGGACATTTTACACTATGGTCCGGGACATGGCACTTATCTTAAGTCCTGGACCAAACGATGGCCTTACTCTCGGACAGATTTTATGGGGTGGTCGGGGACTTCACCCTGGTCCTAAGTCCTGGACCATTCTCAAAATTGTACTCTCGGCCATTTTTTGTGTGTGGTCCGGGACCTTATACAAGGACTAGGTCCCGGATCCTGCTAAAAGCTGCTACATATTGACAGTTTCTATCTCAATTCCAACTTGTTTCTTTGCCCAACTCTTTTCCAATCTTTCCACATGCTTCCAAACATGTTCTAACACCATAATTACACTTTAAACCTCCTTAATCCATCGACCAAACCTATCATTTAATCCTTGATCAATTACTCAAATTTTCACTCTAATTTTCTGCACTTTGCAACTTGAATTTCCTAAGTTGCTAAGATGCATATTTGCTCACCACTTTACTAACTCAATTGTTTCACCTACAATCCTTTTGACCACACCAAATTCTTCCTAGACATTTTCATCACCATTATCCAAGCCCACTCATTACTTTCAAAGTCATGCACACTAGTTTCTCTCTAGGCAATCTAAAACATTCTACACCATATTTGCTATTTGCACAACTCATTACAATCCTTCAACTGTCATTTTAGGGTGATTCATCAACCCAATTCATCCCTATCAACTCCTAGTTAACCTTAGGTTCTCCAACTCATAACATCACCTAAAAACACTTGATTTTGCAGAAATTTTGCCATAACTTCGTTACTATACTAGCACATCCAAATTTCATTCTCTTCATCACCTAATCCAAAACATCCACAATTCAACATAAGCTAACCAAATCCTTAGTGGATTCTACCAGCACACAAATTTCACTCAATCTCATCAATCACATTATAATGTAATAACCTTAAATTGCTTGGCACTTAGGCCCTTAAATAACATAATTTAAACAGCTAACCTAACATTAGGTCAATGCCATTCACTTGCATTTTATCATTTCATTTTCAGTCCCCATTATATCAACCTAGATATAATTTTCTTAAGACTTAAACATAAGCATTAAGGTAGAACATTTACCTTAGCTTTTCCTTTTCTTTTCTTTCTCTTCTCCTCTTCTCTTTTCTCTTGTGATTTTCGGTCATGGGGCAATGTAGTTACCAATGCTCTAAACCAATACCCAATTGAAGGAAATGAGAACTAAGTAACACACTTAGACTCATGAATTAATCTATAACACAAGAGGAAGGTGTTTAAAGCACAAAAATCAGAAATTTACCTTACAACCCTAGAATGGCTTTTGGTCATGGATCAAAGGGGACCTTCCTCTAAGCTTTTGGAGCTTGAATCAATGCTCATACAAAGAAGGAAACAAGGCACTTGAGAATCCCAAAATCGGCCAAGTCAAGAAATGGAGAGAAGATGAGTTTTTGAGTTTTTTTCGTACCTTGAACCAAAGAGGAGATACTCTAGCTCCTGAAAATATAATTTTCGCCTCAAATGGAGCTATACCCATGGAGGTCAACTTCAACCATTGGAGGTTCTGAAAGGTGGAGAAGAAAGCTCTTGATGAGACTAAGAAGAATATGTGTTTGGTTTTCCATTTGGAGCCTTATAGTGGCTTGGGCAAGCAAAGAAATGTGGGAAGCCATGGGAGCTGCTCAAAATTTCCAAGGAAGAATAAGGGAAGGGGCTGCCGGCTGGGAGAATAAGGAATTAGGAGAGAGCGGAGGGAAATGAGAGAGAGAGTGTAAAAGCAATTTGTACTTTTTACTTTTTGACTTTTGTCTTCTTTTAACTAATAAGCTAGTTTATTAATTTAGAGAGGGGTGCTGATTCACTCATAAAAAACCGGCCCCCTGTAAATATCTAGGCAAGGGTGTTTTCGTCTTTTCACAAGAAACGCTCCTAAATTTCCCGGTTTGACACTATTCATCAACCGGGCCTATTTTCCGGATTTTTTTTGTTTCTTTAATTTTAATGATTCTTAGACCTTCATTAAGGTTTAATTATAGTTATATGATCAACTATAATTTTTACAAGTCCATTAAACCGCTTAAAGTCACATTTTCGGGTTTTCTAGAAAAATTTGCTTTAGGACTTCATTTGCGTTTTTAATCCACTATATGGATTTGTTTTCTTCAGGAATTGTTCCCACATGTTCTTAGTGTATAAATAAGTCTTAGGAATCCATATAGGACCCTAATTGAGGTCATATGCCTCATATGGTCGCTTACGCACATTTTTACGTTTTGTGCTTTTTAAGCGTTTTCTTCTTTCTTTTGGTTTTATTTACTTCACCAATGCTCTTTAGGCATCATTAGGCCTCTAAATATCATATTAGAATAATTTAATCACCATATTTAAGTCCGGGGTATTTCAATCTACCCCCCTTAAAGAACTTTGCCCTCAAAGTTGGTGAATCTAATATTGTTAGTCATTTAGACATATCTCAAGCCAAGGTCATAATATATATATATATATAACCTTACAGACTCAACAGGTTTGTTTTGATGCATACTATACATACCACACAACATGTCACTGCATGTATAGCAATCAAAAATACTCTTTTACATTCTCTCCATGGGATCGGTCTGAATACTCTTTCAGTCCCCGAATCCCATATCAAGTAATACTCTTTGTGATCCCGCAGGTACCGGTCACGCTGGACACTTACGCTCTCTGGCCCACGGTTCCTTTGGTTGTCTTGATCAAAACGTTCGCATATATAGATATCCTTAGGCACTATAGGTCGTCCAGACACAGGACTTCTCTACGTCCCGCTACCCTTGGAAAAAACAAAACATACACTGCCACCGTTCTACCGGTCATCTAGACAAAGGATCGCAGCCCTCGGTTAAGTGGCAGTGGTTTCAAAACTAGTCTTCACTCCCACCAATCTCCCGGTCATCAAGACAAAGGACCGCAACCCTCGGTTAAGTGGTAGTGGTTTCAAAACTAGTCCTTGTTTTCAATTTGAAGAAAATCCTTTTGAAAATACCAATCAAAAATCCTTTTTGAAAACTCAATACAACTCCAAATCCAATTTATACTAACTGCATCTATTCTTAACGTGATTACTTGTGACCACTTATAGGGAGCTTCAAGAATCATTCAACCCTGATGTGATCAACATCAGTGTTGAACTATCCTTCCACCCCAATTTGTGTTCAGTTTCCCTTGATCGCTAGCAAATCAAGTTCAACCTCCCACTTCAAAATCAAACCAGCAAATAATTCAATTATTTCCCATTTTCTATCTTTTAATCATTCTAGTCATAATCACAAAGCAATACTTTTCCAAATTATGGAACTCAGTCCATTATTCATTCTCAATTTTCCTCAAAGCAAATTACCTATGGAATTCAATTTCTACTAGGTTCCATGTCGGTTTCATACCGACTCAAACATCACAATACTATATCTGGTCTGAAATAAACATATACCATAGGGATTTTAATTCCCCAGGAGTTTCTCTACTCCTTTCCCCTTGTATTCTCACACCAGAGTTACAAGGTAGGTAAGTTTATATCAATGGTATTCGCATCTCCTGTGCGCAATGACCACAATTAGACTATGAGAGCTTATTAAAAATAGTTAAGGGTGTGAATTATGAATGACATAATTATTTTAACTACCTAACCAAAATTAGAATACTCCTAGAAGGATTCTGTTACCATTAACTAGTGAACCTTCAAAATTAATTTAGTGGAACAGGGCAATTGAAAGTAGTAATATATTTTAAGGCAAGGGTGATGGAAGACTAATACTTTGTATTTACTTCTAAATCTAGGATTTGGGTGATCAAGCTTGAGATAGGACACTTCTCAGGGCTACGTGTGTAAGGTATGTTATTGTGTGATCCGAATACCCCCGAGGGTCACCTAGGGTTCATATGTGTGAAAATTGTTTGATAAGAAGATATGTGTGTTTACAACCTTTTTATCACTCTTGCATGCTGAATGGTATCATGTGGAATGATATTCCTGCTTGAATTTCACTTGTGTGTGTAAGCTCAATGAGACCAATACCAAATAAATAAACACACATACTTATATTGTAATACCCCGAATTTTTGTAACCCTAATGGAAACCATAGCTCCATAGGAATTATTAGATAACACGAGGAAACCCTAGTTGTCGGGAATCAACCAAGAAACCCTGGAGAAACCCTAATTCAGAAAGTTTCGAAAAACATTGAAATTTCAGGGAGTTACTTAGAGTTCAATAAGCCTCGGTCAACTGTGGTCAAACCTTGGTCAACCTTGGTCTAACCTAGGTCAAACATTGGACAATGGTCAAACCTTGGTCAATGGTCAACTTTGACCATGATGATGCAGTGATGATGCAGTGGTGATGCAGTGATGATGCAGTGATGATGCAACGATGATGTCAGCATGACATAATGATGATGTAAGCGTCGAGGTGTCAAGAGATGAGAAGTTACACATGGTCCAATCAAGAGAAGCCTTGTGTCATCTTCATTAATGACTAAACTCCCTTAGGTGTCACTTTATCATTCGACAACAGTTGGAACCAATGAGGGTGAAACACGTGTCCTAACCTTATTAATTATTCTTGTCCTTATATAATCATGCAGATGATAAGGCTTATCATCTTAATAATGAGGGGCGGCCACACATGGAGGGTGGAGATTAATCCAAGCAAAATATCTATGATCCAAGGGCTGTAAGTGAAGACATCTTTCTTAACCTCATCACTATTCACTATTCTTGTCTTATTCTCATTATTAGCCATGCCACTTGTCTCCTTCATTTAATATGGCCGGTTACACATGGATGGATGGGATTAGAGCTTATCTAGGTGTCTCTCATCTAAGGCCTCCTTAAGGATAAGGCTTATCTCTTTAATCATTACACTTAGTTAATGAAGTAAAATGAACTCTTTTTGGAGTCCACTCACGCCATCTATAGGAGGGAGCTGGGTTATGATTTCCTTGCCTTATCCACACACCCTCACGCCATTAGAATACCATAGAAGCTCATAGAAGGCAACACCTACCATTAGAGAAGAGAATTCAAGCTAGAAATCAAGGAAAACAAGATTTCAAGGAGGGAGAAGAAGCTGGTGACTTGGGCGAATTGGCTGGTGGAAGAAATTGATTCAATTAGCTAAGGAACTTGTAAGGTCGTGCCTAGAATGGCAAGGAGAGTCCAGGTAACACTTATGCTCACCATTTCTTTCTTTAAACCCTGATTTTGAGCTTTAACTCTTGTTGATGGTAACTTGCGAACCCTAGATTCTCTTGAGCTTAAATTTTTACAGTGTTCTTAGATAGTTATTACTAGACTAATATCAAAAATTCAGGCCAAAATACCTTTGGGAAGTAGGATAATTTCTAGGAAACTTTTAGGAAGGAAAAATGTGTTTTAAGACTCCATGAGTGATTTCGATGGGATTTTGTTGAGTTTGGTGTGTTATTATACCTATATTAACTCATAATAATTTATTATTGGTGGTGGGAACTCGTGGTTAGACATACAAATGCTAGGTTAAGGTGGGAGGGCTTAAATGGTGCTTTAAGCCTTGAGACTTAGCTAAATAGGTTTCCGAATTCATCTTGCCTTGAAATTTTGAGGGTATTCTTATATTTTTAATTTAGATTCATGGTCAAAATATCAGGTCGAAACTCATTTGGAAAGTCATTCGAATTATTAGGAAGTGATTTGGGTTAAAGGTGTGCTTTAAGCTTGTATAAGTGTAATTGTGTGTTGGTTATTGGATTTAATGGTTTATCTGGTCATTATAGTCCTAATATGACTTGTGGTTTAAGTTTTATGAGATTGTGAAGTGTAAAATATATAAGGAAGTCCTGTAAGGATATGTATGTGTGTTAAAACTTGGAAAGAGAAAATTGTGTTTAAGTGTGGTTTTGGGTGTTTTGTTGCTTGGTTTAGCCTTGAAAGGGTTGGAATGATATTGGTTTGACTATTTATCAGAAAATATGATGTGGATATCTTAACCCCTTTCTAAGGATGATTGTGTTGTAATATTGTTCTGGAAGGTTTTGGGAATGATTTTTAAGTTATCCTTGTGTTGAATTTTGATTTATGAATGATAAGAGATTGAGCTGGTTTCTGGTGGGTGAATGGTATATTCATGGGAGGAGCTTATTATTACATGAATTGTGAAGAATCTATTTAAGAGTTTTACAAATTATGTTGGTCATGATTATGAATGTTGGATTGAAAATTGTATTGTGTGTGATACTATGTGATGGTGGACTTGTTGGTTGGTTGGATGGTGATATTGAGAAAGGCTATGGTTAGCCTCATTGAGAAAAGTTATTTGAGCAACTGAATATTAAGTCATTTTATGGCTTGCCGTATTGGCGACTGATTATTAGACTCCTATCAATGAATTGGGGTCGTCCTATGATCTACTCTTTGAGCTATGGTTAGCCTTAGGGGGTGTGCACACTTAAGGACATAGGGCCAGAGAATTGAGAGTTGTGGATTTCACTTTGTGATTCCAGTGGGGTGTTGAGATTTAACCGACTCACGAGGTACGAATGTGATGGTAATCCAAGGGCAGGTAAACTCTTCTGTGTGATATACTCTTATTGCATGCCTATGCTTGTGTGATGATGTTGGATGCTTACTTGTTATGCAAAGAGTTTTAAAGAAAGAATGAATTTTACAGGGTGTGATATTTGTTACTCAGCTTTGCTGACGTTTTCTGGTTTGTGCCTGTGGCCCCTTTGTGTGATTGCTTGCTGGCCACAGATTTGTGTTTATGGTTGCAGGTGAAGTTGATTCTTTGTGTGATATTGCTCTTGAGCTTGGGACAAGGGAACACGCCGACATAACTAGGAATTTTATTTATTTGTAAGTGGCAAACTCCTTGGAGCTTGTTCTGGGAGTTAGGTTGTAGGTGGATTAGCCTTAGCATCCACACTAGTTGGTGTGGGTGTGGCGGTAGCACTCCGGTTTGGCTTAGGTGTTATTTAGTCTTCCGCTGTAAAATATTGTAGAAAGTTGTACAAGTAAAAAATAAATAAATTAGGGTGTGAAAACCGGGGTGTTACATATATAAATTATAAGTAATGTCAAGGAATGTGTAACTGAGGAAAGATGATAAATATTGGATATGTTAACCATATCATATGAATAACCGGAGAATGTTTCTTAGGTAATGAGGAAGAAAATTCATTATTATATGATGAGTAAAATTTTTGATATGATACCAATTGTATGAAATTTCCTAGGAGGGTTTCTTAGGCAGAAAAGTGGAAAAACCTTATTTAAGGCAAACAAATATCAGATATGTATTTATTATATAAGTTCCTTAAAAATGTTCTTAGGCATTGAGACTAAGATCATTATCATATGGTGGTGTATTATTATTGGTGAGAAATTCAAGATATCCTTGGTCGCGGGTTGTGATCACGAGTGAATGACTAAGATCCGGTCTCCTCAAGGTATGGAAAGCCAACAAGTCCATTGAGTATTGGTCGATTCACCACATCTGGTGTCAGCTGCTGCCATAGGTTACCTGCCTTATTAGAGGGAATGTATCATTTTCTAACATGGTGACACATCAGGGTTATGGGATGATTAGTTATGAGATCTAAGTTATCTATACATTATGATTATGTACTTAACAAATATTACAATATAACTATGAATTATAATAAGTCTTATAAGGAATAACAAGGAAGCCCTGAGGGCTCAAGGAATGTATGAGTTCAAATCATTTATGAGATATTTACTGCGTGGTTGTCCTTTGTTTGAGCTTATTTGTATGAATGATTTATTGGATTCATGTTGTGGATGCTGATTTTGGGATGACTTTAATATTTATGTGTTATTTACTGAACTACTGGAAGCGGACTATATTAAATTGGTTTACATCTTAACTTCGACCAAATAACTCAAGTGTGATATGAAGGTGTATGGGAGTTGCATAATAGCATACTTAGCAGTTGGGCCGACCTCTCCAACAACATTTTACAAGTGTGTAATAAAGAATCACAACCGGAGAGCGGGGGATTGGGTAGACTTTTGGGATTATTTTGGTTTTTGGTATAGAAATGTATTTTGACTTACAGGTGTGAATGATGTTGTAAATGTTGGTGGTTATTTTGTAAATACTATCTCTGTCATACTCAGTGTTCTAGGAAGTTTTTGGTAGCCTTGTTGCGCACGGGTGTCTGTAACGACGGTAACATCCTATGAAGTTGTCGGTTGATGTATATTGATTCTGCTGCTATGATGGATTAATTGCTTTGGTGCACATGGATTAATTGTTTAAGGTAAATTAGGAGGAAGGGATGTTACATACATGATTAGTAATGGCAACATAACTGAAGCATTGGTATTGAACATATATCACCTCTGCCTTTCTCGTAATTCATTACGTCTTAATATTTTCTTCCTATCCTAGATTAGACTGTTGATGGGCACATTCTTCCATCTCCTTCCTTTTGAGTTGAGCTAGCCCCCATACTTTTTGTAGCAATGCCTACCTCATGTTTCTTCCTTTCTCTTTTCTTATTGAACTTTTCACTTATGGACACCTAGTTGTGTTTGAGCCCAGTCACTATACCACTTTTCCCCCATTGAATATGTTCCTAGTAACAAAGTAATAGAACAAATAACTTTACTTCTTCATTTTTTTCAATCATTATTAAGTTGTCTTGTTTTTTCTTCATCATTAGCAACCTACTTATCTTTATGATTTTTTGTTTACCTTACCCTATCACCATTTCTATTAGTTTTCCTCCTGAACGTGAGAGGAAGAGAAAGGTGAAGGATGTGAAGAGGTGAGTGTGAGCTTTCCACATAATGAGGGAGTGTGTAGAGGGAGAGTAATAAGGATGAAGGATTGTGCGAAAGAGAAGCTAGGACAAGAGATCGAACGAATGCGGGAGAAAGAGAGAGGCAAAGGCCTCAGTGCCCTCAAGTCATCCCATCGAGAATAGTAGTATGACGGTTGCACGTAGACCCAGGTGTATCTGTCCTCAATATATTTTTTTGATAAGTGGGGTGAGTTTTGAACCCAGGATCCTTTGGTTCAAGGATACCACTCCTCTACCGACCAAGCCACGAGGACTTGGCATCTGTCCTCAATATATGCTTGAAGATGGGCCAACTATGTGGCACCGCTTCTAGTTTCCTAGAACATTGTTCCTCCGTATGGCTAACACTTTAGGTCAGACATAAACTCCGCGGGCAGTTGGTGTAACACCCCTACTACACACTTACTATTAACTGGAGTCGCAGCAGAAAATAAACAACTAAACAATAACTAAACGATTGGTGCTACAACGCCGTCAACCACCCACGTGGTTAACAAGGCTGAATAAATACAAGTGTATCGGTCTGATGATCAGACTCCCGAGCATAGAACTAATAATCATATATACATAAACACAATACCGAGTATTTACTTACATCCTTCACTGTAAACCATCACTGTAAACTGTTCACAACCAAAATATATATCGCCACGGGAGCACAGGCGCATCCCGGGCCCAACATCCAAAATAATCAAAAGTAATCCTGCATCCGAGAATCTAAAGCCATTCTGCTTCTTCGATCCTCATCCTGCAGTAAAAGAAATATGGAGCCCCCGAGGGGGTCAGCAACCCTTGGCTGGTATGGTTAACGCGCAGCCCATCGGCTACCGGGATGCGCGCAACTAATTGTCATGATGACATGGCATTCATTTTAAAACACACAACATATACATATATCATAACATGGGTATTGTACACAACATCACACATAACATACAAGAACAATTCCTTTTAGGAAGTGAACCAACACAATTAGTTCCCATGGAGAGCCTAGAGAATGTTGCCATACTCATGCTAAGCTCGTTACATAACTCGTTACCGCCTGTTAGATTGAACGGATAACTTAACACAAGGTGCCTCGGATATAGTGATCCAAGCCACCGAAACAACACATAGTATGCCCCTGTGGCCCGACGTGAGTCAGTAAAATAGCCTTGGTTAAGCTAAAGGGAAGGTTGGAAACCAAATTGGAAAACAACCATAACATACAAAGAGAATCGAACCGGTTATGACATCGACTCCCATACTCACACGCGTGGCCGGAACAGACCGGACTCCTCACTTCCCCCGTTAGCACTTGTTAGTAGTTCAACATTGAACTCAATAAACAATTCACAATAATTGGTCAAGTCTTGTTAGACACACACAAGGGAAGAGAGAGTCATACTTAGCAATACAATAATATTTAACAACTGTAAACTCATTACATGACTTAAATCTTACAAGGTCATAAACACACAGAAAAACAAACAACACACAAGCCGGTGTAAACCGGTAGGCAACAGACTGCAAGAAAACCATACCTTGGTCCTTGCTTCGATTTGTTTCCACCGTAGGTCACTCCTATACATGTTTAAGAATGTCGGTCAATTACTTACTTAACTTCAAATTTACTAAATGTTTAACATGATTGTGTGACATGTTTTAATGACCAACTTAACCTTGGTTACCTCCATTATACCCCCTAGGGTTAACTACATTTGCCACATTCTTTACTGTTTTTTTTATAAGTTTTGGTTTGTCCGACCCACCAACTGGGTCGGACCCTTCCAGTGATTTTCGGGTTTGAAAAACTCTACTTGTCCGACCCATGTCCGACTCAACCATATGGGTCGGACCATTCCAGAACATTTACCGTCCTTTAAACATACACGTCCGACCCATGTCCGACCCAAGCCCTCTGGGTCGGACCGTTCCAGAACTCTTTACTGGCGTCTAACAGAGGCTGTCCGACCCAAACTTGGGTCGGACCCCTGGGTCGGACGCCACCAGAACATGTCCAAAATTGTTAAATCTTCACCAAACTTCTCCTAAAGCCTCCTAATGTTTTCTAACATCATTTGGTACACTTACACCCTCATACAACATCCATGAAATTCATTTTCTATCTCCTTTAACACTTACTCATTTCATACCAAAATTCCTAACACTTATGATATTTTCTCCTTGGTTTTCTAAGTGGTGTTTCATACCTATGATAACCACTATGCCAATAATGTTTCCTCACCACTACAACATCATCTCCCAAGCATCTTTTCTTCCTAAATAATTCCTTGAACATCTTTACAAGTTTATAGCTTCCCATGCAACAAATCACTTCATCCCTTTTTCACCAACAATACACAAGTCCTAAATACAATCTCACCATGATCTTGAAATGTCCCAAAACATTCTTTTGCATTCTAAATCCTCTAGAACATTGCCTAAGCCCTTTTTACATCTTTAAACACCTTAATGCATGTTTCTTCCACTAGTTGAACACTTAACCATTCTAAACATTTCCTAGCTTACCAAACTCATTTTAAACCCTTAGAACTTCTTGTTTATTACCTAAATTTTGACATGAACCCTCCTAGAACATTACTAAACCAAAACACAATGTTTTCACCATTAAACAACCAAGAACACTAAAATCCATCAAACACATTCTTATACACAAAACTTCACTCATTTAGCACCACATCACAATATAGTGCATAATTAAATTGCTTGGCACTTAGGCCCTTAAATGGCTCTTAAATCATAAATCAACTGAATTTCCACAATACATTTGCCTTTGACCTGCAAATACACCCAACAATACATATGCCTTTTACTAAGCCCTTGAGAGCATTTTCTAAGTCATTCACCATTGGCTCCTTAGATCATTTTTAACAAGCAATATGATCCTTTCTCCTAAGACTTTAAACCACATTAGGTTAGCATATTTACCTCTTTTCCTCACAAACTTCTTTCTTGTTTCCTTGACTAAATTGGCAAGGCTTTTAGTTGCTTGTCAACTTCTAAACATTATACAAATGATATAATGAGTATACAAGCTTTATGCTTCATCTCATTGTAAACCCTAGTTACATATATTATTTTAAAGCATTAAGATGATTGTTTTACCTTGGAATGGAAAGAAGTTTGGATATGTAGCAAGAGAGGACTCCACCAAGCCCTTGGAAGATTCAAATGAAGCTAAAACAAGCAAGGTAAGGACACCATCAATGGTGATTTTCGGACAACACACAAACATGAAGGAAATGTTATTTTTCTTTGAGTTTCCTTACCTAGAAGCAAAGGAGAACAACAATATGTGAAAAATGAGCTCAAGCTCCTCCCATGGTGATTCCTCTTGGCACCGAAATGGAGCTCTTGGGATTTTGAGAAGATAGGAATGAAGAGCTTGATGAGACTAAGAGAATGGTGGTCTTTGTTTTTGATTTGGCAAAGTGAGCTAGGAGTTACAAGAGGTTGAAGATGAAGAATGGTGGTGGCACTATTGCAAAACGTGAATGGAGAATGAAGAAGAGATAGAAGAGAGCTTGGAACCGTGGGAAATGAGGAGGGAAATGAGAGAATGAGATAAGTTTGCTTTTTAAGAGATATTAAGTAGTAAAGCAAATAGTAACTTGCTTTATCATTTGTTATTTATTTTGTTAACTTACAAGGTGGTGACTCACCTCATAAAAACCGGCCCCCTTAATGTTACTAAGGGTATTTTAGTCTTTGTTGGCCAATTTAATTACTTATACAAACATATGTTACAAACTAGCTTATTTTAGTTACTATTCACTAAAACAAGGCACATAGATGTGAAATTTTTGATTTCCCATTGATATAGACTTCCAAATGTGATACTATATAGTACACATGTTAATTAAAGAGTAATGATGGACATTTAGCCATTCAAAACTCATTTACAAGACAATTTTTCAAAAATGTGCTTTAAGACTCCTTAAAGCACATTTTGTGTTTTAACTTGTTTTCAAGCTTGGTTTTCTTTGCTAATTGGTTTAATATGTTCATTATATAAATAAGGTCTTGGTAAGTTCATTAGGTCTTAACCAAGCTTATCCCAAGCTTAGAGCACATTTTGGCTTTTATTGACCTTAAAGCACATTTTGTGTTTTCTATGGTTTAAATTGCTTACTAATGTTTCTAAGACTCTTTTTAGTCTTACCACACCTTATTTTAGTGTTTAAAAACATAACTAGGTTTGGGGTATTTCAATCTACCCCCCTTAAAAGAACTTTGTCCCCAAAAGTTCATACTTCCACATGTCCTAAATATTAGAACACGGGAACACATATCAACAATACTTCCATAACAACATTAACAACATCCTTACATAACATCGGACACCTGGTCCAAACAACAAAACATCACAACAACATTCAGACTCAGCGGTCTGTAACATAACAGGGTAACAACATGACAACACAACACATACAATGTATCCAAGTACATGTCGCACACACATGACCGAAACGGCTCTACCCCCCTTAAATAGGGGTACGCCCCGTACCCTATACATACAAACGCTAAGAAGTAAACAATGACGGGTACTTCGCCTTCATCTTATCTTCCAGCTCCCAAGTGGCCTCCTCAACGTCCTGGTTAGACCAGAGAACCTTCACCAGTCTCACAGACTTATGGCGAGTGTCTCGAGTCTTAGTGTCCAGAATCCGTACCGGAGTCTCCACTGAACGCATGGTCGGCTCTAAAATTAGCTTTTCAGGCTGAAGTACATGAGACAGATGAGACATATATTTCTTCAACTGGGACACATGAAATACATCATGTACCTTGCCCAGCTCGGCGGGTAAATCAAGTCTGTAAGCTACCGGGCCGATCCGCTCCGTCACAACATATGGTCCACATATTTTGGGCTCAACTTGCCTTTCTGGCCAAAATGAAATACTCCCTTCATGGGGGATACTCTCAAAAATACCTGATCGCCCACGGCGAACTCCAGGTCACGTCTGCGCACATCCGCGTACGATTTCTGTCTATCCTGAGCTGCCTTCATGTTAGCCCGGATCTGGCGAACTTTTGCCTGAACTTGTTCCAGATACTCTGGTCCTATAATGACCGTCTCACTCGACTCATCCCAGCATAATGGCGTGCGGCATGGTCTACCGTACAAAGCCTGGAAAGGAGACATCTTGATCGAAGCATGGTAACTGTTGTTGTAGCTAAACTCGATCAGATGTAACTTGTCAATCCAGCTGGTCTGAAAGTCAAGTGCACATGCACGTAACATATCCTCAAGTGTCTGGATGGTGCGCTCACTCTGACCATCTGTCTGTGGGTGGAACGCTGTACTTAGCTTCAGCTCGGTACCAAGCGCTTCCCGTGTGGATTTCTAGTACCTAGAGAGGAATCTGGTATCCCTGTCAGACACGATAGTCTTCAGTACCCCATGGTGCCGAACAATCTCTCTATCAAAGAGCTCTGTTAGTTTTGCCACTTTCCAGGTGTCCTTCATCGGTATGAATCGAGCCACCTTGGTCAGTCGGTCAACAAACCCAAATCATATTCAGACCTCCCCTTGTAGGCGGAAGCCCTACTACGAAGTCCATAGAAATATCATGGAACTTCCACTCAGGCACTGGCATGGGCTGTACCATACCACCAGGCCGTCGTGCTCAAACTTGACCTTCTGACAAGTGAGACACCTCAACACATAATCATTCACATCCTTTTCATTCCAGTCCACCAAAAATAACGTTTCATACCCTTATACATCTTTGAAGCTCCGGGGTGAATCGAAGTGTAGAACAGTGGGATTCACTCAGTATGCGCTCCTTCAGCTCAGCGCTACTCCTCGGAATACACAGTCGGCCATTCAGCCTAATCAGGTCATCATCGTGGAGTCTGAAGTCGTACTTCGACCCTCGAATGTGCCATCAATAAGCTTTGTGTAATCTCCATCATATACTATCCGCATCTGAGCATCCGCACCTTCTTCAACCAAGCTAGAATGAGAGACTAGCGAATGGAGAGAGTGTGCTCGCGACTCAGTGCGTTGCTACCATATTTGCCTTACCTCCTTATACTGCAGATTGATGTCATAGTCATTTAGGAACTCGACACCTTCTTTGCCTCATGTTCAACTCCTTCTGAGTGAACAAGTATTTAAACTCTTGTGGTCGGAATAGATTGTCACACTTACCCCATACAAGTGATGTCGCCATATCTTCAGTGCAAAGACAATGGCACCCAATTCTAAGTCGTGGGTAGGGTAGTTCTCTTTGCTTTTCAGCTGTCGGAGGCGTATGTTACGACCTTCCCGTGTTGCATTAACACACAACCCATACCTCTGCCTGATGCGTCGCAATAGACCTCAAAACCATCTGGACCGTCTGGTAAAGTCAGGACTGGTGCAGATGTCAGAGCATCCTTGAGACTCTGGAAAGAACTCTCCCAGTCGACTGTCCACTCGAATGGTGCATCCTTTTTCATCAAGGAAGTCATCGGCTTCGAGACACTGGAGAAGTCCTTCACAAACCTCCTATAATAACCTGCTAGACCGAGGAAGCTCCTGATGTCGGTAACTGTCTTCGGCCTAGGCCAGGTGCGCACTGCATCAATCTTTGCCGGATCTACAGCGATCCCGGCTTCAGAAATCACATGTCCAAGAAAGGATACTTGGTTCAACCAAAACTCACACTTTGAAAATTTAGCATAAACTGATTCTTTCTCATGTTTGCAACACACTTCTCAGGTGGCTTTCGTGCTCACCTCTCGATTTCGAGTACACAAGTTATCATCGATGAAGACTACCACTGACTTGTCCAACTGATCTTGGAACAAGCGGTTCATTAAGTCCATGAACTTGGCTGGTGCATTGGATAAACCAAACGGCATAACCGTAAACTCATAATGTCCATACCTTGTTCTGAATGCTGTCTTCTCAATATCACTGTCACGGATGACAATCTGATGGTATCCGGATCGTAGATCTATCTTAGAGAATACTGATGCCCCTTTCAACTGATCGAATAAGTCATCGATGCGTGGTAAAGGGTAACAGTTCTTCACCGTAACTGCATTCAGCTCTCGATAGTCAATACACAAGCGGAGGCTACCGTCCTTCTTCTTCACGAAGAGGACCGGTGCTCCCCATGGTGAAACGCTAGGGCGGATAAATCCCTTGTCGAGTAGGTCTCTCAGCTGCTCCTTGAGCTCAATCATCTCTGTTGGAGCCATACGATAGGACGCCTTCGCAATTGGTCCGGTGCCCGGAACCAAATCAATCTCAAACTCAACTTCCCGTGCTGGCGGCATGCCCGGCAGTTCCTTAGGAAATACATCAGGAAACTCCGACACTACCGGCACATCAGGACTAAACTCTGGGTCCTCTCTCTATGTCCTGGACATAGCAGAGGTATACATCACTTCCTCGTCGTAGTTCACGACACATAGCCATGCGGTGATGATCTGAGTCGAAGGCTCCCTGGGCCTCTGGCGGTAAGATATGGTAACCCCAGACTGACTCCGAAGAAGCAGACGATGCTCGGCACACAGGATTCTGCCCTTGTACCGCTCCAACCAGTTCATCCCGACAATCACATCAAAGCCAAGTCCGTCGAACTCTATCAAGTCGATCGGAAATTCTTCACCTCTGATTCGTACAACAACATCTCGGTGGTAGCGGGTACACCTGATCCGCTCTTTCGACGGGAGAGTGACTAGGAAGTCTGGCATCTCATCACCGTCTAACCCCATCCTCTTCGCAAAATATAGCGAAATAAATGTATGTGAGGCTCCGGAGTCGAACAAGATCGAAGCGTCCACGCCATTGACTGGAAAGGTACCGGTGAGAATCGTGTCGCTCTTGCCGGCTTCTGCCTCATTGCAGAAACTCAGTATACCTCCCGTTCCGAGTGCACAACCTAATTCATTGGCAAACTAATAAGTATTTGGTAACAACACGGTTGACATGCTTCAAACAACTCCACTCTATTCATTAACACACTCTTTTTACAACATCCGTTGGCTTATACTGTCGCCATAATTAACACTTACAACATCCTTAACACACATTGGTTTAACACATCACATACTTATACAAGGCTTAAAACTGTCTGAAGGTCAAATTCAAACGTCCGGGTTTCATGTGTGTGGCATTGATCACTGCCGATGGTGCGGTATTCAGCTTGATCTTCTTGATGCCATGGTATAGCATCCTTGACTGCCCACCCATGATTAACACATCTCCTGATTTTAGTACTAACTTCTTTGCGAGATCAGCACGCTTCTGCTCGCCATATATAAACACTGCGGTATCACCAATGGACCAAGACACCACGGGTACTCCCTTACTTAGAGACTCGGGTGTTTCATCCTTATCTTGGTGTAAACCTAACCGTCCACCTTTCTGGTAGAAGTTCACAATACATAAATCTGCTTTAACACTTGGAACTGAATCCGTTTCAACTTGTTGAGCAATTCCCACGACGTGGTTAACGACCGCAAGGAACTCCTCAGGTATACTTGGTACAGTTGCTCCATCTTCAGCTCGCACTTCTTGATATGTCTTGGTGTAGGGGTTCCAGTCCTTACCCATGCACATCATCTTCAATTTCATTCTTGATCCGCTTGGGTATTCAGGCATGTAGAAACCTCCAGGTTTTGCTCCTAGTTCGTCGCATCGTCGGATGATGTGTATTTGTGCTTCCGGTGTCAGGTATCCATTTAGAAGTATCATACCTGGCTGGATAACCTGACATTGCTCCATTGGAAAGTCGGTGATGTTGATGGTGGTTTTTTCAGGGTTTGGTGTAGGTGGGATTGGATAACATATATTGAAGGTTCCTAAGTTTTCAAATTACCTAATTAGGTGTTCTCACATTATACTTTAACTGTTTACTTACATGGTTATTTACTTGGATTCACTAACAGACACATGCATGAAATGCAGTATGCAATCACTTATTTCACTCAACAGTTTGGGCGGTACCTGGTCTAGAAGAGGGCCCTGGCGCCTCAGACCGGTCCACCACATGCAGGGTGGCCTTGCTAGGTCCCGACCCCTTCCCCTTCTGGGAGTCTGTGTACCTCTGATCTGGGGGTGGCTGATTCACCGTCTTCGGGCCATCGGTGGTCACGGTGGCCTTACCCTTCCATTGCCCCTTAGGCCTGTAGTTTCTATTGTTCGGGTTCTGCCAGCACTCATAGTCGCGGTGCCCCATCTTTTTGCAGTATCGGCACTGCACATCATTACCCTTGTAGTCCTTGCCGGGGTGGTCTCCGTTACACCACTTACAATAGTAGTGGCGCTCCGGTCCAGAGCCCGTGCTAGCCTTGGGTGGGTAAGAGCGTAAGGGCTTGGCCGCATACGCGTAGGTGAGCTGCAGAGGCTCCTCAGCAGTGGTGGTCTGGGTCTGGCCCTTGCCACCCTGTTGCTGTCCCTTCTGGGACTGGGGGTATGGCTTCTTCTTCTTTCCTCCCCCTTGCCCTTGCGTGCCTTGGCCCTCGCTCATGGCCTTGCGCTTGAGCGCACTCTCCTCGTCCCTCAGACGGACGGTGATCTCAACAATTGCAGCGGCATGGTAGCACTCCTATTTTTAGGGTGTTAGTTATGCCCCGCTAAACAAACTCACATCACATTAACATACTATACATACTTATTCACTTATACTGTAGTTCATTACCTGCAAGGTAGTATACCCGCTCGGCCCCATGCCGTAGCGTAAACGGTAACTCAACCCGTTGTAAAAACGGTTCACTAAAATCCGGTCTGAGTAGCCCAGATCCGGCAGCAGATGGATGAGTCCGATAAAAGCGGTGTAGTACTCATCAACTGTCTTGTCTCCCTATCTCAAACTGTCAAGCTCTAGGCGCTTGGCCTCCTGAACGTGAATCGGGTAGTACTTGGCTCGTAGCAGGGCCGTGTACTCCCTCCACTGGAAGGTAGGATCTCCAACTCTTCCCTCCCTTACCAGCTTCCACCATGTCTGAGCCGATCCCTTCAGATAGTAAGCGGCTAGTCGGACCTTGACACCAGCAGGAACGTCCAAGGTCTCGAAAGCGGTCTCCATCTCGGAGATGTACGCCTCCAGCTTACTAGGGTCGGTCTCCCCACTGAATGACGGGGGTCTCAAATCCGCCAACGCCTTGACCCAGTTGGTCTCGCGCGGCTGTGGTTGCGGTTGTGGCCCTTGTTGACCCTCACCGCCTTGCTGCTGCTGCATCGCAGCTAATAATTGTGGGACCATCTGGGCTACGGCGGCCGCAACAGCGTCGGCCATGACCAGTGCCGTAGGGTTCTCCCCCTGGTTCCCAGTATCACCAATGCCGCGCCCGCGGCCTCGACCTCGTGGTCTACCTGACATCTGAATTCACATGAACATTTATTAGCACTGTGCTTGCACACTTATCGGTCCAACGGTTGTAACATCTTCCCGACAATAAGGTATCTCCACACTTAGTTAGTGGTTAACCTTCTCATAATTGCTTTCTTAGTAACTATGGTTAGGTTTCCTAACTCGGTATATCCCTTCGCTCTGATACCACTTTTTGTAACACCCATACTACACACTTACTATTAACTGGAGTCGCAGCGGAAAATAAACAACTAAACAATAACTAAACGATTGGTGCTACAACGCCGTCAATCACCCATGTGGTTAACAAGGCTGAATAAATACAAGTGTATCGGTCTGATGATCAGACCCCCGAGCATAGAACTAATAATCATATATACATAAACACAATACCGAGTATTTACTTACATCCTTCACTATAAACCATCACTGTAAACTGTTCACAACCAAAATATATATCGCCACGGGAGCACAGGCGCATCCCGGGCCCAACATCCAAAATAATCAAAGGTAATCCTGCATCCGAGAATCTAAAGCCATTCCGCTTCTTCGATCCTCATCCTGCAGTAAAAGAAATATGGAGCCCCCGAGGGGGTCAGCAACCCTTGGCTGGTATGGTTAACGCGCAGCCCATCTGCTACCGGGATGCGCGCAACTAATTGTCATGATGACATGGCATTCATTTTAAAACACTCAACATATACATATATCATAACATGGGTATTGTACACAACATCACACATAACATACAAGAACAATTCCTTTTAGGAAGTGAACCAACACAATTAGTTCCCATGGAGAGCCTAGAGAATGTTGCCATACTCATGCTAAGCTCGTTACATAACTCGTTACCGCCCTGTTAGATTGAACGGATAACTTAACACAAGGTGCCTCGGATATAGTGATCCAAGCCCACCGAAACAACACATAGTATGCCCCTGTCGCCCGACGTGAGTCAGTAAAATAGCCTTGGTTAAGCTAAAGGGAAGGTTGGAAACCAAATTGGAAAACAACCATAACATACAAAGAGAATCGAACCGGTTATGACATCGACTCCCATACTCACACGCGTGGCCGGAACAGACCGGACTCCTCACTTCCCCCGTTAGCACTTGTTAGTAGTTCAACATTGAACTCAATAAACAACTCACAATAATTGGTCAAGTCTTGTTAGACACACACAAGGGAAGAGAGAGTCATACTTAGCAATACAATAATATTTAACAACTGTAAACTCATTACATGACTTAAATCTTACAAGGTCATAAACACACAGAAAAACAAACAACACACAAGCCGGTGTAAACCGGTAGGCAACAGACTGCAAGAAAACCATACCTTGGTCCTTGCTTTGATTTGTTTCCACCGTAGGTCACTCCTATACGTGTTTAAGAATGTCGGTCAATTACTTACTTAACTTCAAATTTACTAAATGTTTAACATGATTGTGTGACATGTTTTAATGACCAACTTAACCTTGGTTACCTCCATTATACCCCCTAGGGTTAACTACATTTGCCACATTCTTTACTGTTTTTTTATAAGTTTTGGTCTGTCCGATCCACCGTCCGACCCACCAACTGGGTTGGACCCTTCCAGTGATTTTTGAGTTTGAAAAACTCTACTTGTCCGACCCATGTCCGACTCAACCATATGGGTCGGACCATTCCAGAACATTTACCGTCCTTTAAACATACATGTCCGACCCATGTCCGACCCAAGCCCTCTGGGTCGGACCGTTCCAGAACTCTTTACTGGCGTCTAACAGAGGCTGTCCGACCCAAACTTGGGTCGGACCCCTGGGTCGGACGCCACCAGAACATGTCCAAAAATTGTTAAATCTTCACCAAACTTCTCCTAAAGCCTCCTAGTGTTTTCTAACATCATTTGGTACACTTACACCCTCATACAACATCCATGAAATTCATTTTCTATCTCCTTAAACACTTACTCATTTCATAAATAACTCCTTGAACATCTTTACAAGTTATAGCTTTTCATGCAACAAATCACTTCATCCCTTTTTCACCAACAATACACAAGTCCTAAATACAATCTCACCATGATCTTGAAATGTCCCAAAACATTCTTTTGCATTTTAAATCCTCTAGAACATTGCCTAAGCCCTTTTTACATCTTTAAACACCTTAATGCATGTTTCTTCCACTAGTTGAACACTTAACCATTCTAAACATTTCCTAGCTTACCAAACTCATTTAAAACTCTTAGAACTTCTTGTTTATTACCTAAATTTTGACATGAACCCTCCTAGAACATTACTAAACCAAAACACAATGTTTTCACCATTAAACAACCAAGAACACTAAAATCCATCAAACACATTCTTATACACAAAACTTCACTCATTTAGCACCACATCACAATATAGTGCATAATTAAATTGCTTGGCACTTAGGCCCTTAAATAACATGGCTCTTAGGCCCTTAAGATGCATAAATCAAAACACTGAATTTCCACAATACATTTGCCTTTGACCTGCAAATACACCCAACAATACATATGCCTTTTACTAAGCCCTTGAGAGCATTTTTCTAAGTCATTCACCATTGGCTCCTTAGATCATTTTTAACAAGCAATATGATCCCATTTCTCCTAAGACTTTAAACCACATTAGGTTAGCATATTTACCTCTTTTCCTCACAAACTTCTTTCTTGTTTCCTTGACTAAATTGGCAAGGCTTTTAGTTGCTTGTCAACTTCTAAACATTATACAAATGATATAATGAGTATACAAGCTTTATGCTTCATCTCATTGTAAACCCTAGTTACATATATTATTTTAAAGCATTAAGGTGATTGTTTTACCTTGGAATGGAAAGAGAGTTTGGATATGTAGCAAGAGAGGACTCCACCAAGCCCTTGGAAGATTCAAATGAAGCTAAAACAAGCAAGGTAAGGACACCATCAATGGTGATTTTCGGACAACACACAAACATGAAGGAAATGTTATTTTTCTTTGAGTTTCCTTACCTAGAAGCAAAGGAGAACAACAATATGTAAAAAGGTGAGCTCAAGCTCCTCCCATGGTGATTCCTCTTGGCACCAAAATGGAGCTCTTGGGATTTTGAGAAGATAGGAATGAAGAGGTTGATGAGACTAAGAGAATGGTGGTCTTTGTTTTTGATTTGGCAAAGTGAGCTAGGAGTTACAAGAGGTTGAAGATGAAGAATGGTGGTGGCACTATTGCAAAACGTGAATGGGGAATGAAGAAGAGATAGAAGAGAGCTTGGAACCGTGGGAAATGAGGAGGGAAATGAGAGAATGAGATAAGTTTGCTTTTTAAGAGATATTAAGTAGTAAAGCAAATAGTAACTTGCTTTATCATTTGTTATTTATTTTGTTAACTTACAAGGTGGTGACTCACCTCATAAAAACCGGCCCCCTTAATGTTACTAAGGGTATTTTAGTCTTTGTTGGCCAATTTAATTACTTATACAAACATATGTTACAAACTAGCTTATTTTAGTTACTATTCACTAAAACAAGGCACATAGATGTGAAATTTTTGATTTCCCATTTATATAGACTTCCAAATGTGATACTATATATTACACATGTTAATTAAAGAGTAATGATGGACATTTAGCCATTCAAAACTCATTTACAAGACAATTTTTCAAAAATGTGCTTTAAGACTCCTTAAAGCACATTTTGTGTTTTAACTTGTTTTCAAGCTTGGTTTCTTTGCTAATTGGTTTAATATGTTCATTAGTATATAAATAAGGTCTTGGTAAGTTAATTAGGTCTTAACCAAGCTTATCCCAAGCTTAGAGCACATTTTGGCTTTTATTGACCTTAAAGCATATTTTGTGTTTTCTATGGTTTAAATTGCTTACTAATGTTCCTAAGACTATTTTAGTCTTACCACACCTTATTTTAGTGTTTAAACAACATAACTAGGTTTGGGGTATTTCAGTTGGGCAGGTGGGCCCTATTATTATTGGAACGAGCCACATAATTGAAATTTTCACACTTTTATCAAGTGGGGTGGACACATGGTGCGGGCAGGAACCAGGATAGCTAGTCATAGTTTGGGTTGAAGCATACAACCAATTATTCTCAGCCCACACTAGGCCTAAGAAAGTGTCGAAGTCTTGAATGGATAAAGGTGTCAGAGGTTGAGAAAATGAAGGGTTGCATGAGAGAAGGTTAGAGCTTGACCCGATTGTCAAGGAAATGGATAGCAATGACAAGAGCCAAGTTGGTGACCCGTTTATCCTATCTACATTAGAGTCCCATATGGAGTCACCAAAAGGATGAATCAAAAGAAAAGGCCAAGGAAAACTGAGCATTTGAGGCAGATATAGAATCAAACCAAGGATCCGATGAGAAGGGGAAAAGCGAGATGCGAAAGCCATGAGAAGATAATTTGAAGTCTTAGAGTACTCTTCAGGCTTGAGCCAAAGATTGTCATCGATACTGACACTGCGAGAGAGCATAATGAGCCCCACTCAAGTGGGACCGAAGACAAAAAGCAAGTTGATAGTGACACCATTGTCGTGGAAATGGAGATTGAAGCAAAGGAAAATTTTCAGAATTTCTAAAGGAGCTTGGATGTAAAGTTCTTAACGATAAGTGAGCCTTAAAAACTTTAACAGTAGATACTTGGAATCAAGCAAGGGGTAACTTAAATGGTGCATAGCAGAGAAGGATAAGGAAAGAGTTGCTAACTCAAGCACGCACAAAACAAACTCCCACTCCATAATGAAGAAAATAGAAGGGGGAGACAGGAAACACCTTTTAGGGTTTAGCAACTACACACAATGTATTAGGTCAACAACTAGAGGCAATGTTAGGACCTAAAGAATAACTAGGGACAAAACTCACATAGGCATAGACATTAGGAAGGAAAAGGTAGGTTATAGTTAAAGATGATGGTTTTTTATCTTTATTCCATATATGTCTATCCATGTTTGTGAAGTTTGTCCCATGGTCTCCATTAAAGAAAAGAATAAAAATTTAAATTGGTCATGCAATCAAACAAATTTGGTAAAACGAATAGCATAGAAATACAACTACTTATAAAAAAAGCATAGAAATACAACTAAGTTTATAGTCTTGAAACCTTGCATCTACTAAAGCATGCAGTTACACAACATTATTCACAATCGGCAGTACATAAATAAAACAAGCATTCTAATACAGAATGGAGAGCCTGGCACTGGAGCCATATTAGAAGATGAAGAGTGTCATGTGTCAAATAGAGATTGGAGGAAAAATACTAAGAGAAGAAAAACTGAAGAAATAAAAAGAAGGGAAATTTCATGAAATGCCACTATATTTTTGGCTAATTCATGAAATGCCACTCAAAAAGAGAAAGTCACAAAATGCCACTATATTTTCGTAAAATTCCATGAAATGCCACTATAGTCATTGACTAGATGGAAAAAAGACAAAAATACCCCTACTAGTGAACAAAGTACTTTTAAAGTTTACAATATGCCCCTAAGTGTTAAAAAACTTACAAAAATTCACAAAAATATACAAAATACGATGAAAATTTATAAAAATATAAAAAAATTATAAAAATTAGAAAAGATGAAAAAATGAAAAAAATGGAAAATGAAAATATCATAAAATATTAAAACAAATATATATTAATATTAAAAATTTATTCAGTACCATAATTGAATATTATATTCTAAACAAATAATTTATATCAATTAAGTACCATAATTTATACCAAATAAGTACCATAATTTTTACCATACATTTTTTATTTTCTATCAATTTACATTATTTCTTCAAAGTAAATAATTTAATTTTTTTTATTTCGCTGATAAATTTAAATATAATAATTTATTTTGAAGAAAAAATTTAAATTAATAGAAAATAAGAATTTAAAAATGTATGGTAAAAATTATGGTACTTATTTGGTAAAAATTGTGGCACTTAATTGGTATAAATAGGTAGAAAAATTGGTATAAATTATTTGTTTAAAACACAATATTCTTTTTATGGTACAGAATAAATTTTAAAAAATGAAACATTTGTTTGTTATAATATTTTATGATATTTTCATTTTTTTCATTTATACATTTTTATAATTTTTTAAAATTTTTGAATTTTTATAAATTTTTGAATTTTTATAAAATTTTGAATTTTATAAATTTTTTGTGATTTTTTTATATTTTTATTGTATTTTGGATATTTTTGTGAATTTTTGTAAATTTTTTAGCACTTATGGGCATATTATGAACTTTAAAAGTACTTTGTTAACTAGTAGGGGTATTTTTCACCTTTTTCCATCTATAGTGGCATTTCATGGAGTTTTACGAAAATATAGTGGCATTTTGTGACTTTCTTTTTTTTAAGTGACATTTCATGAATTAGCCAAAAATATAGTGGCATTTCATGAAATTTCCCTTATTGTAATTGTTATAAAGTTTTTAGGATTTTAAGTCACTGCTATAATAGTTTCTATATTATGTAATAATATATATTTTTTATATAAATTAAGTTTTCTATTTATTGTAAATTTTATGATTCTAATTATTTTAATTATTTTATTTTGGTTTTTTAATTGAATTCAAATTTATTTGATCTTTGTTCATATTTTAAATATAAAAAAATTGACCAAAATCCTTGAGCTTATTGCGGGGCATATATTGCGAGGGTGAAGTGGGGATATAGAAAATATAATATACCAGAACCTGAATGGAGTTGCATCTCGTAATAAAATTGAAACCTCACGAGTATATCATAATGAAAATGAAACCTCAGAGGTACATCGTAAAAAAAAAACCTCAAAGGTATCTCGTAATAATTCAGTGGTATCTCCTAAAATTCACTCAAACCTACTCAATCAATCTTCATAAAGCCCACATAGGCATATTAACCGTTAATAAACAGTTCGTATGATTGGAATATATCAGTAAAAGCTTGGTGCTGAAACCTATTTCGTCTTTTTTACTTTGTCTTTTTGTAAAAAATTAAAATATTATAGTTTATTTAGATATAAGTCCAAATAACATAAATTTTATATCGTTGTACATCATAAATTTAGCTCTTCAAAATAAGACCCAACATCAATATGTTTTGTAAATTTATAGTTTATATTTTTGGGAAAATTCACGGGATACCACTAAAAAGTTTGTTAATTCACAAAATACTACAGTTTTTAAAAAAGTTTTTCAGATACCACAAAATATAATTTTAATTCATAAGATACCACAAATTATTAACCCATAACTTTTTGAGACCAAAATACCCCTACTTGTTAATAAACATAGTTCACGGTTTACCACATAAATATTATTAATTCACAAGAAACCACAAAACTAAATAATATATATAAAATAGAAAAAAATAATAAAATTTTAAGTTAATTATTTTATTGGTTAAAATTTTATAAAATAAAAAACACATATATAATTATTTTTAAAAATATATTAAAAACCACTATATATCATTTAAAAACTACACAAATTAACTAAAATAAAAAATAGTTAAGAGAATGATAATTCAAAGTTTTTATAATTTTTTTACTCAAAGTATCTTTAGTAATGTATAATAGTATTATAAAAAAATTAAATTTATATAAAGTAAATTATTATTCTCTGTTTTTGTCTATTTTTAATTCAATTTGTGACTTCTCTAATGTATTATACCTTTTATAATTCTTTAATGTTTTTAATATATATATGGTAATTTTTATTTCTTCAACATATGTATATTAATTTTTGTTTTGAATTAAAATATATAAATTGATATATAAAAAAAATATTAGACTATAAAACTCTTAACTATTGTTTACTTTTAAGTCAAATTATTTAGCTTGTATATAGTATATAATATTTTTATATAATATCACTTTTCATATATTTAATTAAAAAGTACAACAAAAATTGTTAAATATATTTTATAGAAAGAAAGTACAAAAGTTAACTTTTTCTTATATATGGGTTAAAATTGAAAAATAAAAAATACCATATATATATAACAATAAAATCTCTAAAAATATGAAGAATAATTAAAGGTTTAATTATATTAGAGAAGCCACAAATTTGATTAGAAAAAGACAAAAATAGTTAAGAAAATAATAATTTAATTTTTTATAATCATACTTTATATAAATATTAAGTTTTTTATAATAATTTTTTTATATTATTTAAATTATTAGATTAAAAAATATTAGAATTTTTTTGGATAATCATTCTCTTAACTACTTGGAATTTTTGAATTTTTATATTTTTTAGTAATTTTATAATTATATAAATTTGTTATTTTGAATTTTATAAAATTTCAACCTATATATTAATACACCTATAAATTTTTATTTTTAATATATTATAATAAATGTTGTGGTATCTTGTGAATTAAAAATATTTATGTGGTATACTGTGAACTATGTTTATTAACAAGTAGGGGTATTTTAGTCTTAAAAAGTTTTGGGTTTGTAATTTGTGGTATCTGGTGAATTAAAATTATTTTTTGTGGTATATGGAAAACTTTTTTAAAAATTGTGGTAATTTTTGAATTAACAAACTTTTTAGTGGTATATCGTGAATTATTATATGCATATATGTTTTAAAATTCACTGTGAATCTTAAGTTTAAGAGAAGTGAATCAAAGATTGTTAAAAACTGAACCAGAGATCGTTAGACCCTAAACCTGCACTACAAACCCTAAAATGCCTTCGACGTTTTTAGATTTCCTAGGGTGGTTTTAGGGTGTTTGGGGGGGGGGGATAGGGTAATCTTTTTAGCATTAGTTCTACACTTTATATTCTCGTTACTGACTCGACAATTTTTTAGGGTTTGGGGTATATGCCTTCAACGTTTTTAGCATTCCTAGGGTGTTTGGGGGTGGGGGGGGGGGGGGGGGGGTTGGGTAATCTTTTTGACATTAGTTCTACACTTTATATTGTCGTCACTGACTCGATAGTTAATTGGGGTTTGTGGTTAAGGGATAAAATGGATTAAAACCCGAAACGAACCTTAAAGCGCGTTTTTCGAGGAAACCGGGAAAACGCGACTTTAAGCGGGTTAAATAGACTCGTAAAAATTTTGGTCAACCAAATAGTCATTAATAAACATTAATGAGGGTCTGGAACCAATAAAATCAAATAAACGAGAAAATAGTAAAAACTGTCAAAAACGGGAAGTTGTGGGGTGAGAGTGTAAATAAACAAAATTAGTGTGTCCACTATTGAAATAAAAATGCAAAATCAGTTTGTGTGTGTGGGGGGGCAGCCGATCTCTTCCCTCTCTCACACCCTCTTAATTCTTTCCTTATTTGCAAAAAGGACAAAAGAAATAAAAAGTAAAAAGTAACCCCTCACTTTACTTTATACACTCTCTCTCTCCTCCATTCTCTTCTTCACTCACGTACAGCCCCTCTCCCTCCTCTCTATTTTTCTCTTCTTCTTCCTGGCGACTACAATGGCGATTTGAGCCATCCCACACAACTCTCTCCTTCTCTCCTATTTTTGAGCACCCAAATCAACTCCAAATGCTACAAAAAATATACCGTTGGAATCCTCTTGTAAAGGAGAACAATCCCCTCTGTTCAAAAATCGAAAATACCCATTTTCATCTCCATGGGTATTCCTCATTTGAAGGTTTGAAACCACCATTGGAAGCCTCTCCTTCATCTTGTTGGTTTGAGGTAAAAGAAATCCGAAAATCTCTCATTTCTAGCTCCTATTTGCATTATAAGAATTCCTAAAATGTGATCTCTTGTTCCTTGTAGTTCCAGCCGTTTTGGCTTCTCCTTGGAGCTGGAAATGTTACCCTCTTGCTAGTCAAGAACTCTATCTAGTGAGAAAAAGGTAAAGTCACTCTTAAACCCTAAATATACGCTCCTAAGCTCTAAGGTAAATTTCTAGGGTATAAATGTTAAATTAGATACTCATTAGTGTCTTGGATATGGGTTGTAGCATTGCCTAATTGGTGAACCAAGAACAAGGAAAGGAAAAGAAGAAAGAAAGAAGGAGAGGAAATGGGAAAAGAAAAGAAGAAATAAGAGCTTAAGGTAAGAGCTTCTCCTTGATGTTAAATTTCAAATGCATGAGTGTAATGGGAATGGGTAAACTAATTAAAGAAACCCAAATATTGTATTAGTATAGTAGTTTGTGGAAGTTTGAAGTATTTGTGAGCAAGTATGTGGATTGTAGGCCTTAGAGCCAAATAATTGTGTATGAGTATTAGTATTGTGGATTGAGAAAACATTTGCGAAGTTAGTGTTGATTTAAGAGCTATGCACTTTATAAATTGTGCATTGTGTGGTATTTGGAGAATTGAGGAGTATTGATGGACTATATATGTGTGCTGGTAGAACCCTTGTGGTTTGGCTAGTTGTGGGATGAATTATGTGAAGAAATGAGTTTTGGGCAATGTTAGAAAAGTAGCCGGACTATGGCGAAATTCCGGTAGAAACCTAGGTGATTTTAGTGTTGTTATGAGTGAGGCATCACCTAGGGTTAACTAGGTAAGAATGGAGATTTATATGGGTTAGTAAACCACCTTGGGAATACTTATTTAAGGAGGGGTGATTGATGTAAAAATCTGTAGCAAGAGTATTGGAATGTGTTGGAGAAACAAGGAAAAAATTAATGTGTAAGATTTAGCAAAATGAGTATTGTACTGAGTAAGGCTTTGGGTTGAGTGTAATGCAAATGGGGCAATGAAAGAGCCATAGGAATAATGGGAAGTAGGAAGGAGGAAATCTGTAGCATTTGTTGAAGAGCAAAAACTGTAACAGGAGGAAAATTGGATAGTGGAGAGTGTTTTGTAACAGATTGGTATAGAGATGGATTAGGCTAGTTTTGATTGCTTAATTAAGGTCAAAACACCCTAGATTATATGTAGGAATATTGGGGAAGAAGTTGGTAGAAGTTTGGAGTTGATACAAGTTCAAAAACATATATATTTTACAATACTGCAACTTGTCCGGGTTTGTAAACAAGTACACAAACCCGGACCAGTAAAAAAACTCGGTAGATTGTAATTCATAAGGAGTGGTCCGGGTTTGCAAACCAACCCCTAAACCCGTACCACCCCAAAATTTCACCCGAGAGAACTCCAATTGCATGGTCCGGGTTTGTAAACCCTTCCCTAAACCCGGACCACACACAAATTTCACCCGAGACTGAATTTCAATATTGGTCCGGGTTTGTATCCCCGGACACAAACCTGGACCACCCCAAAAATTGCCCAGAAAGTGTTTTCTTGCATTCTAATGGTGGGGAATTGAATGGTAATGATAGTATAAGGTAATTAAGACATGATGAATGATGTTTAAAGGTCATTAAGGCTATAAACAAGCTTAGGAAATAATTTTAAGTAACATAAGTAAAGGTATTTGAACAATGAAGAATTAGTAAGTATAAACTAGGAAACTCTAGTAAAGTAATGAGTAAGGTTAATTATGGATAATTAACCACCCAACTGTATGTATGTGATAGGATTTGATTAGTCGAACACCGAAGAGGAGTCGGTGAGTCCGAAATCAATGGTGAAAGGTATGATTTCTTCATGCCCTGTATCCTGATCTGGTTACCCCGATTTGTGTGCTTATTTGATCACCTAAATAAGATAAATGCATGAATCGGACTTTATTGCACTTACTTGTGCTTGTTTATATTGTTCTTGATATTTGTCTTGAACAATAGTTTGTATAATACATGAAATGAATAAATGAGAATGAAGTGTGTATGTACCTTGTATTGTACTTGTGTAATGTATTGTACCTTGTATGTATGTGTATATGCGTATTGTATTATTGTGGCTTGGATGTGTGACTTCTACTAATTCCTAACTACCTAACCTAACGTAAGTATTAAGTAAATGGAATGAGTAGAAGTCCGATATAGCTTCGGCCACGCGTGAGGATGAGGAGACACAAGAGGTTGGATCCGATTCCTGGTTCTTAAACTGGTCCAGGCCCAAACCTCTTAAATGGGTAGCATCCTGGATTGGTGAACCAAGTAAATCCCGGTGGTGGGACAGAGTAGTCCCCGGGCCAGAGGTCCCGACGACTTGACTTGAGTAAGTAAGTAAAGTATGAGTATGTATGTGTAAGTATCGTGTAACGAGTAAAAGAGTAATCTCCACCCGATTAACCCGGGTAGACAAAAAGGAGCTAACAAGTATGGTGTATTGTGTATGTATTGCTGAAATACCCCAAACCTTGATATGTGGTTTAAATATTAAACTATGGTATGTAAAGGCTAAAAAGTGCCTTAGAAACATCAGTGAACAATTTAAACCATAGTAAAACACAATAAGCACTAAGACACAGCTTGAGCAAAACATGCTCTAAGCTTGGTGTGAACTTGGTTAGGACCCAAAGAGCCTACCAAGACTTAATAATATTCAATTATGATTTAATAAGGCTAATTAAGTCCTTAGGAAACCTTGGTAGACAATTAAACCAAACAAAACACAAATAAATACCTTAAAGTCAATATGAGCAAAAATGTGCTCTAAGCTTGGGATAAATTTGTATAAGACCTAAAGGTCATACCTATACCTTATAAATATGTTAATGAACCTATTAAATCAATTACTAAAGAAAACCAAGCTTGAAAACGAGTTAAAACACAAAATGTGCTTTAAGGAGCCTTAAAGCACATTTTTGGAAAATTGTCTTGTAAATGAGTTTTGAATGGCTAAATGTCCATCATTACTCTTTAATTAACATGTGTACTATTTAGTATCACATTTGGAGGTTTAAATCAATGTGAAATCAAAAATTTCACAAATATGTGCCTTAGTTTGTGAATAGTAACCAAAATATGCAAATTTATAACATAAGTCAATATAAGTAAGTTAATTGGTCAACAAAGACTATTATACCCCTAGGTAGAGATGGGGGCCGGTTTTTATTATGGTGAGTCACCAACATGTAAAAGAAATCAATTAAGGAAAGGAAGGAAAAGTAAGTAAAAGAAGAAAGCTACTTTATAAGGTAAATATCTTGTAAAAGCAACACCTCATTTCATTTCTCCCTTCCTTCTTCATTCACACGGTCTCCAACCTCTCTTCTCCCTTCTCATTCTCGGTTTGCTACAGCACCACTCACACCACCATCTTCAATCTCTTATATCTTTTAGCTCCATATACCAAATCAAATTCTAAGACCATATTTGTCTTAGTTAGGTCAAGCTCTACACTTCTCTCTTTTCAAATCTTCAAGAACTCCATTTCGGTGCCATGAAGATTCACCATTGTTGGAGCTTGAGCTCACCTTTTCATGCCTTGTCATTCTCCTTTGCTTCAAGGTAAGGAAAGTCAAAGAAAATCAATGTTTCCTCTTGTTTTAGTGTGTGGCCGAAAATCACCACTTATGGTGCCTTCATCTTGCCTTGTTCTAGCTTCATTCCAACCATTCAAGGGCTTGGTGGAGACCTCTCTTGTTACATATTCAAGTTCTCTTTCAAATTCAAAGGTAAATATCATTTTAGTGTATTAAAACACTTATGTTAAACTAGGGTTTGTATATGAGTTTAAGTGTGAATTCTTAAGCTCATTACCCTTATATGTATATTGAACAGAAAGTTGACAAGTGATCAAACTCCTTGCTGATTTTCGGTTCAAGGAAACAAGAAAGAAGTTTGAAAGGAAAAGAGGTAAACAAACTATCTCAATGTAGTTTAAATGCCTTAGGGAAAATGAGCTTGATTTGCTTGATAAAATACCTAAGGAGCCAATGGTGAATGACCTAGTAAAATGCTCTCAAGGAAACTATTAAAGGGCATATGTGTTGTTGTATGTAATTGCAGGTCAAAGACATTATTTATGTGGGAAATTCAGTGTTTAAGGTTTATGCAATTTAAGGGCCTAAGAACCATGTTGTTTAAGGGCCTAAGTGCCAAGCAATTTAAGTTTATGCACTATATTGTGATGTAGTGTAAATTTGGTGAAGTTTTGTGTGTGAGAAAGTTCTTGGTGGACTTAGGTGTTCTTGAATGGAATAAGGTAAAAACCTAAGTGTTTGGATGTGAGAATATACAAGAGAAGCTATGGCAAAATTTGGAAAATGTATAAGAAGTTCTAAGTGTTTTAAATGAGTTTTGGTGAACTAGGAAGTGTTAAAAAAATGAACAAGTGTTTTACTAGTGAAGAAAGCATGTATTAAGGTGATTTAGAGTGATACAAGGATTTAGGTATTATCTTGGAAGTTCTAGGAATTCAATGAGTGTTTTTGAGGAATGTATTAAAGTCTTGGAGAAGTTTGTTTAAGGTTTAGGAACGTTGATGTACAAGGAGGAAATGATGTTTAGGTAAGATGTGGAAAAGGAGATTTAGTTATTAAGAAAAGATGTTTGAGAGATGATGTTATGATGGTGAGGAAACATTCTTGGCATAGTGGTTATCATAGGTATGAAACACCACTTGGAGAAACTAAGGAGAAAACAATATAAGTGTTAGGAATTTTGGTAAGAAAAGAGTAAATTTTTAAGGAGTTATAAAATGAGTTTTATGGATGTTATATGAAGGGTTAAATGTGCCAAATGATGTTAGAACACATTAGGAGGCTTGAGGAAAAGTTTGGAGAAAGTTTGACAAGTTTTGGACAAGTTCTGATGTTGTCCGACCCAGTGGTCCGACCCAGGGTGGGTCGGACAGCCCCAGTTAATTCACCCGTTGGAGTTTCTGGAATGGTCCGACCCAGAGGTCTTGGGTCGGACATGGGTCGGACAGGTAAATTTAAAAGACGGAAAAAGTTTCTGGAACGGTCCGACCCAGTTGTGGGTCGGACGGTGGGTCGGACGGCCCAAAACATGTAAAAAAAAAAACTAAGTGTGGTTTAAGTAGTAAACCCTAGTGAGTTATAATGACAATTTAGTGGGGGAAAAGTTGTACTAAAATGTAAAAGTAAAACAAGTTAAAGTGTGAAGTTATTTAACTAAGTTAACGGGGATAAGTTATGAACATTAGACTTTAAACAATCATGTTACCCTAGTGTTAATAAAAGTACATGTAATGTTACCAGTTGTTCGAGGATTGTTCGAGGAACATAAGTGGACATGATAGAGTGGACTCCGGTGACAGGTATGGTTTTCTTGCAACCTGTGTCCTACCGGATTACACCGGCTTGTATGCCAATGTGTTTTTCTGTATGTTTGCCACGTTGTAAGATAAAACATGTAATGAGTTTACAGTAATTCATATATGTGACGTGTCTAGTTCCGATACCATTTAACCTCGGAAGTGTTAACCTTAGTTAACTGAGTCTAGGATCACATGAGAGTTCGATATTCGGATTAAACGACCCGAACCATGGGACGTTCTAACCACGGCTATGCATGTGTTAATTGTGTGATGTTTGTGTGTGTATGTAGGGACCTCCCTCGTATGTGTAACCCAGTTGTAATACTGTATGTTGTGTGGATGTGATAGACTCCATATTGGGGTTCTAACTAATACCTAAAAGTAAGTATGTACTAACAGGGGTGAGGAATCCGGTTAGGCCGGTCGCGCGTTGTTTGGGAGTGGGTATCCTTTTTAGCCTTACCCTCCTCTCTGTTATGTTACGGTTGTTTCCCTCACGGGTTATGATCTCCCATTAGCTTACTCCAAAGCTTAGCTATTTTGACTTATGATCGGTTTAGGGGGAACATGTGTTTGTGTGGTGTGTTTGGGTCACAAAACCCGAACCATCTTAACTTAAGTTACTCGTCCGACTATTAGGACGGTAATGAGTGTTGTATAACGCGCTTATCATGAGGGTGACATCATTCTCTAAGCTCACCAGTGAATTAACAATGTTTGGGCCGGTTCCTAAGAGAACCGCTCCCGTTATGTTATGTGTTGTTGTTGTAATGCAATTTCTATTGCGATGTTGTTAAGTGCACGTTGAAACGTGAAAAGTGTTGTTATGTGATGTATGTTATATGTTGTAAAATGTGGAGTATGTGGATCATGGATATGAATCCCAGTTTGTGATAAGAGGCGTTTAGGGATAACCCGATTAATGGGTAAGTGTCGTCTATTAAGGAAGTAGCTCCATTAGAGGAGAAACACTCTAGGGGTAATGAACACCATGAGTGACTTATCAAGTAAGGTGGTGTTATCTGTTTGTTGAGCCTTTGAGGTGGAATGTTATGTGTTGTGTGTTTATAGTTACATGCATGATTTAAATATAATCAACTGCATGCTAAGACGACAATTAGTTATGCGTGGCCTGGTAGCATGCGGGCTGTGGGATTACCATACCAGCAAAGGTGCTGAGCCCCTGGGGGGCCACCCTTTCTTTTCTTTTCCTATTTCAGGTACAAGGAGCTGGAAGCCGTTCGAGAGTATGACGGGGTAGTCGTTGTACATGGGTAATCATTTAAGTTGTATATGTACGTGTACAGTAGGTGTAGTAAGACCGAAATTGTTATCGGCATTAGTTTGTGAATACTCGGTACAGTTGGAAGGTGTATGTTGTCTCTATTGTTAATGGAAGGGTCAGTAATGTGTAGTCGCTCGGGAATCTAGTCCATCAGACCGGTACAATGTATATGTAATAGCCTTGTTAGCCACGTGGGTGGTTAACGGCGTGTAACACCAACGAGTTAAGTAATGTGATGAAGCTTGTTTTCCGCTGCAGTTTGTTATTAAGTGCGTAAGTTTGGATGGGGTGTTACAAAAAGTGGTATCAGAGTGAAGTATCGCTCTGATGACTGAATTACCGAGCTTAGGAAGTACCGAGTTAGGATTTTAGTACTTTGGGTTAAGGGTTGAGTGATAGCGTGAGAGATACGCTAGTTAGGAGTAACCAGTGTGTACTGGAAACCTACTATATCCTGCCCGCCCTCCACAATCCCTGTTTTATAACTTGGGAAGGAACGCCAGAGAGATGGAAGTCCTCTCTTACTCGGGAATACCCGATCTGGCTGTTATTAAACACTTCTAAAGGTACGGAGAACCTGTCGTACGGTAGATCCCGAAAACTGGGAATCCCGGAGACAGTTTCCATCTGAACAATGTTAACCACATTTAATAGCGAAGAATGAAGAATCTTGTGTATAAGAGAATAGAATTTCCGGCAACCTGGGTCGACATGCCGAGCAGTCGAGAATAACCAGCTTGCAATGCACCGACCGTGCAACGGGCAAGAAGTGGATTAATGAAACCCGAGACGAGTGTCTACGGGACCACAGTTGTTAAATGATACACCAACAGTATACCAACCGACAAAGGAACTACAACGTAGTGCCCAAACAAGGGACAAGTCTCAGTGACCACGACAAATGCGTGGAACGGGCTACGAAGAGGAAACAATACTAAGTAAAAAGGGGTCTCCAAGAATGGGAGACACCCCAGTTAATAATTATCATGTGAATACAGTGAGAAGTCGCCCAGAGGGTTAATTGTCAAGAATGTAGGATCAAGTGAGGGTCAACAAGGCCACTGATGACAGTGCGGGTAAAAATGATACCGCAACCGGTATGTGTTGAACCGATAGCCAGTTAGCATGGCGCACTTGCCATGGCAAGTGCTGCTATAACAGGGCTGTTCGGGGAAGTTTTAACAACTACAAAGTACTTAGTAAAGTACCATGAAGTTAAGTGAGATCATCATAACCATGGAAGGGCTTAACATCCTAACCTTCGTAATTAGAAGTACACCAGTCAGCAAGAAGCTAGATTTGGTTAAGGCAAGAAGACGTTGTGAACCATGAGAATTTTTCTTTCAAACCCAGATTTATTCAAACTCTTTTCTTTTCATAACCAAATTTTCTTTCCAACCCATACTCATTTTCTACCTTCTTTTAAAAACCAAACTAGAGGACCTACACCGGCCTCAGTGCCACACGGTAGGTAAGTTATACCCAGTTTACTTTTGAATAACCGGAAAGGGAACCGGTAAACCCAAGGGTAACAACCCGAGGGAATGGATTGAGTTCATGGTAATACAACAGTGGATAGACTTTCCCTTGATTAAGTTCGGGAAGCACGAAATGCATATTGTCACGGAACAATATAAGGGAGTTGACAACAGAATACTTCACCTAGGCGTGTGACGGACACTACGAGTGTACCAACTGTAATGCGGGACGACCGCACTCCGATAGGAGCTTGTGGGCCTGGCAGACCTACTAATGGGTTAGTTGGGTAGGTAGCAATGTATCAGTATGGTACCCCACATATGTATACGAGTAGAGTCCAAAACACGGGAAGTAGTCGACTCCGTACTACAGTCAGCAGTATAAGTCAAACAAGAGCTAAGGATTACAAGGAATGGTCGAAGTTAAGGAACTCAGTTAAGTTAACGAGACTAAAGGAATTAGTGAATTCCTTTCAAGGAAATGTTTAAGAGTCAGGAGGTGCGAAGTGCACTAACTGTTATGTAAAGACATAGCATATGTCTTAAGGATCCTCAGGGATAAACATGATAGCTGGAACGGAGACCCAGCCTGTGCATGGCAAGGCAGATGCCTAATGTGGACACATTAGTGTGCAATGAACGGGATGAAACTCCCAGAATGAGTACCTACACTACCAGGAAATGTTGATCTTCGTAGAAGAAGATAATAAGCTAGTTAAGAACGCAAACGGCATGGCTAACTGAATATACCAATAAGTGCGAACCAGATGTAATGGCATAACTTAACAACACCCAGGAGCAATCCTTGAAGGGTGTTCACATCAACAATAATGGTACGAAATGACATGACAGAAACACAAGGGTTGGAACTAACACCCAGTTTGGACATAAGTTGTCAGGAGACGGACTGACAATCCTAAGGGGCATCCCATGAAAGGAAACGGAATGCAACGACCTTGTCATGGAGCTCAATATGATATCCAAACTATGTAATGTTGTACAGAGAAGTAAATGTGTGTGAACCGTCCACAATGGACAGAGCTCGAAGCAGTAAGGCTCATAAGCCACAAATAAAATGTGTTATGTAAATTAGATTGATTGCAGAAGTTTATGTTATATAAGTGAATAGAGTGGAGAACGAACCACTACATTAAGAGTGGGGATACCTCTCGATATTGTGAGACCGCAGGAGCGGTAGTTATGTGAATCAAGTTCAAGAAATATGTTAAGGATGGATGATATTATTATTGAAAGAGAGCAGTTAGTTTAGTAGCATGTGTGTATAAAGTGAAGCACCGAGCTGAATAATGTCGGCTTGTGACTCGAATGGTCAATGCACAAGGAGCATTCAGTAGTCATCCAAATGAATGGCGAACCATAATACGAAGGATGTAAGTATGTGTGTGAAAGTTAATGTGACAGTGAATGCACCATGTAAGTTAGTGTTATACAAGGAGCACGGTGCGCAGTAAGCGACCGTTGCATAAGTATTGTTAAACGATAATATGGCAACTAAGCACAGTTACGACTTAAACCCAATAGAGATACAACAGTAAGTGGTACTAAACAGACTGGGCAATAAGCCAGTGGTAGGTACTATGTGATAACGAACTCAGTGTGGATCCCATTGCTAATAAGAGATTTACGGTCAAGAGTTTACGCCTCTGCACTCTGTATGACTGAGTGTTTTAGTATTGCACTTGCGCAGTAATGATCGAGTGGGATAGCTAGGAATTGGAAACATGTTAATTGTGGAGGAATAATGTTATAATGGCCGATGCATAGGAAATGCAAGGACGTACCAATGAAAGAGTACTTGTACAGGACCAAATGTGGAGGCATGATTAACAGTAAGTGACTACAGTAGCACTAACTGCCAAATATCAGTATGGAATATACCCCAAATGTTGGAAATAACCAAGAGAGCGCTACACATTAGGTAGCAGCTCAATCTCAACCGACAGTAAGTCGGAAGGGAACAAATCAATCATTGTGAAATGCATAACAGTTTACGCAGTAAGTTATTAGAGAAGTGGATAGAAAGTCTTGAAACTTACCGAATTCGCCCACGGTAAGAGATACCACGCGTCGGTTGAGAAATCGTTATTACCAAGATACAGGCGATAATTGGAGATGTACAATACAGTAAGAATAATGAATGGGGCAAACTACGCCCTACAGTTGTCAGAGTTGCGCAGCAGACACTAGTGAACCAGTGATTCAAGTGTACAACGTGAATAGCGAATATGAGTGAACGGCTAATTATTAATGCCTAGAAGCCTCACAGGCCAGAACCGAAACCAGTTAAGAGTTAAAGCAAACTCCAACGAGAATTTTTGGTTTAGGGACTAAACCGCCAATATGGTCAAGATCCTCTAACCGGAACACATTGTATAACGGACCGCGTGGAAGTTGAAACACTTCACGACGGTAGAACTTTTTAAACCAATGATTAAGTGATTGATTACGTGGGCGTAATCCCTTTTAAGGGGGGTAGAGCGCAAAACTACTTAGTGTGTATTACCGTACAAGTGTACGTAGTGTACGTGACCTATGTTGTGCATAGCACAAAATAATTTGTTTTGATGATTGGTGTGTGTGTTACGTAAACATACGCATTCATTCATGGTTTAATTGTGGTAATTACGCACAGAAGATGCGAATACCATTGTGATAAGTGTGTTGATTTATTAACAGTTGTGTGTGATAGTACAATTGTGGGGAGTAGAGAAACTCCCGAGGGAACAAAAACCCCGACAGTGTATAAATGTGAAACTGTGTGTTGTATTTTGATAAAATATATGTGTATATATATACTATATAGTGATTCATGAAAGGGTATGAAACCGACATAGAACCTAGTGAGAATGAGATTCCCTAGGTAACAGCATTAAAGTGAATGGAAATAACTGATAGACGGAGTTCTATCCTTTGGAGATGTAATGGTTATGACTAGAAAGACTAAAAGATAGAAAATTGGAAATGAGTGTATTATTGATGCTTGAAAATGAAGTGGGAGGTGGAACTTGATTTGCATGCGATCAAGGGAAGCCGAACACAAATTGGGGTGGAAGGATAGTTCAACACTGATGCTGATCACATCAGGGTTGGATGATTCTTGAAGCTCCCTATAAGTGGTCACAAATAACCACGCTAAGAAAAGAAGCAAAAAGCATAAGTTGGACTTGGAGTTGTATGTGTTTTCAAAAGGATTTTCAATTGGTGTTTTCAAAACAGTCGGTTAACATTTGAAATAAAGGATTCTCTTATACTTAAGCTAGTAAAGAATATTTTTGTAGTACTTGCTCACGAGCCGATGACGCATGAGCCTTTGTCTTCGGACCGGTGACATGAGAAGTATATATGTTAAAAATTAAGTGATTGTTTTGATCTCCCAAAGGAACGGGGACCAGAAGGTGTCCATCGCGACCGGGTTCTGCGGGATCACAGTGTATATAAGAGATATTTTTGGTTGTTATACATGCTAAGACATGTTGTGTGGTATGTGTAATAAATATTATTTTGACCTTGAGTTCCAAAAGAGTATGTTATCAAGACCTATGAGTCTAAATGTTGTTGTGTTACATAGACCTATGTGTCTAAAGGCTGTTATGTTGTCAAGACCTATGTGTCTAAATGTTGTTATGTTACCCAAGACCAGAGAGTCTAAGGGTTGTTATGTATGTGCAAATGTTGTTAAGATACCCGGACCGTTAAGTCCGAGGTTATCATGTAAGTATGTTATGTTATGTATGGATGTGTATATGTACCCGGACCGTTAAGTCCGAGGTTGTGATGTGAAGTATGTTTGGGTGCGAAAGTTTTATTTTGTAAGTTATCCCCGCGTTCTAATCCAATCATGTGTGGGAAGTGTGAACTTCGAGGACGAAGTTCTTTTAAGGGGGGTAGATTGAAATACCCCAAACCTTGATATGTGGTTTAAATATTAAACTATGGTATGTAAAGGCTAAAAAGTGCCTTAGAAATATCAGTGAACAATTTAAACCATAGTAAAACACAATAAGCACTAAGACACAGCTTGAGCAAAACATGCTCTAAGCTTGGTGTGAACTTGGTTAGGACCCAAAGAGCCTACCAAGACTTAATAATATTCAATTATGATTTAATAAGGCTAATTAAGTCCTTAGGAAACCTTGGTAGACAATTAAACCAAACAAAACACAAATAAATACCTTAAAGTCAATATGAGCAAAAATGTGCTCTAAGCTTGGGATAAATTTGTATAAGACCTAAAGGTCATACCTATACCTTATAAATATGTTAATGAACCTATTAAATCAATTACTAAAGAAAACCAAGCTTGAAAACGAGTTAAAACACAAAATGTGCTTTAAGGAGCCTTAAAGCACATTTTTGGAAAATTGTCTTGTAAATGAGTTTTGAATGGCTAAATGTCCATCATTACTCTTTAATTAACATGTGTACTATTTAGTATCACATTTGGAGGTTTAAATCAATGGGAAATCAAAAATTTCACAAATATGTGCCTTAGTTTGTGAATAGTAACCAAAATATGCAAATTTATAACATAAGTCAATATAAGTAAGTTAATTGGTCAACAAAGACTATTATACCCCTAGGTAGAGATGGGGGCCGGTTTTTATTATGGTGAGTCACCAACATGTAAAAGAAATCAATTAAGGAAAGGAAGGAAAAGTAAGTAAGTAAAAGAAAACTACTTTATAAGGTAAATATCTTGTAAAAGCAACACCTCATTTCATTTCTCCCTTCCTTCTTCATTCACACGGTCTCCAACCTCTCTTCTCCCTTCTCATTCTCGGTTTGCTACAGCACCACTCACACCACCATCTTCAATCTCTTATATCTTTTAGCTCCATATACCAAATCAAATTCTAAGACCATATTTGTCTTAGTTAGGTCAAGCTCTACACTTCTCTCTTTTCAAATCTTCAAGAACTCCATTTCGGTGCCATGAAGATTCACCATTGTTGGAGCTTGAGCTCACCTTTTCATGCCTTGTCATTCTTTTGCTTCAAGGTAAGGAAAGTCAAAGAAAATCAATGTTTCCTCTTGTTTTAGTGTGTGGCCGAAAATCACCACTTATGGTGCCTTCATCTTGCCTTGTTCTAGCTTCATTCCAACCATTCAAGGGCTTGGTGGAGACCTCTCTTGTTACATATTCAAGTTCTCTTTCAAATTCAAAGGTAAATATCATTTTAGTGTATTAAAACACTTATGTTAAACTAGGGTTTGTATATGAGTTTAAGTGTGAATTCTTAAGCTCATTACCCTTATATGTATATTGAACAGAAAGTTGACAAGTGATCAAACTCCTTGCTGATTTTCGGTTCAAGGAAACAAGAAAGAAGTTTGAAAGGAAAAGAGGAAAACAAACTATCTCAATGTAGTTTAAATGCCTTAGGGAAAATGAGCTTGATTTGCTTGATAAAATACCTAAGGAGCCAATGGTGAATGACCTAGTAAAATGCTCTCAAGGAAACTATTAAAGGGCATATGTGTTGTTGTATGTAATTGCAGGTCAAACGCATTATTTATGTGGGAAATTCAGTGTTTAAGGTTTATACAATTTAAGGGCCTAAGAGCCATGTTGTTTAAGGGCCTAAGTGCCAAGCAATTTAAGTTTATGCACTATATTGTGATGTAGTGTAAATTTGGTGAAGTTTTGTGTGTGAGAAAGTTCTTGGTGGACTTAGGTGTTCTTGAATGGAATAAGGTAAAAACCTAAGTGTTTGGATGTGAGAATATACAAGAGAAGCTATGGCAAAATTTGGAAAATGTATAAGAAGTTCTAAGTGTTTTAAATGAGTTTTGGTGAACTAGGAAGTGTTAAAAAAATGAACAAGTGTTTTACTAGTGAAGAAAGCATGTATTAAGGTGATTTAGAGTGATACAAGGATTTAGGTATTATCTTGGAAGTTCTAGGAATTCAATGAGTGTTTTTGAGGAATGTATTAAAGTCTTGGAGAAGTTTGTTTAAGGTCTAGGAACGTTGATGTACAAGGAGGAAATGATGTTTAGGTAAGATGTGGAAAAGGAGATTTAGTTATTAAGAAAAGATGTTTGAGAGATGATGTTATGATGGTGAGGAAACATTCTTGGCATAGTGGTTATCATAGGTATGAAACACCACTTGGAGAAACTAAGGAGAAAACAATATAAGTGTTAGGAATTTTGGTAAGAAAAGAGTAAATGTTTAAGGAGTTATAAAATGAGTTTTATGGATGTTATATGAAGGGTTAAATGTGCCAAATGATGTTAGAACACATTAGGAGGCTTGAGGAAAAGTTTGGAGAAAGTTTGACAAGTTCTGATGTTGTCCGACCCAGTGGTCCGACCCAGGGTGGGTCGGACAGCCCCAGTTAATTCACCCGTTGAAGTTTCTGGAATGGTCCGACCCAGAGGTCTTGGGTCGGACATGGGTCGGACAGGTAAATTTAAAAGACGGAAAAAGTTTCTGGAACGGTCCGACCCAGTTGTGGGTCGGACGGTGGGTCGGACGGCCCAAAACATGTAAAAAAAAACAAACTAAGTGTGGTTTAAGTAGTAAACCCTAGTGAGTTATAATGACAATTTAGTGGGGGAAAAGTTGTACTAAAATGTAAAAGTAAAACAAGTTAAAGTGTGAAGTTATTTAACTAAGTTAACGGGGATAAGTTATGAACATTAGACTTTAAACAATCATGTTACCCTAGTGTTAATAAAAGTACATGTAATGTTACCAGTTGTTCGAGGATTGTTCGAGGAACATAAGTGGACATGATAGAGTGGACTCCGGTGACAGGTATGGTTTTCTTGCAACCTGTGTCCTACCGGAACACCGGCTTGTATGCCAATGTGTTTTTCTGTATGTTTGCCACGTTGTAAGATAAAACATGTAATGAGTTTACAGTAATTCATATATGTGACGTGTCTAGTTCCGATACCATTTAACCTCGGAAGTGTTAACCTTAGTTAACTGAGTCTAGGATCACATGAGAGTTCGATATTCGGATTAAACGACCCGAACCATGGGACGTTCTAACCACGGCTATGCGTGTGTTAATTGTGTGATGTTTGTGTGTGTATGTAGGGACCTCCCTCGTATGTGTAACCCAGTTGTAATACTGTATGTTGTGTGGATGTGATAGACTCCATATTGGGGTTCTAACTAATACCTAAAAGTAAGTATGTACTAACAGGGGTGAGGAATCCGGTTAGGCCGGTCGCGCGTTGTTTGGGAGTGGGTATCCTTTTTAGCCTTACCCTCCTCTCTGTTATGTTACGGTTGTTTCCCTCACGGGTTATGATCTCCCATTAGCTTACTCCAAAGCTTAGCTATTCTGACTTATGATCGGTTTAGGGGGAACATGTGTTTGTGTGGTGTGTTCGGGTCACAAAACCCGAACCATCTTAACTTAAGTTACTCATCCGACTATTAGGACGGTAATGAGTGTTGTATAACGCGCTTATCATGAGGGTGACATCATTCTCTAGGCTCACCAGTGAATTAACAATGTTTGGGCCGGTTCCTAAGAGAACCGCTCCCGTTATGTTATGTGTTGTTGTTGTAATGCAATTTCTATTGCGATGTTGTTAAGTGCACGTTGAAACGTGAAAAGTGTTGTTATGTGATGTATGTTATATGTTGTAAAATGTGGAGTATGTGGATCATGGATATGAATCCCAATTTGTGATAAGAGGCGTTTAGGGATAACCCGATTAATGGGTAAGTGTCGTCTATTAAGGAAGTAGCTCCATTAGAGGAGAAACACTCTAGGGGTAATGAACACCATGAGTGACTTATCAAGTAAGGTGGTGTTATCTGTTTGTTGAGCCTTTGAGGTGGAATGTTATGTGTTGTGTGTTTATAGTTACATGCATGATTTAAATATAATCAACTGCATGCTAAGACGACAATTAGTTGTGCGTGGCCTGGTAGCATGCGGGCTGCGGGATTACCATACCAGCAAAGGTGCTGAGCCCCTGGGGGCCCACCCTTTCTCTTCTTTATCTATTTCAGGTACAAGGAGCTGGAAGCCGTTCGAGAGTAGGACGGGGTAGTCGTTGTACATGGGTAATCATTTAAGTTGTATATGTACGTGTACAGTAGGTGTAGTAAGACCGAAATTGTTATCGGCATTAGTTTGTGAATACTCGGTACAGTTGGAAGGTGTATGTTGTCTCTATTGTTAATGAAAGGGTCAGTAATGTGTAGTCGCTCGGGAATCTAGTCCATCAGACCGGTACAATGTATATGTAATAGCCTTGTTAGCCACGTGGGTGGTTAACGGCGTGTAACACCAACGAGTTAAGTAATGTGATGAAGCTTGTTTTCCGCTGCAGTTTGTTATTAAGTGCGTAAGTTTGGATGGGGTGTTACAATTGCGTATGTATTGTATATGTATTGTGTATTGTGGATTTCGGGAAAGGTAAGTATGTATCTGTTGGCTTGTATGGTTTACCATGTATGTATTGAAGTGTATGTATGAATTCCTTGCGTAAAAGTATTGTAGTATTATGCATGAAGGCATGTATGCATGTATGTATGAATAAAATGAACTGCATGTATTCGACCAAGTGGTCGGCGTACCCTCACTAGTATGCGAGGTATGCGGTTATCATATTCCGCGTAAGCTGAGCCCCTCGGGGCACCATTTTTAGTGTGCAGGTACCCGAAGCGGATTTGAACACAGTGAGACACCGACAGCTATATTTGGATAGCCAGGAGTGAAATGTAGATAGTAATGCAATGTATAAGGCTTGTAGCCTGGATGTAGAAGTACGCCCTAAGTATTGGAAGTATGTAGTTTGTGAGGAATGGGTAGATGTGGACTCTTAATGAGTATGTATGAAATTGAAGGAGGTAATGTATTTGAATGAGGATCTTAGTAAACTCGGTGTAGTATATTGTATCGAACTTATGGATCATTGTATGAAATGGAGCATTGTAGTATTTGTAGGTAATTGAAGTATGTATTGTAATTGTGTAGTACTCGGATATTTCGGTCCATCAGACCGATGCTGTGTGTAGTAGTAAGCCTTGTTGGTCACGTGTGTGGCTAACGGCAATGTATCACCCACCATTGTGTAAGTATGTATCCGCTGCGTGAATCTTGAAGTACGAGGAGATTGGACGGTAATGACAGTATTAGCGGTAGGGGTGTTACAATTTATTGAAAAGTGAATATTTTATTTAAAAAAGTCGATCACATGTTTAAGTAAAGTGAATCTTTTATTTAAGAAAAGTGAATCTTATGTTTAGGGGTGATCATTTGGATAATTCGGTTAACCAAAATCCAAATTATAAAAAATAAATTGGATTTCGGTTATTTCGGTTAAAAACCGAATTATCCAAATTAAGTCCAAAACCGAATTAACCATTATCCAAATTATCCGAAATCCAAATTTCTTGAAGTGAAAATCTGAAATCCAAATTTTAACTAGTTTGGATTTCAACTTACCAAAATTTAGGGTTTGTGTTTGACTATATGTCACAAAAGACTAAAATTAGAAAATAGAATATTCTTTTGTAAAGAAAATTTGGATAATTCGGTTAACCAAATCAGACATAGTCAAAACGAAATCCATTCCATATTATAATTAGGATAATTCAGTTAACCAAAATTTTCAATTCGGTTAGAAAATTCGGTTAAAAATCCAAAAAACAAAATCAGTTAATTCAGTTTTTGGATAAATCCAAAATATCCAAACTGAATGCTCACCCCTACTTATGTTTAAGAAAAATGAATCATATCACAAACTTATGCGAGTACAATATGAATCTTTCGTTTAAGAAAAATAAATATTTTGTTTGAAAATAGTGAATCAAATGTTTAAGAAAAGTGAATTTTACCACAAACTTATACAAGAACGATGCGAACCTTTCATTTATTTAGAAGTGAATACTCGTTAAAGAAAAGTTAATCAAATGTTAAAAAAAAATTATTCTTATATTTAAAAAAAGTGGACCTTTCACTTTAAATAATGTGGATCCTTTGTTTCTCTGAAGGTGAATTTTAATTTTTAGAAAAAAAAAATCTTAAAGAAGATTCATTTTGTTAATGAATAAGGTTCATTTTATTATTAAATAAAATTCATTTTGTTAATAAATAAGATCTACTTTAAAAATACGTAATATATATGCATTCTAAAAATATAAAATTTTAAGTTTACCAAAATATATCAATAATACATCTTGTTTTAAAGATTAAGAATACATTTTTTTTATTTTTACACTCATATTTTATAAGTCCATGCAGACGTGAATACATATATTTTTCCTTTTTGCACAGGGTCCGCCGTGGAAGTTGGAAGCATACGCAATTCATTCAGCGTAGGCATGTTTGTGGTATAAACTTGGTAGTTTTGGGGTGGTCCCCATGTGGGCCCCACGTGAGTCCCACGTTCTATGCCACATATAAAATAATGGTGGCCATCGGGTCCGGTTCTACCCGGAACCGGCGGTTCTACCCGGAACCGATTGGAACCGGAACCGGCCGGGAACCGGTGGGAATCGGAACCGAACCGCCTCAGTCGGTTCCGAATACGAATACATGTTTTGAGATTCGGGCCCAAACCGGAGCCTGAACCGCCTGGAACCGTCGTCGGATTCGGAACCGGAACCGCCCCGGAACCGGTTGAAGTTACCGTTGGGTTTTTAAAATATAACCTCTTAGTAGTTGTACTCTTTTTCCTTATTAGGGGTTTCCCAATGGATTTTTACCTAATAAGGTTTTAATGAGACAGTGAATCATATAATAAAATTCTTTGTTCCTTATTTTTTGTAAATTCAATAAAAATTCCTAAGTCTTTGTTTCTTACACATTTAAGATTATAAACTTGAAGAATAACCTCTATGAGTAAAGTGGATGAAAAGAGCAACGTGTGCACTCAAACGGATCTCAAATCGGAGCTAAAACGAAACAACTGGAGCCGATCGAATCTTTCCAGAACCGGTCGGAACCGATCAGAACCGAAACCGGAACCGGCTGGAACCGGCCGGAACCGGTTTTTTGACCGAATCCGAAGCGAATCCAGATTTCAGAACCGGAACCAGAACCGCCCAGACCGGTTCCGAATACGAATACACATTTTCTGAAACCGGAACTGATAGAACCGGAACCGGTGGAACCGGACCCGTGGCCACCATTAATATAAAACAACCACAAAACAGCCAGACCAAAACAACCATACCGAACACAGCCATGGTGAAAGCTTTCATAGTTGATTTTACATGACCACGATAATAACATTATCTGTATAAATATACAATAGTAAAAACTTTTCAAGTGTAAAAGTGTAGGAAACGGTACAGCAAGTAAACGAGAAAACCTAATAGTTCACTTTTAAAACATTCACAAAGAGTACCATCATTGACAATAAACAAGCGGGCATATTAAAACAGCAAACATAAAGCATCAAGTGCAACGTTGGGAGCCAGAACACAATATCAAAGTGCCACTGAAAGATGCAGTGATCACTACTTCGTGTCATCATCATTGAGGTCGTCATCCTCATCATCACCATCCTCGGGAAGGGCAGCCTCGTCACCAATGTCTTCCAACAGCTTGTCGACATCCTCTCCCAACTCTTCCAGCCTCGAACTTAGCTTCTCCACCTTGCTCTGTTCTTGTCCCAAACAAACCAGCAAATCGTTCAACTCACCCTCGCTCTCCTTTTGCGCTTCTTCCCTCGCCTCTTCCTTAATTTTCTCTATGTCAGGGTACGTGGCATCTCCTCCAGCTCGCATGGCCTTTACCGCATTCTCAAGCGCATAGTTGGTCTGTTCAAGACTGTTGTACGCATCAGAGAGGCTCTTCAAGTCAGATTCGGTCTTGCTAGCCATATTCTTGAACATAGAGGCCTCAGATTCCAACTTGGCCTTCTCTGCTCTGAGTATCTCCACCCTTTGGTTTGCTTCTTGGAGTTCTCTTCCAAGTGTTTCGAAGTGCACCCTATCTGAGCCGCCACCGCCACTGCTGGCGGGTCTTTGCTCAGATGGTATCTTGCCTGCCTTGGCCACATCTTCCGCCAAACTTGCATTTCGTCTCAGCACATCCTGTGCAATCAATAGAATATCAGTCCATACCCAACCAAAAAAGAATCAGTAAACTAGAACGGGAAGGTCCAAGGATTTCATTAGAAAAAACTAAGAGGAACAATTCAAGTCAATTCAGAAAGAGGAATAAATAAAAAATGCCACGGCTGAAAACTGTGTTCCTATATTATGCAAGTTTAACACCCTTCAGCTTTCAGATAATTATGCATACTAAGGGTCATCGTTGGGATAGCTGTTTTCTCGTCCCCTTGGAATCCATCTCATCATGCTCTGGCTTAGGAATAAAACAGAGGCGTCATGAAAAAATACTTCAAAAAATATGCACTCTAATAGAACACATGGCGGTTTGCCGCCACAGTAAATGTCGAACAGCTATAAATATTTTACCATCATGAATTTGCACAGTATAACGAGAAAAGATTATAGGAGTTATTACCAAAAAAAGATTGTGGGAGTAACCTGGATTTCATAGCATTGCTTTTGAACAAATGATTTGAGGCGTTGGATATATTCTCTGTCGCTCTCCTCACCACGCTGCTCCAACTCAGCAGGAACAACAGCCACACTGTTCTTTGGACGACTATAAACTTCCACAATTCTCTCTCTCATAACACCCTCCAATTTCCTAACCAGCGATACGAACCCTTCATCAAACAATGATGCCAAGATCGGATGATCCTCACTACCCTGGCCATCTCCACCCTTGACTTCCTGGACATCTTCAGTTTCAGACAGGTTGCCTGTGCTAGACCTCGCTGTCAACGGCCGACGTTGCTCGGGCTGTTTTGTCCGAGCAAAAAGAGAGCTTCTCCACAACTCGTCAAATCTCAGAAAATATGAGGTTAATCCTAGTTTCTGGCTTATGGCATCGGCAAGGGCGAAAGCATCTTTTCCATTTTCAGCAGAATCATTGTACATGACACATTCCCCTAGTAGAATGGCGGCCAAGCCCCGTGAACCGGCTGTTGAAGATGTGTTACCAACCAACTCAATAAGATATGTAAGGTGGGGCCTGGCGTCAAGAAAGCAATTTACCGCTTGCGGGGAATCCATTAGCCATGTGATAAGAAGCTTTAGAATGATCTGTGGTATATATAAATGCCTTTTCCCATGTGACTTGGACTTCTCTGCACTACTGTTGGTGGAAGAGGCAAGGGCTAAGTATTTCACCATTCGATGCAACAGAGGCTCCGACCCACCCAGGGACTGAGTAGGTGCCTCCAGCTCAATTTTTAGAGCCTGATATCCTCAACAAAAAAACGACTCCTGATTATCTTCATGCGATAGAAATATGTCACCCAATGGTATCTTACCCTAATCTGACTCTGTTTTTTACATTATTGGTTAAACAAATGAAAGAAACAAGTGAAATACATACCTTTTCCTTGCACTGAGCATTGTCCTTCAGTATGTGGGAGAGAACACTAGCAGAGCGGCTACATATCTATCATCACTAGAACAATATTAGGATTTGAACAGAAAAAGAAGAAAACAAAACGTCATGCATACATGACATTCTCACATCAAAAGAATTTCTGTCAATAAAAAATTTATATGCAGTTCAATTTAAAAGAGGAAAGAAAAAGAAAAGTCCACATCCCTCCACCCTCAGTTTTACAAAAATTTGGGTTTCGAAAACGATCACTCATATGACTCGTTTGAAGTAAAACAAAATTTTGCTTCAAAATTGGCCAAACAACCCGATTTCACAAGCAATATTGCATTATTTATAATTAGGAAACAAGATATAAAATTGTCCCCGTCCTTGCTTCTATCATATAAATATACTCTAGATACTCACTTGGTAACAAGAATCTGAAACCTTGGAACCAAAAGGAGTAACTGACCACTAGATCTCCATCAATTTCATGAAACAATATGTATCATTTACAATATGAAACAATTATTCCAACAAGTGCTTGTATCATAAAAATATAATCTAGTCACTCATTTGGTGTCAAGAATCTAAAACATTGGTAACAAAAGGAATAACTGACCTCCAGATCTCCATCAGTTTCATTCACAGTTAGACCACGCAAAAGCATGCTGCCAAAGAACCATAATTTTGATCAACTAGAACGTTAACTGTAGTACTTAAAAGCAACAAGCAAGTAAAGAGGAAAAATCAACAATTACTCCACTTGTAGCCAGTAGCTGAATGCAGGCAGAAAGAAAAGAAGATACCTTCCAAATGACAAGCTGATGTCATCCGCTAGTGAATCATTATTCAGCAGATGTGGTTGAGGAATCATAGTGGAGGCCAACATAGTTTGCCCATCCGGATTGTTCTATTCAAATGAGATGGGACAAACGGCAGCATCAATAAGCATCATTTGGCAATAACAAAATTGGTTATGTCAATATATCTGAAAATTTTCAGAATCTAGTGTTTTATCAGCTAAACTACTCTATAGTAGGGGTGGCAATTTTTACCCAACCCGATCACCCGACCCATACCCAACCCGAAAATAGCGGGTTTGGGTTACGATTATTGACCCATTTAATTATTGGGTTGGGTATGGGTTACCTATTAAATTTTTGGGTTGAGTATGGGTTCAAAGTCCTAACCCGTAGTCAACCCGACCCGACCCGTTTATTTTATTTTATTAAAAATAATAATAAATAAATAATTAGATAAAAATATAAATATATTACTAAGTAAGTACTAACCTACTATTAGTATAATACAAATTATGTAGTATCATTTTTAAGAGAGGTTGTTTATTTGATAATACTACTTTGTTGTATTTCTTTATAAAGCAAAAACGAGAGTATTCAGTGTGCTACTCTCTCCTCCATAGCTCTCACTGTGGTCCTATCTCTTCTGTACTCTTAAGATTTTTGTCTATGTTTTGATTCTATATTCTGAAGGAGAAAATACAGTTATATTTGGCTCAGACACGTACACATCACCTTCTTCTGTTAAGTGCTACTGAGCATGACATGTATGTGGAAAAAGAAAAAAGACTGAGAATAATAAAAACTTTGGAATATCTACCATATTGAATGTATGATTTCATTCATTTGTAACTCTGTTTGAGCAATCATATAAAAAATTTAATTCCAGGTCTTTTAAATTTTGCATAGCCTAACTATGTTGGGTTAAACGGGTCGGGTATGGGTTTAATCATTTTATATGGGTCGGGTATGGGTTGATAATTTGTAACCCGATTATTATTGGGTCGGGTATGGATCAATACAATTTTAATCAGGTCGGGTATGGGTGAGCTTCAACCCGACCCATTAACCCGAATTGCCACTCCTACTCTATAGGTGGTTGTATATGCTACAAAGATACAGGTTGGAAACAAAGCACTGACCTCACAAAAGCACTTGAAAACATAGTCTGCTGCGACAAATTCTTCCATGTTAGAGGGTCGCAAGACAGTTTTCAATATAGAATTCAGAGCAGGTTCATGTTCTGGCCCTTCCCCGAGAACTTTGCTAGCCAGCACATTCATGTTATTAGAATGCGTGGCGATCAGGTCTCCGATGCACCTGAGTGCCTGAAAAAATCAGCAATGTCAAACTTGTTGCATAATATACCAATATGATTCCAGGAAACAGTAAAACAAACAACTCACAGCACAATGCACGGAAGCTGGAGCCCAATGGCTCTCAACACCAAGTGTTAGTAGGTTATCCAAGACACCTTTCTGCACCAATGAAACATTTTTCCTGTTAGCATGGCAATACTGTAGCCCTCAATTTTCTTTCCTTGTTAACTGAAAAGAAGCATCTTCAAATATACCTGAACCAGAACTGTTTTATTTTTTGAACTGTTGCTATGTTCAGAAGGATCACTCTCTGAGCCAACCGTGATCAGCAAATTAATTGTTTCTATTGCACCGAGCAGATTTATTGTCTGAAAAAGTAAGAAGACAAGTAACGGTTAGACAAATATTAACAAAAATTAGAAGAGAAGAGCACATACTTACTAACAGAAACAACACAATGATTTAACCTTTTGTTGGGTAAAGCTATAGTCTCGGAGCCTCAAAAGGTGTACAACTGGATCAAAGCCCATAGTCTCCCTCAACAAAGTCTATAGCATATAGAAATAGTCAGTCAAAAAACAAAACAAAAACTGCCAAGCAGACATTTACTAGAGGTGACATGCCTGATTGGAAGCATTATTGCGAAGAATGTTGTTGAGAAGTTCAAGGCAATCCTGTATTACAGCAAGAGTAAACATGTCTGATTGAACGCTTTGAAAATTACAATAATAAGCTAAAATATAAGCAGAACATGTCACACAAACTGCCTAGATTCTTGAAATAGCTTGATTTCTGACAAGGTCGGTTAGCATGAATATCCTGTTGAAAGGAGTACCTGCACCACTACTCCACCATCTGAGCCTCCTTCTTCCCTAATGATACTAAAAATCTTCTCATACGCATTCTCGAAAACCACAATCTTTTGAATTTCCTACAAAAACGGCAAAATCTTTAATCAGCAAGCATATGACAGCATGTCAAACAAATGAACTGGTATAAATTTTTAACATCATAACATTTTCACCTCAGCTTCACGTGTCAAATAAGTGAGGAGCAACAATGCCTCGTTTCGTATGACCTGGAGAGATGATTATGCCATTAAATTTGACCAAATCAACCACTATCACAATACAAAGGCAATAAAGCAATGAACTCAAAAAAAACTTCAGTCGTGTGTAATATGATGAGTTACAGTTTAGCAGGTTGGAGAAAAATGAAAACCCAGGGACAGAGAAAAGATAGAGAAACCATAAAAGCTTAAAACAAGCAAACTAATGGTATTAACTGCTCGGAAGATTGACCTAAACACCAAGATGACATTTCCACTACCTCAAGGGAGGAAACTGCTAAATGTTTAAACTCATGTACAGGTCTTCACCAGTATATGTTATGTGGATGTATAATGCCAGAACAACTTTCAAATAGATGATATACACTAGTTATCTCATCCACAATGCAACATACATAGTTGAACACATGACACTCCTTCTTCAGATGAAGGGTCGTGAAGGTGTAGCGACAGAATAACTAGATATAAATACAAATAACAAGAACCACTCAGAAGGCAAGAGTAAAGATCAGTATGTCATAGCAACTATCAGCTTACCATCCACAAGCAAAGCAAGGTTAACACTAAAAATAAAGAAAGTCAATTACTCATGAGACAAGCATGAACTCTAAGCAAACACATACCTCCCGATCCATAAGCATATCCATCAACCGAGTTATACCCTGAGGAGTAGCCAAAATCACTTCCTGTAACCTTAACAGGATGTCAGCACAATGTTTCTAACTCGTTATGAACTATTATGTTTCTTCATGTGGAGGGATAAAAGGAAGAGGATAAAAGATTTACCAGCATACCTGCTTGGTGCATTAGTAAGAAGGGCAGTTAAAAGCTGAAGAGTGTAATAGCGAACATAAAAATCCTCCTCCGACTGCCAAATAAATCAATAGTTACTCCGGGTGATGGAATTACTACAGATGTGCAGCCCGCATGATGTAGCAACTGGAATTTAGACACGACTTACTGACCAACAAACTCAAAAGAAGAGAAATATTGTCTGCTTCTCTTGACAGCAAATCAGCATTTAAAGTAGCGGGCTGCACGCCGTCCTTTGGTGCCTTGTAATTCAGTGGAGTCAGAGCACCTAAGATGGTTTCTAAAGCACCTTGAATCTGCATATCATAAAAACTTTGAGATACAAGCAATATTGACTGCTTCTCTTGACAGTAAATCTGCATACATTGAGTCAGTTAGCATCATGCAGTTAGCATCATGCTCTTGTTGTTTTTTACTTGAACATATTCTGCCATGTTTCCTTGTATCTTCGTAAAACCACATATCTTTAAGCTATCCCAATCTTGAAACATATGAAGTACAGATGCAAGGCCATTTCCTACATGGCACCCAAAGTTCAGAAGGATGTTAACACTACGCAATTAAAGGTGGAGAAACTCGTTCAGGTTTCAGTGACAGGAAGAAACAACTCGGACTGAGAATAAAATTACCAGTTCATATGTTCTCAGCTACATTATATATCTTTCCCGAAGAATGTTATTAGCATCAGGAAAGGTAGAGAGATAGAATACAGGCAGTAATCAACATGTTTTCCTGGTAAGGTTTCAAAGAGGCAGGGATTTACTTTTTTTAGTTTATAACCTTTGTTATATTATCTGTTAGGCGCTAAGGTATTATATATACCAGGCGATAGTCTTGTGTGTTACTGCTTTAATGTTGTCACGTGTTTGGCCAGCTGTTTGGTTATTAGTATTCTGTTGTATCGGTAGTAACAGGAGTTTGTTAGAGTTGTCAGACGCTAGTTGAAGTTGTGAGTGCTATCTGTAGAGTCAGCAGACGGTGTTGAAGGAGACAGTGTCTGATCTGGGAGGGAAAGTTTCTGATCTCGCCGGCCAGATGGAGCATCTGATCGCTATGGTGGCGAAGATGCAGAAGGACTTGCAATTTGAAGGAACTACTACTGGGCAAACAGATAACTAGGCAAATCAACAACCAACGTTAACAAGCTTGATTTTAATAGCAAAAATGGAACAGTGCGCAAAGATAGAATCAGGGCAATGCCCTGCCAAAAAGGGGAAAAATCAGGCCAGGCCTGCCAAGTCCACAGAGTGGCCAACACAATACAAATTCCAGCCAGCCTAACTAGGACGTCTAACCTTTCCTTAAATAACCAACAACACCACAGAAAGGTCCCCACACCTGAGCTAAACGACAACAAACCAGCATTCCCCACTCATAACAACCCATGCACCTGAATATGCAAATAATAGCTATTACATATCAGTGGTCCCCCTCCCAATGATCCCCCACCTATTCCTGCGAGAATAGGTGATGCGGAATCGCCCTTGGTTCCCCCCTGGTCTCTCATCACAATCCTTCGTAGCCCGATCTGGAGAGCAAGGAGAAACTTCTCAGTGAGTTCCTTGGAGGTGACGCACTGATGTCACTGATGAGGAGTTGCGGGTGCGGAAGCTGGAACTCCCAATTTTTGACGGAGAAGATCCGCAGGGATGGATCTACAAGGCGGGACGCTATTTCGCCTAGAATGGCGACACCGAATAAGGTTCAGGCGGCGACGGTTTGTATGGACAGCGCTGCACTCCATTGGTACGAGTGATTGGGGAACCATGTTGGTATCCCAGCTAGGTCTGAGTTCAAGGTTCAAGTTCTTGAACGGTTTCACACTGCTCAATGTGGTAACCCGTTGCAACGCTATGTCCCTTGAAGCAGATGGACTGGTGGAGGATTTCAGGCGCAACTTCGAGTAACATTCAGCTTATTTGACTGACGTGTCGGATGAGGTGTTAGGAGAATCTTCATCAGTGGTCTTTAGGAGTCGATCAGGAAGGAATTTATGTTTTTTAAGCCAAAAACTCTGTGAAATGATGCGTCTAGCACAGGAAATCAAAGACGGGAAGAACCAGCAGTGGCTGGTGGTGTTAATCGAAAGCATAGCAGTCACACCTCTTCTTGGAATAGTCGCCCCTACACAACTCACAATTCTAACACACCAGGTGTGGGCTTCTCCAGCCAAATTGATCGAATTCGTGAGATCTTCAAATTGGGGGACACGGAAAACCTAGTCTGTTTGATCGATCTGCTTCATCGAACTTTCTTAATTCGTCTGCGGGCTCTACTCCTAGCACACGCACGAATTCCTTCAGCAAGATTCCAAATGCTGAGATACAGAAGAAAAAGGCGTAAGGATTGTGTTTTCGATGCGCTGAAAAATGGGCCCCGGGTCATTGTTGCAAGACCACTGAGATGCAGGTGCTGTTGACGGAGGGTGTGGACGGTCATGAAGAAGCTTTCGAGCTGTTACATAGCCCAACGGAGGAGACGACTAAAACTGAAGCTGGGTGGTGCGTGGCGGAGCTGTCGCAATTTTCTTTGCGTGGAATTCCTTCCAAGTAAACAATGAAGTTGGTCGGGCAGTTCTTTGGTAAGGACATTCTTATCTTAATTGATAGTGGAGCTACTCATAATTTCATTAAGTCAAATATGGTGCTGGATTTGAATTTAGAGGTTGATCAATCGATCTCTTTTGGTGTGACTGTAGATAATGGAGAAGTGATTGCTGGACATGGTGTGTGCTTGAACCTTGTATTGAATTTACAGGGAGTAAGTTTTCAGATTAATTGCTTGCCATTTCAGATTTCTGAGTGTTGACATGATTTTGGGAGTAGATTGGCTGGCTTCATTAGGTGACACTCAAACTAACTGGGGGCAACTCTTGATCAAGTTTGATTGGGATGGAAAACCAATTCATTTGGTGGGTGACCCGAGTTATCATTCTCTCGGAGTAGACAGAAGATCTTCTCTCAGGTCAATGGAGAATCATGGAGAAGGGAGCTGGTTTTGTTCCTGAGGTTGGTGAGTAAGGAATCAACCGAGAGTGATGTCATATTCCGGAGTCCTTGCGCTGGTTAATGTCTGAATTTCAGGAAGTGTTTTCCTATGGATAACCTTCCTCCTTCAAGATTTTATGATCATACTATTACTCTTCAACCTGTGCAGCACCCGCAAACAATAGGCCCTATCAGTATCCGTATTATCAGAAGAATGAGATTGAGAGAATTGTCTAGGAACTATATTCTGCTGGATTTATCCGGAACAGCTCTAGCCCATTTTCCAGTCCTGTGTTGCTGGTGAAAAAGAAGAGGGGAGAATGGAGATTCTGCGTGGATTATCGGGCTCTAAATAATATCACCATCCCGGATAAGATTCCCCTTCCTACAGTGGATGAGTTATTTGATGAACTTCATAATTAGACGGTATTCTCCAAGCTGGATCTGAAATATGGTTACCCCCCCCCCCCCCCAGATTAGGGTCTCGGATACAGATGTTGAGAAAACAGCTTTCAGGACACACGAGGAGCATTACGAGTTTCTCGTGATGCCGTTTGGCCTCAAGAATGCACCAGCAACCTTTCAGGCATTGATGAATGATGAGTTAGTCTGAGGAGGATCATTTGCAGCATTTGCGTATTACTCTGGGCCTGTTACAGCAGCACCAACTGAAGGTGAACTATAAAAAATGTAACTTTTGCCTTCTGAGACTGTAGTATATGGGGCAATTCATTTCAGCTGAAGGTGTGGAGGTGGATCATTCTAAGGTGCAGTCTATGCTTGATTGGCGAATTCCTTCCTCTGTTAAAGAACTTCGGGGGTTTCTTGGTCTCACCGGTTACTACCGAAAATTTGTGAAAATTTATGGAACCAATGCTGCTCCTCTTACTGCTCTATTAAAAAAGAATTCTTTCAGCTGGAGTTCCACTGCTCAGTTGGCCTTTGAGTCCTTGAAAATAGCAATTGCTGCTGTTCCTATCTTGACAATGCCTGATTTCTCTCAGCCATTTGTTGTGGAGACTGATGCGTTAGGGAAGAGCATTGGTGCTGTATTGAGGCAGAATGAAAAACCCTTGGCTTTTCTCAGCCAATCATTCCCTCCCCGTGCGTTGTCCAAGTCTGTTTATGAGAAGGAATTGATGGCGCTAGTGTTTGCTGCTCAAAAAAGGTGTCACTACCTATTGGAACGGCATTTTATGATTCATACTGATCAAAAAAGTCTTAAGCACCTGTGGGAACAGAAATTGATGATAGAGGATCATTATAAATGGGTGGTTGAAGTTACTTGGCTTCAGTTTTGAGATTGTGTATAGGCCGGGGAAGGAGAATGTTGCAGCGATGCTCTTTCTCACATAAGGGAATCGGTTGAGTTAATACTCCTTGGAGAATGGACATTTATTTTTCAAAGGAAGTGTGGTACTCTAGCTTCTTCCACTCTTATTCCAGCTTTGCTGCAGGAGTTTCACTCTTCTCCCTCAAGGAGACACTCTGGATTTCTACGCACTTTTAAGTGGCTTTCAGCAGTGGTGTACTGGGTGGGAATTTGAGCTGTTATTAAACAGTATGTCGCTAACTGAGATACTTGTCAGTATGGTAAGTATAGTGCCTTATCTCTGGCGGGTCTGTAGCAACCCTTGCCTATTCCTAGTCGTGTTTGGCAGGATATCTCAATGGATTTTATCAGCAGTTAACCAAAAGTGCAGGGTGTTTCCACGGTGTTGGTGATGGTAGATCACTTAACCAAGTATGTTCATTTTATATCGGTTAACATCTATATGCTGCTAAGGATATCGCTGCTTTGTTTGTCCAAGAGGTGGTCCGTTTACATGGGATTCCACAATCTATTGTATCTGATAGGGATCCCATTTTTGTGAGCAATTTTTGGAAGGAAATCTTTCGTCTGGCTGGAACTTCCCTATGTATGAGTTCTGCTTACCACCCACAATCTGATGGCCAGACAGAAGTAATCAATCGCTGTCTTGAGGATTATTTGAGGTGTTTCTCCTAGCTCAAACCTAAGGGTTGGTGGAAGGCTTTAACTTGGGCTGAGTATTGGTACAATACTAGTTTCCATAGCAGCACTGGAACAACACCTTTCCAGGCGCTGTATGGCAGAGATCCACCATCTTTGGTTCGTAATAGCCCTCTTGGTTCTTTGATACAAGAGGTGGACCGTCAATTGACTGAAAGAGATCAGTTCTACAATGAGTTGAGAGCACAGTTGCTGAATGCTCAGCAGAGGATGAAACAGACAGCTGATAAACATAGGAGAGATATGCAGTTTGATTTGGGGGATATGGTATTTTTACGAATCCACCCTTACCGTTTCCAGTCCCTGGCTCTCAAAAGAAATGCTAAGTTGAGTCCTTGGTCTTTTGAGCCTTTTGCTATAGAAGAACGTATTGGCACTATGGTTTATAAGCTTGCTCTCCCTCCTACTGCAAGGATACATCATACAGTCCATGTTTCTCTGTTAAGGAAGGCATTACCAGGGCCTACTACACCAGTGTATGCTTCTTCTGATCTTACTGATGAATTGGAGTTGATGAAGCCGGCTGCTGTTCTGGATTTTAGCCACCTTGCTGGACAGAAGCAGGAGGTCTTGATTTGACTGGGATGGGTTTCCAGATCATGAAGCTTCTTGGGAGTTGGTTTCTATGATCAAAGAGCTGTTTCCTGAATTTTCTCCTCAAGGTGGTAGTGCTATCTGTTGGATACTTAAGGCGTGATGATTAGCGATGTTTGTTATGGAAGTTTATAAAATAATATCATTCTCCCTTATAGAGTGTGGATTTAGGTACTGGCTGTTGTTTCTATCATTATCAATATAGGCTTTCATTCCCCAAATTATCAAAAAAAATAATGAACATGTCCAGCATATATCATATAGCAAGCATCATAGGCATCTAACCATCTCAACGTCATCACGGTCCTCCTTCAGAACACACATTAGTACTGGAAAGCCTGGAAAAAAAATTATTTTTAGCGAGGAAGATTAAGCTCAAACTATAGTAGGTACTTCCTTGACAAGGAAGAGACACTTACCCATTGCCCCAAATGCAAGCTGAGCAGCGTGACTTTCTGCAACAACTGACTGAAGCTCTGTCATAGCCATCCTTCTATCCTCAGCCTTGGTTCCATTGTTTATCCGCTCCAGCAAGCGCTCTACATAGCTATTAACATAACCAATAGCAATGGATGCCAATTATTTTAGAGAACGGTTTGAAAGCAACTGCTTCAGATGAAGACAAATAGGATTTTAGTGTTTTTCTTATACGAATCAAATCGAAAGCTTGCCAAAATCTCCAGCCTATATTTAGTGACACAAAACTGTCTCTATAATCAATATTCACATACTTGACGCCGTTATAAGGAATATTAAGTAGATTGGTCGGAAGAATCATAACAAAGCATTTTTCACTAATACTATGAAATGAAACAAAAAAAAACTACAGCAATGTAATTGTATACTAACTGAATACCTGTCCTCACTTGAGCTGGAGTTCTCATTGCCAAACATGAGTCCTACAACTCCCTGTACAATACAAACATAGCAACTTTACTAGCACAATAGAAAACCATAACTGCAATTTCACCTATTAGTCTAAATTCAGACACGAACAGCAGAACCTCGGTAGAGAATGTTAATCACTCAAAACAGATATGCGTCAGTATAGTTATGTTTATAAATCTGCAGCGTTGAGAGAGATACCTTGTAGCCAGATACCAAATCCATCTTACTACGCATATTTACAGTATCAAAGGACAACCTGAACATGAATTGTGATCATATTACTTCAGTACAATGTCAAAGATAAATGAACGTATCTCTATGTATTTATACACTTGTATAGAAATGTAAATAAAGAATCTGGTCACAAAAATGAAATGTTTCAAAATTGAAAAGTTACAATGCATTTCTTCGAGCGAACCTTCTTCTCCCCCTTCCCTACTTCTCGATCAAATCCAATATGTTCCTTCGATTCCTTCCTCGCGATTATAAATCTCACCTTCTACCTCTCCTTTCCCTGATTTCCCCAATTCTTTAGAACTGTTAATCCCTAATTTTCTCCCCCTTTCTCCCAATTTGTTAAGCTCGTGCCTCTGATGCTGACGATGAGTGAGCCGCTGCAAGTTGTCTCCAAAGAGCTTACTAATGCTACTGATTATGAGCGTCCGTGGAGGTGGTATGACTGATGGAGGAAGGGGTAGGAAAGATGTTGAATGCAGGTGGAGGGGAAGAAGAAAACGGGGCCGAGATGCTGACACGACACGAGGGGCCGTCGTGCGAGAAGACCTTCGATCGGTCGGGAGCTCCCACTAAACTGATCTCTATTATTTTTAGGGGTGTTAATTGCGATCCACATTACAATATAAAATTGTGTTAAGTCACATTATATTTTAACTCTAAATGTAGCGATAATTTAAAAATGGAAATTTCATGAAATGACACTATATTTTTGGTTAAATTATGAAATATCACTAAAAAAAGTTACAAAATGCTATTATATTTTTGTAAAAGTCTATGAAATGTCACTATATCATTGACAAAAAACTAAAAAGGCAAAAATACCCCTACTAGTAATAAAGTACTTTTAAAGTTAACAATATGGCACTAAGTGTTAAGAAATTCACTAAAATTCACAAAAAATTAAAAATACTATAAAAATATAGATAACTATAGAAAATATTTAAAATATTATAAAAATATATCATAAAGCATTGGAAAAAAAGTAAATATTTCTTAGATTGTTTTCAAAATTATTTAGTACCATAAAAAAGAATATAGAGTTTTAAACACATAATTTATACTAATATTTCTACAAATTTAGACCAATGTAGTACCATAACCTATACCAATTAATTACCATACATTTTTAGATTATTTTTTTCTCTCAATATAAATTATTTATTCAAAAAAATATTTTAATTTTTAATTAAAATTTGAAAAATTATTTTAAATTTATATTATATTTTGTAGATGACTTTATGACATAATATAATTTATTTTGAATAAATAATTTATATTGACAAAAAAATATAGAAAATGTATGGTACAAATTATAATAATTAATTGGTACAAGTTATATAGTGCTTAACTGGTAGAAAAGTTGGTACTAGTCATTATTTGAAAAAAACTATATTATGTCATAAAGTCATATGCAAAATAGAATATAATTTTTTTTAATTCAAATTTTAATTAAAAAAATTTTTTTGAATAAATCATTGAAATTGAGAGAATTTTTTTAAAAAAATGCATGGTAAAAATTACGGTAATTGATTGGTAAAAATTATGGTAATTAATTGGTATAAATTATACTATATTGGTCTAAATATGTAGAAAATTAGTATAAATTATATGTTTACAACTTTATATTCTTTTCTATGGTACTAAATAATTTTGAAAAAAATCTAAGAAATATTTATTTCTTTTCAATGTTTTATTGTATTTTAATATATTTTTAAAAAATTTTAAAATATTTTTATAATTATCTATATTTTTATAGTATTTTAAATTTTGTGAATTTTAATATTACTTTGTTAACTAGTAGGGGTATTTTGTCTTTTTTGCTTCTGGTCAATGACATAGTGGCATTTCATGGACTTTTGCAAAAATATAGTGGCATTTCGTGACTTTCTTTGTTTTAGCGGCATTTCGTGACTTTCTTTTTTTTAGTGGCATTTCATGAATTAGCCAAAAATATAGTGGCATTTCATGAAATTCCTATTTAAAAAAAATTATAATATTATCCTTATTTCAAAATTTTCTATAAATACTTTCAAAACTTATTATATTCACTCAAAACTTATGATATATTACAAACAATACCCAAAACACACTAATTTTTAACAAAATGTAGTTAACGCCATCTGGATGACATTAACGCTGACGTGGACGTACGAGGGGCTCATTCAATAGAATAATTTTATATATTTGCAGTACTTTTAAGTTAAATATAGGTAAAACGAAAATTGGACAAATATATTTTTGATAGTGACACCGAATTGGACTAGTCATACGAAGTGGCAACATAACAGATTCAACATAATAAATCAAGTAGCATTGAATCTGTTATGTTGTCACTTCATGTGACTAGCCAATGGCCATCACTGTGATCTCGGGGTCCAGGGGTGAAACGCCCTGGTGGGAGGGCAGGAGACAATGTCGGTGTTGACGCCCACAAAGTAGGGTCGGTGTCGACGCAGACGGGTGTCGACGTCAGGTGTATATGGCGGGCGTCTACGCGGGCCCTTCTGGGTTGGCATCGACGTCTGCCTCCCCAGGTACAATTTGTACTTTTTTCGTGATTCTGGCAGTTTTTTCTATTTTTTGTCCTATTTTTTACATGAATTTAACTTAAAAGTTCTACACATCCTAAAAAAACATTCCTCTCAATGAACCCTTTGTAATATGTTGAAAGTTTTGGGTATATATTGTAATTTTAAAAACATTTAAAGCAAGGGTAAAAAGGTCATTTTACGACTGCGCGAAATGAAAACTTGACTGCGCGTAGTGACCCTATTTTAAATATGTAATGATGATTACCCTCTAGAAAATGATATTCGATCGTCAGCATAATTAAGAAGTTCATAGTTGGTGAATATCGAATTTTACTAGTTGTACCACTAATTCTTGTTATTTCACTAATTTGTTTGGAATATGTTAGAAATGTGGTTATGCAACTTTTTAAAAAAATGATAATCAACACTCTAAATTGCTAAATCACTTATTTTGAAAACATTTTCTTCAAAATTAACTTTACATAACATACTGCAATACTATATTTGAGTGAAAATTATTATTGCATCGATGTGGTCCACCTTTCTAATCGTGAGTGTGTGTAATGGGTACATCTAAGTTGCAATAGTGTTTGTATTTCTGTAACGAAACCATTGTCGATGGACAGGGGGAAGTGGAGAATTTTGAATCATACAAAACCTAAAAAAATGGTCATGGCAAAAAACTCCAATGGGGTCTCCTTTTGGATGACAACGGCTATTTGTGGTCTTCGATTGGGAGATACGTACCACCACTACAAGAAAAAGACGTTTTCGCTACCGCTAAATTGCTACTACACATATATTGGTATCTAAATTGGAAAATTTCTACTGATTTTAGATGGTATTAACAAAGTGGTTGCTTTTGTGCTACCACAACGACAATGGTAGCTAAACTTTTAGGCAGTAGCTAAATGTCTACCGCCTTGTAAGATTGCTACCGTCAATAGTACTATTTATTTGTCATTCCGGTAGTTTTAGTAAAAGTAATTTTGCTACCAATATTGGTAGCTAAATTAATGAATTGCTACTACTTGGTTGATGTTAATACAATCATGGTAGCTATTATGCTACTATTTGAGCAGCAGTAGCAAAAAGATTCTAATCAATAGCTAACTAGCTACTATCTTAAAAGTTGCTACGACCATGTAGATAAGCGAAATTATGAAATTGCTACTAACACTTTATTACAGTTGCTATTGTGCTACTATTTTGGCTATGATAGCAAATATTTTTAACAAGTAGCTACATTGCTACTATCTTAAGTTTCGAAATTGCTATCGACTAATAATGCTGATGAAATTTTAGTTGATATTGTGCTAGAATATAAAAAATGATAGCTAATATTCTTAAGTGTTAATAAAATTATTATTGTCTTATAACTTAAACGTGTGATTACTACATAATCCAAAATACTAACCTATATTGTTGTTGTCATATTCTTATATAAATATTTTATTTTATTTTATAGTTTTTTTCATTATGTTACCTTTAGTTTATTTAACTTCTTACCTTTTAGCTATCGAAATTTCAAAAAGAACTATAAGTAAACTAAAATTTTCTAATTCGTGAAAACTAATTAAAACTCCATACAACTACAAAAATTTATTTATCATAAAAGATATATGTAACATAATATATTTTTTAAACTTATAATATTTTTAATTTTCAAAGTATCACATTTATTAATAAATTATAAAAATAGAGTACATGTAATAATAATTTAAACTAGTACATATGTGGTTAAAATTTACAAAATTAATATAAATTAGCTGTCAAAATAAATTAAATTAGTAAATGATATATATGTATATAAATTTAAATTTTGAGCAGTTTTTATACATTTTACTATATAATTATTTTAATTTATAAAAAGCACATAAATTAATAAAATATAAAAATACAATAAATAATAACAATTTAAATTAGTTGACGTGTTGGTTAAAATTTGCAAAATAAATACAAACTATGTATATAAAATTTATAAATGTTTAAAGTTTTAGTAAATGATATATATAAGTTTATTTTTTTTTATTTTATACAATTGTAAGCCAAAATATATTTACTTTTTTTTATTATTTTGACCGTACAAAGTTAATATTGTAATATCATGTAATTTAAATTATCGATGTGGCTTAGTCGGACCAACATCTATTTTATTAATTTTTACATATCCAATGTTCAATCATATCTCGGCAAAAAATTTCATTTATATTTAGAGTATCAAACATTCAATATATACATGTAGTATGTATATATGTTGTGAATAACTATCATGGCCCAATGGTTAAGGTAATGTCTATCTAGCCCACACGTCGCAAGATCGATTCTTGATGTGTGCACATTTTAGCACACTGGTTTGAATTAATTATACCATTGGTATGGGGTTTGTTTATACCCATACACCGCAGGTTTGATCCTTGATTAGTGCATTTATAAAGCACATACGTCGCGGGTTCGAACCTTGATGTGTGCCCCAAACCCCAAGAATGGTCAGGCCGGCCGCACGGATTAGAGAAACCAACCATGTGAATTTAATACTACCACCAATACTATTGGTAGCAATTTTTTAAAATGTAACCAGTAAAGTTGGTATCTAAAAAGAATTTATGCTACTAAATTTATTGGTAGCAAACTAAGTAAGGCTACCACACATGATCGGTAGTAAAATGCTACTAGAAGAAAGGACAGTGACAAAATTGCTACCAGAGGAAAGAGCAGTGGCGGTGTGGCAGCAAAACTGCTATCAACTAGAAAACGGTAGCGGAAATCAATTTCGCCACCAAGGGTTTACCCACCGCCAAACTCCGGTAGCAAATGAACAAAAGTGGTAGCCCGTTCTACTTGGCTACCAATTTCACTATTATCGATACCAATTTGCTCGGTAGCAAACAAGCCTTTTTCTTGTAGTGCACTTTCGACATCCCCATATATAGCATAGTAGAACATTACTATAGAGTTGTATCGGACAGCGATTACCGACCCCATTTCCATACTTATTCACTTTCAAAGGTGTTGAGCCATCTCCAACGAACTTTATCTCCCTTAGCATCTCGTTGTATCTTGTTTGGTTGAACATGGCTAGGTAGAAATATTTCACAAATTTTGTACGCTGCATATCAGTGTACATCGCTTTACGACTTGTCTCCACTGATCCTGGTTCATATACAAATAATCAGCTACTACTCCGAATCCACAATTTCATCTCCAAGGACATCAATATATAAAAATAAGTTGGGCTGGAACTTCCCCATATACGGAAAGTGTGAGAGATATGTACATACACATGTACACTGTTAATATATTGGTATATATATGTTATAGGTTCACGTCTGTATGTGTCTGTATTACTAGCTAGTTAGTTAGTTCAGTATATATAATATCTCTCTCTGCTAATACAAATGTAATAAACATAAACACAGAAGTGTAGTATCTTGGATAGTCAGTACAGATCTCCGTCTCGTTATTCCATTTCTCTTTTCTTTCTTCTTGTTACGGTTGACATGGTATCAGAGCTCAACCTTAAGCCTTGATTTCTTTCCGCTGCCATGGCTCAAGAAAACCCAACCCTAAGTCAGGAAGAAGAGAACGATGAACCCAGAAACAACGAAGAGGAAGAATCAGTGACTCAAGAAAATATCACCGATATTGTCGCAGAGATGAGCGATCCGTTGTTTCTACACACGTTCGACAACCCAAACCAAAGTTTTGGAATCAAATTCAAAGGCACGGGAGTTGCGTTTGATGCGTGGAAGCGCGCGGCGATGATTTCCCTCAAAGCCAAAAATAAGTTTGGTTTGATTAACGGGCAAGTGACGGAACCACCGAGGTCTTCAGAACGATACCCCCTGTGGGAGCGCTGCAACCACACAGTGCTCTCATGGATCATCAACTCTCTGGACCCCGAAATTGCCGAAACTATCCTATATTGCGACACAGCTTGCGAAGCCTGGAAAGATTTGTGCCAGCGATACGACCTAGTCAACGGAGCCGAAATATACTCCATCCAACGGGAAATCACTCAGATCCAGCAGAACGAAGAAACTATCACCACTATTTTGCTAAACTGAAGCGGCTTTGGGATAGATTGAATTCAGCGCGAAAAACCCCAAATTGCAGCTGCGGTAAATGCACTTGTGACTTATCGAGACAAATCAAAGCCCACAAGCAGCATGATCGGTTGATGAAATTCCTAGACGGCCTCAACGAGAACTTCAAACAAGCATCAAGACAATGGTATGACAAGTTAGCCAAATTTAAAAAAAACCTCAGTTACACTCAATCACTCAATGACTACTCCCTCTTCCTCAAAAAGAAAAATGAAAAACATACTTATCTTGGTGTCTATGTGGATGACCTGATGATTATAGGAAATGATATTACAGAAATTCAAAATCTGAAGAACAGGTTGCATGAAGAGTTTAAAATCAAAGTTTTGGGTAGGCTTAGTTATTTTTTGCGCATGGAATTCTTACAAACAAAAGACAGTTTGATCATGACTCAAAGAAAATACGCTAACCAAATCTTATCTGACTATAATATGCAAGATTCTCGTGCATCTGTTTCTCCCTTGCAGCTTAATCAGAAGCTTTCACCAGATACCGGAGAGCTCCTTGCAGATCCCACCTCTTACCACAGGCTGATAGGGAAGTTGAACTTCCTTACAAACTCTAGACCTGACATTTCTTATGTTGTTCAGCATCTCAGTCAATTTCTTCAAACCCCAACTGATGCACATTATGCAGCAGCTCTTCATACACTCTCTTATATCAAAGGAACTATCGGTTATGGACTGCATTTTAATACCTCTACTAATTTCAGTTTAATGGCTTACTGTGATGCAGATTGGGCATCATGCCCCATGACCAGAAAGTCCATCTCTAGTTACTATATCCTCCTTGGCGGTTCCCCCTTAAGCTGGAAGTCAAAAAAGCAAGTTTCTGTTGCACTCTCCTCTGCATAAGCGGAATACAGATCTATGCGCCAGATCACTGCAGAATTAAGTTGGCTTTCTCGACTTCTTCATGAATTGGACATTCAAGACATCCAACCCATTCCACTCAAATGTGACAACCTGGCCGCAATCTACATAGCTAAAAACCCCGTCTCCCACGAGCGGACGAAGCATGTAGAAATAGACTGCCATTATGTTCGACAGTGCCTGCAGGACAGACTCATAGATGTGTAGTACATACCCAGTATCCACCAGCTTGCTGATATCCTGACTAAACCTTTAACCGGGAAGGAGTACAGCAAGATTCTGCCCAAGCTAGGTCTGCAACAGACTACGAACAAGGTCTAGATTTTCCAATCTACACCTTGAGGGGGTGTGTGAGAGATATGTACATACACATGTACACTGTTAATGAAATATCCCTAAGAATTCTAAAAGTAATTAAGGCCTAATTATATAATCTGTTAATAGTAACATGTTCTAATCATTGAATAAGTAAATATTTATATGATAAATATCTACATGAATTAAGGGTTCAAGTAACCCCAATTATATTTATATAAATAAATATATTGTCCGTAAAGGATTATTAGACCTCACATGAAATATAAAATTAAGGGGTACATTTATAAGAGTAAATTAAACAATAAAATTAGTATAACATATAATATACATTGTTACATGAAATAATAGCACAAATTAACATAAGAAAACCTGAGAGTTATTTAACAAGCTAACATGAACAATTAAATTACTCAAAATTAATAATAGTATGTTCTCTATTCTTTAATCTCTTCGAATTCTCTTTATTCATGTTACAATCCTAATGACAAATAATTAAATATACATGTCAGCCCTCTTCATTTCCTTTTCACTCACCGTTATACATGTATGACAACTTCTCTTTATTTTCTTCTTCTTTTATATTCCTATTCTCTTTATATTAACTTCATTTATAATAAAACTCTCTCTTTCATATCCTCTCCCCTCACGTTACAATATCTCTTCAGTTTATTCCCTTTTACTCACGTTATAACCTTTTCACTCATCGGCTGTTGGAACATTTCTTTTCTCATTCACGATTGCACCGATCAGCGCCATCCAGAAGCTTTTACTCTTCTTCTCTTCTGAATATTGCCAGCAAATAAGGGATACTTAAGTGCTGCATCCCTTTCTCCGTTTCCTGCATCTGCGCCTTGAAGTAGTAAATCACTGAAGCTACTGCTTCATCTCTCACGCCAGTCTTCATTCTTTCACGGTAAACTTCTGCAACTCCTCTGGTGAACAAAAAGAGATATATGCCCGACATCACCTTCATTCTCCACACAAGATAAATCACCAACTGCTGCATCTCTTCACTCTCTTCTCTTGTGCCTGCGCCGTAACCACTGGAACTGCTGCTACACCAGATTAGCGGGCTGAAACAGTGCATTCCACAACCGGTTCCATTAATCTTCATCCTCTTCACTACCGGTAATCTTGCAACTCAAACGGGTGGGCAAGGAGAATACACGGTCTACACTTATCTTCATTCCTTCTTGAGTTTACGTCTGTAAAATCATTGGAACCTCTTTTCCAGAACCGGAAAATAAGGAACATAGGTGATATGTGCTCCCCTGCTTCATTCTCTTCCTGTGTCGTGCACGCCAGCTTGAAGGGCTGAAAACATTTCTTTCTCAAACCGGTAATATACTCCACTTTTCTGGTTTTCCTTGGCTATTATAGTAATAGTAATACTCCCTCCCGGTCAAAGTGTCCACTTTGTCATTTGACTTCAATATTTAACCTGTAAGATAATATATTTTTATAAATCTATATATATTTTACAATAGAATCCTTATGTGAAAAACTATATATTATACAATTTAATTTTAAAAATTATTTTATCTTATATGTTTAATATTGAAGTGGAAAAACGTGCCAAAAAGTAAACATGACACTTATGACGGGACGGAGGTAGTAGTAATTTATACAAGCGGTAAAAACAAATATAAATTAAAATGGTTGTATTAAGGGTATAATAAATTGAGTGGTAATTGGACTTAGGATTCAGGAATAGTTAACATGAATAAAAAGTAATTTGTTATCATTTGTGGAGTAAGTTCAGAAATTATGATTTTATTCTGGATAAATAAAAAAATTAATTAACTACTTAAATTAGCATCTAAATTCAATCGTAAAAAAAAGGAAGACCAGTATTAGTAAAATGCAAATGAAGAGCTAATATAAATAAACTTATAAGTGCTAAACTCAAGGTAACTATGTTAGGGATAAAATTTATTAAATCAATAAATGGTGATCTGTAAGTGAGAAAGCTGTGTTATCCAACAGTTTTGCATCTCTGGATGTTGATGAGAATGTTCTACCCAACTCAGAAGGTGGTGTAGGCACGCAGCTAATGCCTTCGCTTCAACCGGAATTTCCAGATGGGGTGGTGGCCCAGCCCGAGGAGGGTGGTCCTGTTCCTGCAGAGGCAAGCTTGGCAGTGTTGGCTCAGCATCCTGCTTCTGAACCAGCTAAGTCCCCTTTCCTTTCATGTATTTCTGACTGCTCTGCTTTTAATGTGTCCTCTACATCTGTCCTGGTTAATGATGGCTCTAATATGGGCGCTAGTAATGATGTGGACTGTGGTCCTAGTAGCTAAGTGTGCTGTTTCTTTATTTATATGGATATTAGACTTAAAGCTATTGCTTGGAATGTGAGGGGTGCGGCTAAGCCTGCATTTCTGCCTGCTATTAGGGACTTGTTATTCAGACATAATCCTGAGGTGTTGTTTCTCTGTGAGCCTAGGGTTAGTGGTAATAGAGGTCTTGATATTAGAAGCAAGATTGGTCTTTCTAACAGTTTGTTGTTGAAGCTTCGGGTTTTAGTGGTGGGCTGTGGTTATTTTGGTCCAATCGTGTTCATTTGAATATTATTTCTAGTAGCTCCCAATTTATTCATGCGAGAGTTAGCTTTGGTAATTGTTCTGTTTTAGCTACGTTTGTTTATGCTAATCCTTCTGACTCTGCGAGAATTTCTTTATGGAATGATTTGTCTGCTCTTGAGGTTTGTCCTAATGAGCTTTGGTTCCTAACTGGAGACTTTAACTTTATCCTCTCCCTCAGGGATAAGAAGGGGGGTATCAATACCATCAATAGGGGTAGTCTAGCTTTTATTGATTGGGTTCATTCGAGCAGCCTCATTGATCTCCCTTCCAAGGGTAATTTCTTCACTTGGACCAACAGATCTATCTTTGTTAGATTAGACAGAACTCTTGTTTCGCATGACTAGTTTTCAAAATTTGCTCACAGTTGGGTTGAGGTTCTTCCTAGAACCTCTTCTGATCACAGTCCTATCCTTTCTTCCTTTAGTAACTCTTCCCTATTATTAGGTCTAGCAAGCCTTTTCGCTTCCAGGTGGCTTAGTCCACCCATGAGAGCTATAACCAATTAGTTAATGCTTCCTGGGACCAATCGGTTGATCTGAGTCAGAACTTTTCTAAGCTTAGTGCTTCCCTTATGTCTTGGAATAAAGATATATTTGGCAACATCTTTTACAAAAAGAAAAGAATTTTAGCCAGGCTCGCTAGTATTCAAAAAAGGTTAGAAAACCATCAATCCATTTTCCTTAGGAACCTAGAAAAGGATCTTCAGAGGGAATTTGACTCTATTCTGTTGAGAGAAGAGATCTTTTGGTTTCAGAAAGCTAGGGATAAGTGGATCTTATTTGGGGATAGAAATTCATCTTATTTCCACAATAAGGTTAAAGTTAGAAGAGCTAAATCAAAAGTCCTTAGTTTGGAGGATCTTCGGGGAAACACCATTGAGGGTTCTGACAATCTGAAGAACCTTGCCCTTGACTTCTATAAAGATCTGTTCAGGGAGGGTTCTCGAAATCCCAATATTCCTCTGGGTCACGATTTCCCTCTTATTAAACCTGCTCATTTGGAGATTTGTGCTTCCGTCCCTTCTCTGGAGGAAGTTAAGGATGTTATTAAATGCATGGGAAACTTTAAAGCCCCGGGGCCTGATGACTTCCATGTCTGGTTCTTTAAAAACCACTGGATATTGTGAAGGGAAACCTTATGGATCTGATTCTCACAGTTTTTTCAGCTAGTAGCATCCCAGAAAATCTGAATTCTACCCTCCTCCGCCTCATTCCCAAGGTGGATTCCCCTGTCAATATGAAGCATTTCAGACCCATTGCCCTTTGTAATGTTTCGTACAAGATCATTTCCAAATTGATTGTCAATAGGATTAAATCCTTTCTCCCTGAGATTGTTTCCCCTCTTCAGAGTAGTTTTGTGCCTGGTAGGCACATCCAGGACAATCAAGTTATCATGCAAGAGGTAGTCTTTGCTATGGGTAAAACCAAGTGTAGTGAGGGTTGGGCTGTTCTGAAAATAGATCTTGAAAAGGCCTATGACAATATTTCTTGGGGTTTCATCAGAAACACCCTCTCTTGCCTTAATCTTCCCTCCAACTTCATTAACTTAATCATGTCCTTGGAATCTGTTAATATGAGAGTGTTATGGGAGGGTTCCCAATCTGATAGTTTCAAACCCTCTAAAGGGCTTAGGCAAGGGGATCCCCTTTCCCCTTATTTATTTGTTCTCTGCATGGAGAGATTATCTCATTTGATCGATCAAGCAGTGATTGGTAAGGATTGGCATCCTATCAAACTTTGTTCGAGAGGTCCAGCCATCTCTCATATGTTTTTTGCCGATGATCTCATCCTGTTAGGGAGTGCTTCTATCAGTAATATTTCTACCATGGTGGGTGTGTTAAATGACTTCTGTTTGATGTCTGGAGAAAAGGTTAATTTCCAAAAGTCCACTATTTTGTTTTCTAAGAATGTAGCTGCGTCTAGGAAAATTGATATCAGTAAGGCCATTGGTATTCCTGTAGCAGATAACTTAGGTAAATATCTTGGTCTCAATCTTAATTATGGCAGGATTCGATCTAACCAGTTTGAGTATTTATTAGATAAAGCCCAAAAGAGGGTAGCTGGATGGAAGGCTAAGTCTCTTTCTTTTGCGGGCAGATTGGTGCTAGTTAAATCTGTCCTTAACTCAATTCCCACTTTTACCATGATGTGTCAAAAGATCCCATCTTCTGTTTGCTCTAAGTTAGATAAGATTAATAGGGCTTTTCTCTGGGGTCATAAGAATAATGAGAGGAAGCTCCATACCATCTCTTGGGAGAAAATTTGTAGGCCTAAGAGTGAAGGAGGTTTAGGTATCAGAGAGTCCCACCTGATGAACAAAGCTTGCCTGGCTAGATTAGGTTAGAGGCTCATTAATAACCAAGATAGTTTTTGGGCTAAAGTGCTTCTGAATAAGTATAAGAACCCCTCCACTAGAGTCTCTTCCTGCACTTGGAAGAATATCTTATCTATTAGGGAGGTTATTTCCAGAGGGGCTAAGTGGAGACTTGGCAATGGAAAGAGTATTAAATTCTGGACTGATAATTAGGTATCCGATTCTCCTCTTTGTAATTTTGTTAACAGTCCTTCTTCTGTAGATTTTGAGGCTAGAGTGTCTGACTTGTGGGACACTTCTAGGGGCTGGAAGTGGGATCAGTTAGCGGGTCTTCTTCCCCCGAATATTCTGAATCTATTGCCTTGTAAAGCTATCCTTAATTCTGATTTAGAAGATTCGATTTATTGGAACTGCGGTAAATCTGGTGAACTATCTGTCTCTTCTGCTTATGAGTTAGTTAGGGTGAAAGGTGTTTCTAATCCTCTATGGAATATGATTTGGAAACTTAAGGTTCCTGAGAAAGTGAAAGTTTGTGTTTGGATGATGTTGCATGATGGTCTTAAGACGAAATCCCTGTTATTCAGCCAGGGTCTTTCTCGTGATTTTTCTTGTGATGCATGCTGGGATAGGGAAGACATTGAACACATTTTCAAATACTGTTCGGTTAGTCTCAAAATCTGGAAATATCTTCTAGCTAGCAATCCCATTATCGATCAGTGGGTTGGGCTTAACTTAAAGGAATGGATTCATTGGAACTTGAAGGAAACTTTATTACCCAATGTTTGTAATGTTGAATGGCCTCGTCTTTTTGCTATCACTTGTTATATTTTGTGGTTTTGGAGGAATCATAAATTCCACAATAATATTGCTAATAAGGACTTAACTATCTCTTTGTTGATGTTTAAGTTGCAGGGTTTGCTGGATTCCGGACAAAGAGATATTTTCTAGAGCATGGCTATCCCGAGTGCCCAGTCGACTTGGGTGCCTCCTCCTCCAGATTGGGTCAAGATAAATGTGGATGGTGCTGTCTCCTCTCTGGGCTTTGCTGGTTCGGGTGGTCTCTGTCGTGACCATAGAGGGCACTGGATGGCTGGTTTTTCTCACGGACTGGGTCTGTCCAGCATAGATGAGACTGAAGCTTGGGCTGTCCTAGATGGCATACGTTTAGCTGATGTCTTAAATCTGAATAATGTCATCATTGAGTCTGATTCTCAGGTGGTGGTCAATCTGCTGAATAAGCGTCGTAATGACTACCACCCGCTGGAGAATTTAATTAGAGCTTGTGAGAGGGGTCTTGCTAGCAATAGGAACTTTGTGATTCGCAAGGTGAATAGGGCTGCCAATAGTGTGGCAGATAGTTTAGCCAAATTGGCTTTGGACAGCGATTTGGGTTTTACCTTGCTTAGTCAGCCTCCTGCTCCGAGTGAGCAGCTGGTTTTGCGTGATGTAATCAGCACTCTTCCTTAAGTGAATATAGTACAGTTTGATCGAAAAAAAAGAAAGAAAAGGATTATTTAAAGGAATTTAGATTTTCAAATTCTAAATTAATAGTTTTATGGTGCTAGTAATCACGGCAATTTGTGCTGAAGCGGAATTTAAGCAAATCTTGGTACTTATTACCAAATGAAGCTAACTAGATTTTATGGTGGAAACAAAATAATAATAATAATAATAATAATAATATCGTTTTAAAAGAAGTAATTTAGGATTTAAAAAATATATATATGTATATACATGTATTGTTAAGAAAATTAAGGGACTATAATTAAAAATAAAAAAATTAGTAATAATACTAAGTGGGAATATAGTTACAACTATGGGTTAAAATAAGGATTTGATATAAAATGCTAAGTTTGAGTAATTTGAAAAAAAAATGGATAGGTAAAAGTCAGTTGTTGGTAATGTTAGAAAATTTGGGAAATGATTTGGTAGTATGTTAGTTAAAATTAAGATGATAAGAGTTTGAATATGAAGGAGATTAATGGGTAAAATAATACGAGATATGTAGATATATATAGAGTGAGGGAAGGAAAGAAAAATTTATCCTAACAATGTAGTTTGGATAACAAGAGAATAAAATGACATATAAGGTATAATAAAGATTGCTCTTGATAATTTGAGGAATTAAGAGTTTAAGATAGAGAATGAAATAATACTAATATCTTGGTAAAGATTAGCTAGGATAAAATTAGTGTATTCGTATATATATAATGATATCGGTATTATATGTTGAGTTTTTGGTTAGTGTTTATAAGATATTTAATATATGGGATAACATTTTGATTATGGATAGTCGATAGATTAGTGGGCTTGTAAACTGCAAAGGTGTCTGTTAATGCTAATACGACCATTTAAACTAACGCACCGAAATTAGAATACTTCTAGAAGGATTTCATTACCAATAACCAACAATTCCTTAGAGGATGAAATTGGTGGAGAAAGGCAATTAAAAATAGTAATATACTTTAACTAAGGGAAGTTGGGAATTAATGAATTTGCATCTACTTTCTAAATCTAGGATTTGAGTAATGGGATGCACATGGCTGGATTTGGATGGTTTGGTACACATGGCTAGGATTTTTATATAAAGTTGCATATCCCAGGTATGTTATTGTATGATCCGAATACCCCCGAGGGTCACCTTGGGTTCGGATGTGTGAAAATTGCTTGATAAGAAGATATGTGTGTTTACAGTTTTTATTTTATTTTATATATTGTTCTTGCATATTGAATGGTATGATATGGGGTGTTATTCCTGTTTGAATTATACTTATGTGTGTAAGTTCAAATGAGACAAGTATCAAATAAATGTATATGAATATATCAAGTGTAAGTAATGACAAGAAAATACGTATTTGAGGAAGGATGATAATTATTGGATATGATATCCATAATCTATGAGAAACCTAAGAATATTTCTTAGGTAATTTGGAAGGAAAAGTTATTATAATGATGAGTAAAAACATGGATATGAGAATCATATCAAATGGTGGGGTATTAATTAATGATGGGAAATCCAAGAGGTTCTTGGTCGCGCGTTGTGATCACGAGTGGATGACTGAGATCAGGTATGCTCAAGGTATTTTGGGAAGTCCAATGAGTCGATTGATCATTGGCCGGGTCACCCCGTCTGGTGCGGCCACTGTCGTAGGTGTCCCGCCTTATAATAGGGGAATTGTGTCACCTTCTAACACGGTGGCACAACATGATTATGGGATAAAACAATTGAGAACTAAACCATCCATATAATGCTACTACATATTTAATGATTATTATAATAAGTTTGAAGACCTGGAAATGTATGATCTCAAAATTTTATTTATGAAATATTTGTTGTATGTTATCTTTTGCTTGAATAATTTATTCTACTGTATTCATGATATGATTGTTGTCTTCTGAATGGTTTGCATATTTATGTGTTATATTTTTTGAAATTGGATTATAATAAAATGAACTGCATGCTAACTTTGACCAAATAACTCAAGTGTGGTTTGAAGGTGTATGAGGGTTGTATAATAGCATACTCAGAGTTGGGTTGACCCCTCCAACAATGTTTTTACAGGTACGTATACGAAGATGCTTAGCCGGAGTACGGGAAGGGGTAGCCTTGGGATAGATGCTAATAGTGTGTTATAGGTAAATATGTTTATACCGTCATGCATAACGTTCCTATTAGATTGTTGGTAGCCATGTGCATTTAGGTGTACAACAGCGGTAACATCCCGTAGAGGTTAGAGGTTTCTTCTGCTTCAACCAAGAGAATAATTAATCAATGTAATAAGAGTTATGGTGTTATTAATGGATTAGGAACATGAGATGTTACAGTTAACATATTGGTATAGATATGTTATAGGTTCACGTTTGTACGCGTTTGTATTACTAGCTAGTTAGTTAGTTCAGTATATATAATATCTCTCTCTTCTAATACAAATGTAATAAACATAAACACCGAAGTGTAGTATCTTGGATAGTCAATACAAATCTCCGTCTCATTTTTCTGTTTCTCTTTTCTTTTTCTTGTTACGGTTGACAGAAAGGTATCCATAGACATGAAGCATCAAGGAGCTGATGATCATGTGTTAAAGGATCTTCCACTGGATGGTGCTTTTGTGGATTGACTCACCCGAGGGAAGTTACGCTCCCAAGATGAAGATTCTCGTCAGTTTGGTCTAGAAGTCCTTGAAGGTCTGTCAATCCCTTGCTGCTCTAGAGGTTCTCCCAAGTCACATGATAAATCCAGATGAATGATAGTGTGGATGTAACCGTAACATCATCATTGTCGAATCGTTCGATTGTGTCACCTCATCAGCAATAGCTTGCTACCTAATTTGCTCTGTTTCTTTGTACTCTAGCATTTGTGTAGTGGATTCATTTTTCTAGCAGCTTAAGATACACACTATCGAACATATCATTTAGTCTACATGTACATGGTATTCCATGGGATGTCACTTTATTACACACATAGAGTGAGCTATTTGTTCCAATGTATTCCCCCTACCAAGCTCCTTGACTAGTTCATTATTGGAAAATTACATCCCCACCTATGACGTTTGGTGAAATTACACACCCCACCCACGAGGTTTCAGAAATTACTTTGCCCACCCATGTAGGTTCTTCTATTTTACATCCGACAACTTTTCAAATATTTGATCAACTTAAAAGATGCTTAAATGTAGTCTAAAATTGATAAACTATTATATGGATGATGCTAAGGTGTTATATTTTTGTTCAATGCCAAATCTGAAGTTTTTAAAGCTCATATATGACTTGTGGGACCCAACGAAAACGCGTTGACATGTCACATATTTCATTAGGTCCCACGGATTACATATGAGCTTAAAAAACTTTGGATTTCACGCTAGACCACAATATAACACCTTAGCATCGTTCATGTAAAGTTTCATCAATTTTGGACAACATTTAAGCATCTTTTAAGTTGATCAAATATTAGAAAAGTTGTCGGATGTAAAATAGAGGAAACCATATGGGTGGGTAAAGTAATTTTTGAATTCTTGTGGGAGGGGTGTATAATTTCACCAAACGCCATGGGTGGGGGATGTAATTTTCCCTTAAGCATAAGACGTTAACATTTCCAATTAGATCAACAATCGGAATCTTCCTATGCTCTATTTTACTTTTGAATTGTGCACACTCAAAGTCCTTCAACTTCCTCGCTTGAGTGTTGACATGATCGTTAATCTTTGGGAAGATCACATCTAGAGTGTGCCTAACAATCTTTAGTCTAGCCTTCAGAGCAGAATCTCAACCCATTCACATATTAAAGTAGACATGTAAGGTCTATGACCATAAATATAAACCTTACAAGTTATCAGACTATTAATCGTACATGTATATCGTTTTGTTCCTAAAGTGCATCACATTCTTGCCCATGCCTCTATAAACCTTTCATTGTTATAACCCGGATTTTATAAGTTGGATTTTATGTCGTGATCATATGTTAAGTTGGTTTTATATCATTAAGGTGGAAGAGGGCAAGGTGGTCTTTTGACTTATTTGGAATTATGGTAAGAAAGTTAGGAAAAGAAAGTTCCTTTTCCTGTGCAATTCCTCCGATAGTGTTTTTCGAGCATTCTTCACCCTCTCTTCTTCCTTCTCAGTTCTCTAATTGATTTGCTGGTTTGATTTGCTACTGCGTTGTGTGGATTCGAGACTCCGTTGCTGGGTTGATTCTTCGTCTGTGTTTAGGTTGGTGTCAGCATTTCCGGTTTTGTTTTTGGTTGCTCCCTCCTTGTTGGTTTTTTGTTCTAATTTTGGGTTCTTTGATGTCGGGTTGTTCGAGCAGTAGTGTGCGTTGGTTTCAGGTGAGGGCTTGGTTTGTAGGTCGGCTTTAGTTGAGGGATATCTACGCTTCAATTGAGGTAGGTGGTGAACGGATTCAATGTGGTTGTTCATCCATGACTCCATGGGGAGTTTATGAATTGGGGAGATGTACACTACTTTTGGTACACTATGAGCTGGAAGAATAATGAATCGGCAACACAAATACTGAACTATAGAGAAACAGAGAAAATCAGGTATCAAGCTATTGTTGTTGAGGTGGCAGAATCAGCTGATCTGACACTGATGGCGAGATGTTATGGTTATATCCACACTTTCATTCATCCAGATTTGTCATGCGACTTAGGAGAACCTTTACGGGTTGTATGGTTATTGGAATGTTAATTCCTAGAATAAGATTACTGGAATAGGATTCTAAGAATAGAATATTACCTCATATGGTTGTTATGATGTGAATACTTGAAATTTGATGTTTCTTGTGTTTAGTTGGCAAAATAATGATAGGAATAGACTTGGAATAAAGTACACAATTACAAATCTATCATTGACAAGTAACACATTATTATTATTTGTTGTATGATAGACTATAACTTTTAATTATATATATTAACTTGAAAACATGTAATATATATTTATATATATTAACTAGAAAACATGTAATATATATATATTTATTACCGACTAATTAATAAAGTTTACTTTTCATAATTATAAGAGCCTAAAAATAAGCCAATAATTATATTGAAAAATTAAATTATTCAAATTTTCTGGATAATATTAAATTGATACTATGAATATAAACTTGTAATTATTGAATATTATACAAGGAAAAGAACAAACTAATAAAATTACAATGTAAACTTTAAATTATATTAAATTTATTATAGTACCAAATATTTGTAGTATATTTTAGATTGATTAATTATAAGTATTGCACTTGTTAAGTAATGATTAATTATAAAATTATTTCTACAAACTATTAGATTTTAACTATATATCAAAGTTATTATAGATTTTATACTATGCTTAATAATTAAATAACAACTTTAAATGCTAATATACTTTATTTTTGTTTTTTGGCATATAGTATTAAATTTAAATTTATGTATTTGAATTTCATTAAGTGATATTTAATTTAATAGAATATATTGTTTTAACTAAAAATATATGTTTAAAATAAAATAAAATAATTATTTTATCAACATTTGAACAATTATAATATTGAAATAGTAGGTGATAGCTATACACATACATATTCCCTTATAGTCAATTATTTTATTATTAGCAAGAATTTTTTTTATTTCAATGGTATTATTTATTCCATTTAAAATTAGAATAACCTTATTTTAAGTATTAATATATTTGATTTTTTTATATTAAATACAAATATATAATACATAATATTTTATTTTAATATATATAACATCTATAATATTTGCTCATGATAAAAAGGTTAATTTCTTTATTTTTTCAATATATAAAAAAATTATTTCTAAATTGATATGTATATATATTATAAATTAATTGTCAAAAAATATTAATAAAGAATAATAAATAAAGACTATAATTGAATATCTACATATATTTTAACTTTATCAAGTATTTAGATAATATAGTCACTCACTTGGAATAACAATTCCTAGCCTTTCAAGCTAAATTACTGGAATTGATTTTCTACGTACCAAACATGGGAATAACCGTAATTCCAAGAATTGTAATGCTATTCCCTAGTACCAAACGACCCGTTAGAGCAGCAAGAGATTGGCAGACCTCCAGGGACGTCCAGACCAAACCGACGAGAACCTTCAGCTTGGGAAAGTAACTGACCACAGGTGAGCCAATCCTAAGAAGCACCATCCACTGAAAGATCCTTTAACACAGATCATCAGCTCCTGGACGCTTCATGTCTATGGATACATTTCCGTACATGGGGGACTTCCACCCAAACCTATTTCAATATATCACTTGATATATGGATGTCCATGTAAATAGAAATTGTGGATCCAGGGTAGTAGCTGATTACCTATATATGAACCAGGATTAGTGGAAACAAGTTCGTAAGACGATGCACACCGAAAAGAAGCATATAGAGTTAGCGAAATATTTCTATCAGACCATGTTCAACCAGACAAGATACTACAAGATGCTGAGGGAGAACATTTCTTTGGAGATGACCCAGCTCCTTCGAATAAGTGGCTGAGCACTGAAATGAAGACCGTGATCACAACACGATACACTTCTATAGTGGTGTTCTACTTTACTGTATATGAGAATGCCGAAAGTAGTATGTGCCTCCTTATCAAAGATCACAATAACCATGGTCATCCAAGAGGAGTGATCCACATTGGAGTGTGCAGCCATAACCATTTTGTTAGTTTTTGTATGGTTTAAAATTTTCCACTTCCCTCGTCTATCCACAATGATTTCACTACAGAAATTCACACCATTGGAACTTGGATTTACCCATTACAATCTACATGAGTCACTGTTGTAATAATTTTGACTCACATGTGGTCTTGCAATAATTATGTAATGTAGTTATAATGACTATTAAAACTGTTTTGAATGTCCATCATCATTTTTTTCAAGAAAAAAAAGAATCAACCCACCACATTCCAACATATTACGAAGTTTAGTAAAAAAAAAAAATCATACTTCAATTACTAAAATTCACTATTCCTCAACTATAAACTTCTTTATTTAAATCAGAAAAAAAAGTTACCCTCCCATTATCAACTTCAAATAAGCTATAAATATAATTGTTCCCAACTCCATGAAAAGTTCTCCCCCAAAAGCCTTTGGACAATCCTTACAGACAGTCAGACAGACTACTGATTTTGTTTAGTTTTCGGACCTTATAGCACCCTTATTTTCACAAACTTGGAAAAAGATAAAAGAAAAGTTGGCAACCAGTCCGACTGAGGTGTAAACATGAAACAAAATGTTCGTCTATGCATTAATTATGAACCAGGACTTTTGTCGCACTTCTATGGTGTTGGTGCCGTGTTGTATGTGTATAGATTTCTTCTGCACGTTCACTGTACTGTCAATCGATTAAAAAACTAAGAAAACAGAAGAATTAAGTAATAAGATACAAGTAGAAACTAGAACTCCAGAAAGAATGTACAAAGTCCACTTCTGCCAATCAGAATTTTTATTAGCTTTTTTTTCAATATTTTCTATCCAAGGCGTCTATGAATTTCTTCATTCAAAAGCTGGGTCAGGAAGGTACTTGCTGATCTTCCATCTTTCAAAATCCCAACCAAAGAATGCAACTCCTCTGGGTTTGCCTTCATGAAAAGGCCTCTTACAACGGCATCAGATCCATCTACATTAGGATCCTCATTAGACTTGGAATGACCGTTCGGAATATTATCGTCTTCTGCTTGCAAGCACCGTGAAACCTTTGCTAGTGGTCTACAGTTCCAGTATTCTCTGCATACTCTGTTTCTATCCAATGCTTCAATAGCCTGTTTGAGGATGGACCCATAAAAACAAGGACAGGAAATCAAATTAAAGCTCAACATGTTTCCAGAACAAATACTGATAAGGTTGGACCACCGGATTTGAAGAAGTCACAATTATACCTGAATGACAGATGGGGAAGAGAAACCAAACATTTCAAACCCATCTACACTACCGGGTGGCTGTAGCGGAGGCAGGTTCAATCTTCCAAGCTTGTGATGTCTGGCAATCTCGCGATTCACCCTCTCGAGTACCATTTCCCAGCATCTTGTGGGCGATACATGAGCAAACACCTCACTAGGGCATGGTTCCAAGGAAACCTTAACAAGGAAAGTGCAGCAACATCACTAGGAAAGAAATTTTTGCCCCATTTACATTTGATCTAGATTAAGATAATATCAGACCACAAAACCAGTAGAGTGAAAGATGTCCAAGTTTACCATGAAAAGCGGTCCTTTTGATCCCCCGTCAACAACTTCAGAGATGTAATCACACATGCTTGTCGGGTCTAAAATGTTTATGTACCTGACTCGGCTCCTAAAGCCTGGTACATACATTCAATGCCACCAGTCATATAAAAATCTAAATATACAAGGTACATGAAATGAAGACAAAAATAGAAAAAGACCATAGTTCCATAACATACCCTTGGGAAAGATGGCTTGACCGTTACTCCATGATTTTCCAGGAACTACATTACCCAATTGTAGAGCTTCAACATTGCAGCTTATTCTTCTTACAACTTTGGCAATTCTGAGACCCTTTTGGCAATAAGGCTTACCGACACCATTCTGGCCACCAGATGGGCTCCCTGGTAGGCTTCTCGCTGGACCAACAAATTTCACCTGGTCAACTCTCTGTGTGGATACCTCGTCTCTATTCTTATTGATCTGTGGGGCACTGAGACCAACTATAACTCCCAGAGCATTTCCCTCTGAATTACAATCGCTCAAGCCAGAACTGTTCGGACTGGCAGTATTTGATTTTTGATGGGAAGATACAACAGATTCCTTGTGCAATGTTTGCCCTCCACAGTTTCCAGTGTTCTCATTCCTTGTGTCATTTGAAGTATTGATGTGCTTAACAGGCTCGCCTCCGACACTGATGCTTGTTTGCTTTCCGGAATCAGAAAGAGGTTTATCTATCTCATCTCCTTCGTCGTCACTAAGGCAAATGAAATCTTGCCTAGATGAGGGCTTCCCCCTGCTTGAAATAGACCCTTGAGGGTCAACTTTCACATCTTTTACAGGACTATATGATCCAGCTAGTTTCCCTCCCACAGCAGAAATCTTCTCACCACTAGCTTCTTTTAATGGTTGAGAAATTGTGTCATTGCATAATCCTTCTTTGGTATCAGAAAGTAGTGAAGCTGTGGTAGGACCAGGGACTTGCGAGTTATCTTTACATGTGTCAGAACTCAGAGAGAATCCAAGGTAAGACTTGGCCCATTTGTAAACAGCACTTAATTTCCCTTCTACAGCTTCAACCAAGAGATCCAACTCATCAATGTCATACCGAAAGAGAAAGAATTTATCATTCCAACTACACGGACACAACTGCTTGGAATGGTTCAAGCAAGCATATTTATCCGGAGAGCAGCGACAAGCCACAGCTGACAGATGGAGATCAAAAGAGCACACATTGCATTCCCTCTCGGTGGTTGCATCAAAACTACTGAGCATCTTCAGGACCTTCGAAGATTTGCAAAGGAAGTCTCTCCTCACACGTTCAATGTCCACTCGTGCCTGGCATTGGAAGCAGCAAAATAGTAAGGTAATATCCAGAGGAAACATGAACTCTTAACAGGCTTGACCCGGAAGCATTATAATCAAGTCCTTTCATGCTGAAGAAATTATGCACCTGTAGTATGAACTCCGGATCTAATTTTGAAAGCCTTTGCATGAATAAAATAAACGGAGTTATTACACAGAAGCCCTAGAACCAGTTTTAATAGGAACCAATAGAGTTAGGGGGCGTTTGTTTCAAGCGGGAGAAACATAATGGAATCAAGAAAGGGAATGGAAAAGAATTTCATTTGATTTTCCCGGTTGTTTGTTTGAGCTGAGGGACATGAAATAAAGAACCGGTCAATGATGAACGGCTACTGGCTGCCGGTCAACGGTCATAAATAGCCGGTCAACATTCACCGGTCACCGGTCAATGTCATTAATCGTCGGTCAATGATCATATGTCGCCAGTCAAAGTGTACAGGGGTATGGAAATCTCATTCTCTAGTAGGGGGTGGGTATGAGGGTTTTGGGGTAATCTCATTCCCATTCCGTTTCCTTTCCTGAAAATAGGAAAAACTAGCAAAACAAACAACATGAAAATTCCCTTTCCTGATTACCCCAAAACAAATGCTCCCATGAAATAAATGAAAATCAAACTGAGGTACAAAATGCAAGAAATTTTGAAATTACTTTGACATTCAACATGATTCACAAGGTTTTTGAGCTGGTGGCCCTAGCAAGTCTAATATTATTTATTAAATGAACAAAAATTATCTCAAACAAATTAAAAGAAAGAGTACTTGCACAGGTCAATTCCATGATGATAAGAGATATGAAATAACATACAAACCTTGAGAGACTTGGCCAAAACCCCATTCCTCCCACATACATCTTTCCATCTCAAATTGTCTGCAGTATTCTTCCTCAATAAACTAAGTTCCCAATGGGCTCTCACCGCATCCGTCGCAGCTCCAAGCAACAACTTGTCATGAGAAATTGTCGTCTTCCTCCCCTGCTCACGGTAGAGTTCCACAGCATTCTGACCATGTGGGAACCAATCAAGAGGAGCCACATTTACAGCTTCCGCACAGTTGAACCCACAGTTGAACCCAGCATGATATGCTCGGGGGAAAGTGAGAACAAACTCCCCTGGGTTCTGAATGCATCTATAGACAGGCACCCCTTCTGATTTCAGTATTGAAGGAGAAAGCTGGGTTACCTAAATAAGAGTCAATATCAACATATAAGATGATACCCCACATAAAATTTAATAATTCTGAGAAACAATAAAAGACTTACATATGCTCAACTGACCCCATTTTAAACAGTAGGATCTCATCAAGCATACTACTAGCTTGGATCAAACTTTTTACCTTCTCTCAAGCAAGTAATATATATTCCAATTCAAGACTGAGACTCAATAAGTTTAAAGCAACAGGTGCAACACTATGCCTTGTATACTCACAAGCTTATGGAGCAGGTCAGGCTGCTCTTTGAACAACTCTGGCAGGTGTTTTCTCATAGCATCTTCCAACTTGCTGGCATCTTTCCCAGGTACACCATACCACAATTTAGGAGCACCAAAATGCAAGTAATTCAAAGAGTACAAATAGTGATCTTCCACATGCTGTGGGAAAAAGGTGGAAATAAACCGAAGTAAGCAGCAGAGCAATGCACAAGTCCTAGCATGAATTTTAAATGAATCCACGTTATGAAGCAATTAAGAAGTGAAAATGTCATAAACTGAAGACTAGTGCAACCATATATCCCTTCTTTTGACTTTCAACTTACCCAACAAAACGAGGAAAAGCACATTCCTACATACAACCATGGTACTTGCACACCGGATATATCTGGATTTTCATAACTTAAGACAGAGCCTTGAACTCGGGGCAAATTGTTCAAATTCCACCCAGAGTTCACATACCGTTCTCTGCAAGATGAACTATCTTGCACACTACTTTTAGGAAAGCCACTGCCAAAAGATCCAGTTTCTAGATCAGCCCCATAAAGAACCTGTCAAATATCAACCAGTTTCATATCAAATTAAGGTCACATAAACATCCAAAATAATCAACACTGAAAAGGGGTATATGTAAACAAGAACAAGCACAAAATAGAGTTCAAAATAATATTGACCTCAAGTTCTTCTGTTGGTTTTTCAACCACTCTCCAATATTCACCCTCAAGAGTCTCAATCGACGGGTTTGATTTTCCAAAAACCTTAGTACTATCAGTTCCTGAACCCATGATATCCTCCCGCCCTTCAAAATACTGGCCCTTAAAATCATCTGCATACCTTTGAAATGCATCAAGAGTGAAACCAGGACCCGGCTCAAATCCAAATCCAGATTGCATGGGATCCGGCACACTTTCACACCCAACACCACTATCCACACCCATTTTAGAGCACCTTCTCCTCTTCTTTCTCATTTGATTACTAACTCGAGACATCTTTCTAGCAGGAACTCGATTCTGCAGTTTGTCAACCCTCTGAACTCTGGTAGAGAACTTGGAGTTTTCCCAAATATTTCTCTCTTTTAGTTGGCAGGGAGGTTTCCATGAAGATGGAGGAATGATCCGACATATTCCATATGGCTCAGCCATTGGCCGTATTTTTGCTATGTAATTTATTGTATCTTGAAACTCCTGAAAATATAGCATTAGCTCCATGTTCAGTATATAAGAATGAGTTAAGCTCTAGAAAGGTGTGAGAATCGAAGTAAGATCATGTAAACACAGACCTCTTCACTTGGAGTGAATACAGGTACTTCCTCAAGGTTGGGTCGACGAGCAGCGTCAGGCTTACATCTTGGCAACAACCTGTAAATAGGATATCTCCCCTTAATGATATGAATATTATAACAGACTTATAGCAAGGAAAAGATCTAAAAATCTTAGTTAATAGCTACATTGGCTTCAAAACAAGTAGCACATTCAGCAATAACCCACTTCCTGTCCATGAATTGACAATCAACAGACCTATGAAGACCAGTATACATAATAAATGTTGTCCAATGACATATAAATGTACAGCTAAAGAAGAATGATAGTGGAATAGACTAGTACAGCCAACAAAGGTATTCTATACTGTTAACAACCAGCAAAGCGCAGATGCATACTCAGCCAACGAGTAACAAGATAAAGTTAACACTAGGATGAAGTAGAACAAACAGAAGAGCTAAATAGGCACTAAATTGGCTTCTAACAATTGGTTGCAGACCGGGAAGAATATAATGTTCCTTTTAATGTCTGAGAAAGATAAACAAAAAGGAGATATGAGAGATTACCAATCTTTGATGAACTACTTGCAGATGCAAGATCAGTCGAGCCATTACCAATAAAGATACTTCTCATATATTAGTTCTGATTTACATTGTCATACAAAAAACAGTGTACAGTCTATAATACACAGGTGGCTATCCGTCATGCAAGGGAGAAGAAAGAAAGAAAAAAATAAACGGGGTTAGAATTGAACCAACCTTTTGGCAGGTTTCACAATCTGAGCATCCTCGAAAAACACCTTTTGGAAGCAAAGACTTTATTTGAAAGTTCTGCGAAAATGTGCTAATATTGTCAGACTGCCTTATAGATAAAGACGACTCCGCATTCCAATAACTATATTCAGAACTCACTTGATCAAGTTGCTCAGGGTCAGGATCATCATCAGAGTCTATACTACACTGGCTGTAATTAACAGGTCTGCGTCTAAGTAACCTTGATATCGTTTTGGTATCATCATCACTCATCTCAGTTTTAACTTGTCCTGGATCCATAGAGGGGTTTGGAGGATGTGCAGAGATGACTTCTTTTTTAGTTTCCTCCATACTCTTTAGTTTATAAGATGTGAACGACTCAAAACCAGGTGGTAATGCTAGAAACTCAATATCCTCTTCTTTAAACGAAGTTCGCACAAGCTCCATCCCCATTCTTCCTGACTAGACGTAGCAGAAAACAGTAATAAGTGCGAAGTAAGAATTAGATCTTAGGCAGAAAATGTTCATGAATAATGCAGACAAAAAGAAAAGAAACCTAAACTTTCAATACGATTCTCATACTAGGATACAATGTTTATGAGCTCCCCCGGAACCACGAACAATTTGCCACAACAACAAAACCCATTAACGTCCCCTCCATTCATGTCGCACAACATATATATACCAAGTAAGCATTACTAATTCAAACGTGAAATTCAGTAGACCCTCAGTTCCAACCAAATTTATTGATGGTATCAGGTAATTATATTCAGCACTTATAATCCAAATTCCATAGTTACAAAAGATTAAAAAAAAAAGGACAACCGGCTCACTGCTGCATTCAGAAAAGTTTGTTAGGAGGTCAACAGTATGAGAAGAAAATTACCCAATCAAGCATCAGATAAGCTGCAGCGACCAACTATTGTAAACTAGTGCTGAATCGAGAACTAGAGAACAAAAAAATCACTATCTTGTGAGCATCCAGTAATGTATGATGTGGGTCTTCTCGCTTAATAGTCATTTCAAATCAAAGATACAACAAGATTCAAGAAACTTAAGGGCTAGTAGGACTTACACAATCTTGATCTGGGATTTGACCAATTTAATATCTGAAAAGTGCTACCACGCAACCATCAGCCTTGAATGAGGAATAAAATTTGTGGCACTTAAATAATAAGCCCCAAATCTTTTGAAACGTAAGATTCCCAGATAGATTTGATGAGCCCGGAACCACTAAGATTTGTAATATCTTGGCTGAATAGAAGAAGATTCTTCAGCAGAGATGGTCTGTGGGACAAAGGCTAATCATTCTAGATCTACACTTGACCATAAAACTACTTCCCCAAACAAAAAGCAACACCCATAAATCAGGCGGAATGGGCTAACCTAATAATTTTTCCTCTGAAGCAGCAAGGTCATCAGATCACGGATAACCAGGAGGCTGTGAAAAAAATATGAATAACATAGATTCACCGAGGATTAGGGTAAGGGCACAACTGGAAATTTGCTTTTTGGGTTATGTAGAGCAGAGATGAGGAAGGAAAAGAGACTAAGCAATCCAAGAATCAGAAAAATCTTTGTTGTGGTCAGGAAGGAAAACCCTAAAGACATTCATTCAATTTTAATATTGGTCACCCTTGAAGAATTATCAAAACCCATGAGGTAATCCCTTTTGTCCCTTCTTTATGTTAAGGAAAAGTTGTTCACGTTGATTTGGGGGAGATCAGGTCCTCTCTCTCCCTCTCAGTCAGGACCCAGAACAAAGTGGTTCATAGAACTTGAAGAATGCTTATGGTCTTCTAATTTCTTATGGGTGAAAAATCCTAGTTATTTTGCAACCGCAGAGACTATAAATCATCCAACCCCGCTAGAGGAAGAGAAGCAGACAAAAAATTGAGAGGATGTGCTAATAGGTATAATTTGTTTTTATATACCAGAAAGATAATGGGGAAGTATGTGTATGTATGTGGGAGAGGGAGGCGACGGTCACGCCAAGGGAGGAAGATGGGAACACTACCGGAAACAAGAAAAGGGGAAAAACGGTATTGCGATAAAATTGAGAGAAGCTTCCTTTAGACGGGTTCCATTTGCTGAGACTTGATGGCCGACGCAGTGGGTGAGACGTGCAACACGGACTTTGCTTACTTTATTGACATATGAAATTTTATTGACAAATGAATCTAGAGGTGGTTTGTTTTGAGTAGGTAAAGGAATGTAATGAGAAATAGATATGTGTAAAATTAAAAAGAATTCTCATGATTTTTTAGATATTTATTTGAGTGGTGAAAAGTAAAATAAATAATCAGTCGACGGTAGCCGGTCAATAGTCAATGTTTGATGGCTAATGGTCATCGGTTATTAATTGTCAATCAACATTCACCAGTTACCGGTCAACGGTCAATAGCATTAGTCATCGGTCAATGTTCATATGTCGTCGGTCAAAGTCTACAGAGGGAAGGAAATCTCATTCTCTAGGACTAGGAAGGGTGAAGAATGAAGTTAGAGGGTTTAGGGATAATCTCTTTCCCTTACCCTTTCTTGAAAATAGGAAAAACTGGCTAAACAAACGGTAGGAAACGGAATCACACCAATTTCCTTTCCTGATTACCCAAAACAAACGCCCCCTTAACATATGGTGCGTTACGTGATAGAAACATGATCACACTCTCACCGATAGCGAATTCAGAATTTTAAGTCAATGATGTTTTTATAAAAATTCTATTTTTTTTTTATAGAAACGGTGTATTACATCCTTGTAAACATATACTATTAAACACCTTCTTTTTTAAACACTCCTTCAACTATCAGCAACGATGAGATTGATGTTTTACTCTTCTCTAAAAAAGTCCTCGAAAAACTTTGCAATTGATAGGTGAGTGAATTAGTATAAAAGGGTGTAATAGATTAGCAATGGATTTAAACATGTTTAGGAGGCTAATTAGGTGCTAAATTATGTGGGATTAAGTGTAGGAACAATGGGGAATTAATTAGGCAAAGGTTGGTTTGTAACAGATTAAGAAAATGTTAAAAACTGCTATGTACAGAGGCTGATCCGGGAAAATCCTTAGGACATTCAGACCACACAATTAACATACCGTTCACCGTGTAACTTGCTAGCTTGACAAATCACACTTTAACAGTTTCTCCCCGTACGCTGGACTTCCCAAATTACCGTAGAGTCTTGACCATTGATGAGGAGGTGAAAAATGTCACCAAAGAAGCCGCAGCGTTGATCAGGAAGCATGATGAAGTTACCTGTAAATTCTCCAAAGCCGGGCTGTCTAACTGGTGCAGTCGCATCCCTTTGTTGTAGATATGCAACTAACTGTTGCAATAACCTTGAAGGCGTCGTTCGCCTACCACGATTTGTTGTGAATTCATAGAGCTCACTATAGTTAGCTTACAACAAAGCGACACATATTTTTTTTACTATAGCTAGTTAAAGTCTTAACCACTTATAGATTGACACATGGCTAGCGAATGAGATTAGTATTTGCAAAGTGGCTAGTGAACAAGTTTAAAACCAAAAGAAACTTGTCCATTTGTGACCTTTGGATCGTACGGCCATCACGACTGAAAAAACCAAAAAGCAGCAAAAACCTGCTTTTTTGATTAAGTTGCATGTGGTTAATTTATGGTGGTTGGACATGTGTACTCTGGTAGTATTTTTGTGGGGTATAGTTACAAATTGACCCAATTAAAACAAGACACTTGTTCACACTTTTTGAAAAATCTGATTAATCTTCACATCGTGATGAACAAACAGCACTCTTGTTGACATGCGTGTAATCTCCCTACAATCTTGAAACGTATCCCAGTGAGGAATACCCTACTTCTAATGAACTTCACTATTATACTTAACTTTTCATCTTTGATACTGCTCAATCATATAAGATTCGGACTTTAAAGATAACTATAGTTTTATATCATAATAAAGTTCTTATCATACAAGTTAAACATAATTAAATGATGATAAGCGATTTAGTAGTACAATTTCTGCTTTAAAATAAATTATGACATTATTAGGAATAGCATAAAACATATGATGAGAGTTACTAAAGCATTAATCATAATATTGAATAAACCAAAAGATCATTTTCAGGTTAACAAATAACAAATATTAATTTGTACATTTATGTAATTAATCTTACCGTCTTTATTGTTTTCAATAGAGCAATGTAAGGGTGCATAATAAATCAAGTTTTATGAAAAATAAATAATGGGGAAAAAAAATAATACAATTAAAATATATGATGAAGCAAAACAAAAAACTTAAAGGAAAAAATTATAAATGGTGTTCATATTGATGAATGACTCACATACTAGAATCTCATATCATATTGTTTAACACAAGGGTTTCAAAAACCCTCTAACCAAACAAGATTACTTACAATATGTAAGCAAACCAAGCTTTGTGTGTGCCACTTACCATACATTGCTCCAAGCTAAGTCCTCCACTGGCTCACGAAAGTTTTCTAGGAATCTTCTATCGAATGGTAGTATATCCTCCATCTAGGTGGTTTTATTCCTTCAATCCTTAACCAGAAAATGAATAGCTATACGAGTATCCAACTTTAGTACACCGGATAAATTATTAAGTGAGAAATTTTTACTCTAATCTCTTTTCCCTAAGATAAGATTATATTAGGTGGCCAGATTAATCTTATTAATCTAAAAGTAGGTTTTTTGTAGAAGATCCAATGCTCCAATCTGTATAGACATTGGAGGGAAAGACTCAAGAAGCAATATTTCACAAACAACACCTGTTTGAGAGATGTAGAAAACAATTGTCCAACTGGGATTGATGCAGAGCAGTGGAAATGGTTAGTTTACAACTACTGGAGTTGTCCCAGGCAAAGAGTAAGCAACCTTTTCATATTTTGAATATTGTATAAACTAAACTACCGTAATAAATTAATACATATCTTTTATGTTGTTTCTTTGAGTATAGGAAAGGAGTGAAAAGAATCGTGCGGCTACTCTATCAAAGAAGATTTGCTCACGCAGTGGAGCAAAGTCCATCGCTCGAATCATATACGAGATTGTAATATTCTAAATTTTTAAAGGCCTGCCATAATATTGTTAGTGAACTAAATAGTTGAATCATTATTTTTGTTTTTTCATTGTAGGATTGAGAGAATGAAAGGTCTGAGATCCCCCAGACAAGCCCACCAAACTCTGATGTGGAGACAGAAATGAACTCGATGACTGAGCCTAAGTATATCCAACTGTGGATAAAGACAAAGAGGTGATTATCTAAAAATTAAATGTGAATAGGTGGTAAAATACAATAGTAGTAGGTATCCGTACATCCTCCTTCAATTACTACTAATATTCACCTCATTTCTTTGATATCATTTATAAGTACTCTATTAATTAGTCTACTATCTGTTTGCACTAACTTCTACTCAAACAAATTAACTTTTGTAATTGTTTAACTTTTTTTATCATACTTGATCTTAGGAACATTAGTGGCAAAATGGATGAAGAGGCTGAATACATTTTGCAAAAATTCCAAGAACTTCATTTGAAACAGATAGAGGAGAAAGGATCGGATAATCTAACAATTGAAGAAGCGTATCAAATTGTCTTAGGCCATGTTTCAGGATATGCTCGTGGATTGGGAAGAGCACACCCAATGCCAACCAAGAAAGCATCTATTTGGAGATCTGAGCTACAAGTTGAACTTGAGCAACTTCGAGAGCGAGAAAAGGAATTGCGAGCTGAGCTTATAAGAAAAGAACAAGAAGCACTAGAGAGGGAAGCAAGAAGAGAAGAAGCTGCAAGAGAAAGAGAAGCAAAACTTAGGGAGGAGGAGTTCATGGCAGAATTGGCCAAATTCAGTGGCATGGTCACCAAGCTTACAGGTTATTGAATTTTGTATCCCATTCTTTGTAATTAGGCATTGAAGAGCTAGATATCTGTTTTTACATTTTCTGATCGTTCCATGCATGTTAGTACATTTTAATTTTATCATAGCCTAGTCCTATCGTGTGTCTTGTGTGTTTGAATATCTGCCTGATTATGTCCGTTTATTCATGAAGATAATGCTGCTATGGTGTGTCTTACGTGTCTGAGTATCATAGCCACCTTTGGTGTGGTCTTGCGTGTCTGAACTTATACTTGATTGTGTCGGTTTATTCATGGAAATAATGCTGCTATGGTGTGTCTGAATATCATAGCCTAGTTTTTGGCTTGTATAGAATATGGGGAGGATGAGATATTATCTAAATGAGTATTATTTGCTTATGTATGTCTTTGTTTATGTAGGTTATTTATGTATAAGGGTTTTCATTGAATTTGCAAGCTAAACTTCTCCACCAAACACATTCTGACCATTATTTTTTTTTTCATTTGCTACAGGTGCTAGAGCAGCACATCATTAGAGGCCATCTCATAATGAAGTCTTAGGGAGCTGTTGCTACACAATGAAGGATTTAAGAGGATTTTAGGATCATAGTTGTTGCTGAAAATGAAGGATTTTAGAGAATTTTTGAGATTTCTGATCTTATAGCTTGACAAACATTATTTGTTATTACTGTGAAAATGTATAGAACATATACAGTTGGTTTTGACAATCAAACTTGGTGGTGATATTCCTTGTACGATCAATCTGATCAATTTTGTAGTTAATCATATTTTGATCAATGAAAATAGCACCCAATCACTGAGTGCTTTCCATATGTTGCTTCTCCATTTGTATTCCACTTCTTTTCTTAGATATGTGATTAATGTTCTACCTAGATGATGGATTATATTGTCCATTGCTAATTGTCAAATAGGGCAACAAAATATATTGTTTCTTTCTTATATTCAAAAAGGGCATATATAGTAAACATTGTTTGAATGGTTAATATAAAAAAAGGGCAATTAGGTAGTAATGCCCTTTTCTATCTCTGGTAAATATGGCACGGTGCAGAAAATGCCATTCTTGATTGCTGTTTTAAAGGGCAATATTTTGTTGTCGTGTTTGATGTGAATGAAAGACAGCAATATTTTCTTGTAATATTTGATTTTAACCAAAGACAACAATATTGCTCATGTCATATTTGATAGTAACGATAACAACATATATTAATGCCCTATTTGATGAGATCAAAGAGGGCAACTCATAACAAATGTCATGTTGATCTACCGTAACAAGGATAAAAGGGCAATGTAATGACAATAGTTATTTTGTTGTTATTGACTATTAGGGCAAAATATAAATCAGAAAGGACAAGTTTTAATGCCCTTTCTGAACTAATATGTTGTAGTGTATGGACGGAACCTATGCTATTGATGTTTATTACGACAACTCAATAACTATGATGTTACTATAGATCATTCCATTAATTAGGCCAATTTTATTTAGTACTAATTCAGAAGTCCAACCTGATTCCTAACTGGCGATAGACATATGCCCCGCCGCCTCACTTAATTTTTCTTTACCTCTCAACTTTTTCAAAAAAAAAAAAAGAAAATAACATATTGTACAACCGGTTGTACGGTGAGCATCGTACAATCGTTCATTTTAAATTCAAACGTTGTTCAAGTTTTTGTATTGATTGTTCATATTGATGTAAAAGTTCCATATGTTATTGTAAAAGTTGTTCAACTTTATATGATGATTGTTCAAATTAATTGTGAACAATGTTCGGGGATGTACATAAACATCGTACAACCGGTTGTATGATAGTCGGTTTATACTCTCTACGCCTCCTCTTATTTAAATCTCTAATTTAGGCAGAAGCACCTAAAAATGACAATTCTCGGAATCAAATCCCCAAACAGATAAACCGAACAATTAAATGCGGGTTGGTGACAAATACTATAAAAGGACCGCATTTGCCAAGTGCGGTCCTTTTGCAGTATTGTTTAATTCAGCCGCCCTCTCTCCCTATATATACCCCATCTTACCTCCCTTACTCTTCACACAATTCTCCAACTCTCTCTCAATCTCTCATATTTACACTCTCATCTTCTCTTGTTGGGTGATCTTGGTAGGAGTAGTAGGAAAAAAAATTTGCAAGCAAGATGGCGGGAAGGTATGCAGGAGCAGCTGGAGGACCCGGGTCGGAGCAGACAGATTTGTTTTCATTGCAGACGACCCACATCTCTTATGCGATTTTGTCTGGACGCGAGGTTAGTCTTTAATTATTAAAATGTTTTAATAGTTAGTTAAAATTAGTATATTTAGATAATTTAATAATTAAAATTAGTATAATTAGAGAATTTATTTATAATTGAATTTAGGAGTTTCAGCCGCTTATGAATAGAGTACTGAAAGGGCCCCCCATCCATTGATATTAGTGATTAAAGCTAATAATTATATATGGAATGCTTTGGTCGAGCGATGGAGACCGGAGACACACATTTATGTTTCCATTTGGGGAGGTTTCCATTACATTATAGGATATGGCGTAACTTTTTGGTTTGCCTATCGAGGGTAGGCCGGTGATAGGTGATACCAGTATTGATGTTTGACGAATATACACTGACTTATTGGGGAAGACTCCAGATTCCCAACACATCAAGGGTAACCATGTTCTTTTTAACATAAGGAAGTATCAAGTTGAGTTAGTCTATTAAATAATGATTGTGTCACAACTATGAGTTAAAATGAAAATCTGGTATAAAATCACACGATTATTTATATATATAAGTTGCTAAGAGGAATGAGTTAAAACCCTAACCAATTGATAGTACGGTTTTATCAACATGGTTTTAAATATGTAATGTATTGCATGAGATTAAAATATAAATTACAGTAACATTTGAAAGGGTCACATTTGTAATTGATTAGTTAAGTCTTATATATGATTCTGTTTAAGTTGAGCCTAATTTAAATTTAATCACGGATTTGAGAGTGTCCAACGCATAATAAACGGTTAATTTATGTACCTAATGTGAGTTAATTAAAGAATTTTAGTAAAAGGGTAGCGTGATGTATACCTCACATAAGGACAATAGATATTACCATTTTAATTCATTCAACATTATACTATATGAGTATTCTATGTGTCATAACTGGCGGGACTTTGAAATTGATCTAGTAAAATGATTAAAAAGGATTATATACCTTGAATATAGATATATATTGAAGGTTTATCATTTATTTCACATTTTCGGTCTAGGATTTGAATAATGGGATGCACATGGATATACACATGGCTAGATGATTATATATAAAGCTGTAAATTTCAGGTATGTTATCATGACACCTGAATGTGATTGCTTGTATGAATGATAAGATGATATGTGTGATAAATTAATAATACAGTTGTACTCGCATGAGCGGTGTTGCATAAATGAAATGCTATGTTGATCAGTGGTTTGCATATTTATGTAATTTACCATAAAACAAGTAATATTGTATATTATATAGTATGAAGAAAACTCGTGAAACGATGATCAAGAAAACAAGATAAATGTTGGATTTAATATCCACTATATACAGTACCTAAGTACATTTACTTATGCAAAGATCTGGGAGGCCGTATTTCAATGACAAAGGTTAATGAATCAAGTATTTAAGTGATAAGTTATCTAAGCACAATTCTTAGGTAACCAAGTTAGTGACCATTATTAAGTGGTGGGTTTAGGAAATTTATGTGAGAAATTCAGGTATGACTTGGTCGCGTGTTATGTACACTAGCAGATGTTATAACATGCTCATCTACATGTTGGTAGTCCAAATAGTCCTAATGGGACATTAGCTGGAGCACCCCGTCTGGTGGTTGGGCTACTGTTTATAGGTGTCCCACCTTATAATAGGGAGATGTGTCATCCTGACCATGAAGATACATTAGGATTATGAGATAATGAATAATGAGGTATAAGCTACCACTACAATATGCTTATGTATTCAGTATATGTTATGAGATAACAAAGAACTCATAAATTCCACAGTTGGTGACACAGGAGCCCTGAAGGCTTGAACACTAACATAAGCTCAAAATTGGTTCATTGCTAACCTATATATGTTAATTCTATTTGGAGCTTAACTGTGAATGGTGTGAGTAGTCTGTATATGCTTATTATTACCTATGCTTACATGTGAATGATCGGTGCAGTTTGTATATGATTATTATTATGGAAGCTTATGTGTGAACAATGTGTATAGACTTTATATACTTATTATTATTATTTGAGTTCACATGTGATTGATAGATGTAATTTGAGTTTGTGATATGATCGGTGATTACTACTTGGTTTTATTAATCTTATATACATGCATGCCTTAGATTGGAATCTTGAATGAAAAAAATTGGATTGCATGTTAACTTTGACCAAGTAATGTCAATCTAAGATACCTCTTTATTGATATTGCAAAGAAGAAGAAGAAGAAAGAAAGAGCTTAATAGCTCCGGAGAATGTTTACAGAGAGAGTGCGAGAGTGAAAGGGATCGCAGAGAGGTTGGGAGTGTGTAGACAGAACCCTAACACACGATACCAGAGAAAGGGGGAGATAGGGAAAATTACATAGTTAGCCCTAAGTACACACTAGAATAGCAAAATGATACAGTGTATTAAATGTAGTGTTACACGGTACAGACATATACCAACATATACCTTACTCTAACACCCCCCCCCTCAAAGAGTACACTTCTGTAACAGTAGAGTGCTCTTTGCCCTTCAGAAAGGACAGCTCCTTGAGTATGGACATATTAGCCACGTCCCTGTTGCTGTTGTAGTCCCAAAAGGTGGAAGGAATTTTGATAACTCTTCCCTGCAAGCGGTTTAGTCATAACATCTGCTAGCTGTTGTGCACTTGGCACATAATGTACCTGTATCAGACCCTCCTGCAGCTTTTCACGAATAAAATGGCAATCCAATTCTATATGTTTTGTTCTTTCATGTGAAACAGGGTTTTTGGCTATGTGAATAGCCGCCAGGTTGTCACATTTTAAGGGAATTGGTGTAATGTCTTCTATTCCTATTTCATTAATTATTCTGCTTACCCAACTTGATTCACTAGTTACCTGGCGCATGGCCCTATATTCAGCCTCAGCAGAAGACAAAGAAACTGAAACTTGTTTCTTTGACTTCCAGCTAAGAGGAGAACCTCCTAAGAGGATGTAAAAACCTGAGATAGATTTCCTTGTGATTTGGCAAGATGCCCAATCTGAGTCACAGTAGGCTACCAGGTTGTAGTCAGGTTGGGTATTGAAGAATAAACCGTAATTAGCAGTGCCCTTAATGTAAGACAGAGTGTGAAGGGCTGCTTTGAGGTGTTCTGTGGTAGGTTCTTGCAGAAAATGACTTAGATATTGAACAGAGAAAGCAATGTCTGGTCTTGTATTCACAAGAAAGTTCAGCTTGCCCACTAGGCATCTGTACTCAGTGGGATTCTCAAGCTTTGAACCAAAATTCTTATAAAGTTTTAGGTTCAATTGAAGTGGGGAAGGTGAAGCCCGTCAATTTTCCATTTTAAAATCTTTAAGGATTTGGTTGACATATTTTTGCTGGGACATTATCATGCCACTGTTGGTTTCTAGGAACTCCATTCCAAGGAAAAATCTTAATCTTCCCAAATCCTTTATCTTGAATTCTCTGTTGAGTTGGCCTTTAAGGGTTTTGATTTCTTTCATGTCATTTCCAACTACTAGTATGTCATCCACATAAACACCCAAGAATATGAAAGTGTTATTTTTCTTTCTGATAAACAGAGAGTAGTCGTTTTGAGACTGTTTAAAACCAAGTTTCAGAAGGAATTTTGTTAACTTTTCATACCACTGTCTTGAGGCTTGTTTAAGCCCATAGAGTGATTTATGCAATTTGCAAACCTTGTTTTCTCCATGGACTTTGAGTCCCTTAGGAATGTTCATGTAGACCTCCTCATGGAGATCACCATGGAGAAAAGCGTTGTTCACATCAAGTTGATCAAGAATCCATCCTTTTTTTCATAGCAACTATGATAAGGGCTCGGACAGTGGTAAGTTTGACAACTGGGGAAAAAGTTTCATCGTAGTCCAGCCCATATTTTTGAGTGAACCCCCTCACTACAAGTCTAGCCTTAAATCTTTCTAGAGTTCCATTAGCTTTGAGTTTTGTTTTATACACCCACTTACAACTGATGGGTCGTTTTCCTTTTGGTAGGTCAACAACAGACCATGTGTTATTTGTTTTCAGAGCTTGGAACTCCTCTGTCATAGCCTTGACCCATCTGGGGTCTTTGCTGGCTATCTCGTAGTTGGGTGGTTCAGTTAGGTCTTTTAGTTGTTGTAGGTAGTTATTGGTCCCACTAAGAAAAACAGATGACAGGATAACCTTGTTGGGTGTATAGTCTGTGAGACTGTTTACATGGTTTGTGTCATTTCTGTGTAAGATTTTGTGATCAAGCCTGTGACTGAGAATATTGGTAAAAGGGTCTTTTTCATCATTTGTATTTACTGTACAGATGAAATCATCATATTTTGAGGGGAATTTATGAACTCTGGTGGATCTTCTAAGGTCTGAGACCTCATTCATCTCACCTTGAGATTCACATTGGTTGGGAGAATCTTCATCTCCTTGCATCTGAGATTCTGCTGGAGTAGAAGTTCTTGTGTTTGTAGAAGAAGTAGGAGAGGGATTTTCTGATTCTGTGGTGGTGGCAGTTTCTGTTTGCAAAGGTGCAGAAGAGGATGTTTCTGCTTGGTTATCATGGTCGAAGTAGTGATGTGGGTAGGTTGGAAAGATATCAGGTTGTGGCTGTTTTTCTGTTAATGTGGATTTCCATTCATGATTCTTTAGAGGAAAAATATGTTCAAAAAACTTCACATCCCTAGAGATCTTTACTTGGCCTGATTCTAAGTTAAGGACCTTATAGCCTTTGCTGTTTTTGCAGTTTCTTAAGTATACAGAGGCTGAGGCTCTTGGATCAAGTTTGTTTCTGTTGGGTTCTATGTTTGTGACATAGCATAAACTGCCAAAGCTCCTTATCTCCTTATAGTTGGGTTTGTTTCCATAAAGTTTCTCATAAGGGGTAAGGTTGTCTATGGGCTTAGAGGGTATTCTATTTATTATATAGGCAGCATGTTCTACACAGTGTCCCCAAAATCTATCCTCTAATCCAGCTTGAAACAAACAAGATCTAGCTATGTCCATTATGTGCCCCTGTTTCCTCTCGACCACCCCATTTTGTTGTGGGGTGTGAGGGCATGAAGTTTGGTGAATTATGCCTTTTTCCTTAAAAAAATCTATGCCCTCTTGAGATTTCCCCAATTCCTTTGCATTGTCACTCCTTATAATCTTTATTAACTTGTTCATTTGTCTTTCTATGAGGATGACAAAGTTCTTGATCTGTTGCTGATAAGTGTCTAAATGAGCATGTTTTATGGGTGTATTTCATATATTATATCAGCACTTTTCTGCTCATTTCTCACTTATCGTTTGTTTTTCCTCTAGTTTATGTTTTATTGATTATCTCATAAATTTATTGGTTTAAACATGAGGAAAAACCAAGCTAGGAGCAAAGTACATGAAGAGACGAACGCATAGACGCAGACGGATCTTAAATCGGAGCTAAAATGAATATTTTAGGAGCAATACAATTGTTGTCCAAACCAATTTTAGTCCGAACTACTGGTTCGGACAAATACCACAACACGCAAGGCGTGTCCGCCTAGGCCACTGCCTGATTGGAGGCGGACGTGAGACAACCGCCTAGGCCACCGCCTGATTGGAGGCGGACGAGAGCCATCCAACCGCCTAGGCAACCGCCTTATTGAAGGCGGACGTGAGCCATCTAACCGCCTAGGCAATCGCCTTATTGAAGGCGGACGTGAGACAGAACCGACCTCTGCAACCGCCTGAGTTTGGGCGGACAACAGGGAGGACACTACGCGGGCGCGTGTAAATGTCAGATAATTAACGCGAACAGTTTTCTTCTTCGCGCCGACTGTCTGCAAGTTGCTCGCCATATCCATCTACTCCGCACCCGCACCGCCTACCTTAAATCTGTCACGCGTTTCAGCTCTGTCCCCTGCAATAAATGAGCAATCAATGGGAGCCATCAGTCTGCAATCAAATTCGTACGGATCTTCTTCTCCTCTGCCTCTATATAAACTCACCCCTTCAACACCATAAATACAACACGCACGACGGGAGTCTGAAGAATTCGCTCACCACACTCATCCATTCGCTTCCACTTATTTTTCTCCCGTAACACCACAACAGTCCATACTCACGCAGTAACAAAAGAAATAGAAGAGCAGCAGTGCGAGCGAGAGCAGACCAGTTCTTTCTCTGAAATAATGTCAAAATCTATATGTGCTATCTTCTTATCTCCGTTAATGTCTGAGTAATTTTATTTTGTATCATAGGATGGAGGTTTATTTCTAATATTACGTAATCAATATTTATCACTTGTCTCACTTGTTAACTTGTTTTAATTCCTTTCAACTAATATTGTTAAATGCTTATTCTGACAAAATACTGCATTTTTATGGTAACTATCAACATATGATTTTGAGATAGTCTAAGTACCACAAAGGAATTAATCTTGATATTTACACTCCGGATTGAGCAGGAAAATATTAAGGCTATTACTAAGAGTTCGTAACTGACAATTATTAACTCTAATAGACAATAAATATTTGAGACATGGTTATAAATCTGTTTAAGTAATTTAGGTAATTCCCCCACTATCCTAGGATACTTTTTCCATTCACATCCATTAATTCACCTTTTTACTGTTTTTATTATATTTGCACTAATCCAACAAATCAAGCTTGCCTCCGGCTAAACCCCTTTTTACAGTTTTTAATTAACTACCAAGACTAGGATAATTGAACAATCTCTCTGTGGATACGACACTTGTTATACTATTCCGAATAGGTACACTTGCCTATTAGTTTGCTATAAATCTATATTTATAATAGTGTAGTATTATCACCAACAAGTTTTTGGCGCCGTTGCCGGGGAGATTGATTCCATCAATTTCCCTAGTTTCCGGTAGTTCACTTGCTATACTGTAATATTCTGTATATTATTTTGTTGTTTGTTTAATTTTGGACATCTAACTTCGGACATCTGACATCTAACTTTGGACATCTAACTTCTGACATTAAATTTCTGTTCTTAATATTATTGTCATTTAATTTCCATTGTCCTTATAATTTCTGTATACTAACTACTAACTTATAATTTCCAGTATACTAACTCCTAACTTTAATTTTCTGTCATTTCTTTCCATTGTCATTTCAATTTTCTGTCATTTCTTTCCATTGTCTCTAACTACTAACTTATAATTTCTGTCATTAACTACTAACTTATAATTTCTGTCATTTAATTTCCCTTGTCATTTAATTTTCTGTCATTTTACTCTTGTTAAAAGAAAAGAAAAAAATATATATATATAAAAATACAAAAAATATATCAGTGTTGTTTAACTAACGTTTATCAGCCTAACCAATATCTCTGCCTTTCTTATTCTATTTACTAATTAATTTCACAGTTTCTGACAAACCACAAGTTATCTTCTGTGCATGCCAAATACTCGAACCCGAGGTTCTCCACCTATCAGTCCGAGACCCGAACCCGAGCGCACTTTATTACAAGCACAAAGAAACCTGAGAAATCAAGCCATGGCCAATAACGAAGTTATAAATGAAATGGACCATGCAAATCAACCAGAACACCGTGCTCTCTCTGACTACCACCAACCGGATACCGAAGGAAGAGCATCAGCCATAGTTCTCCCTGAACTAACACCACAAGAAACCGGACGATGGGCTTTCAAAACCCACTACATCATCGCCGTCCGGGATTTAGGCAAGTTTAGTGGAGCGAACCCAGATGAAGCCCCAAATCATCTGAGTCTCTTCCTAGACTTCTGCAATTCCTTTGGTCAAACCGGCAACGTCAAAGAAAGAATCCGTCTACAACTATTTCCTCACTCGTTGTCGGATTCAGCAAACAGGTGGTACCGAAGTCTTCCCTCCCGATCAATCACCACATGGCTGCAAATGGCCCAAAAATTCCTTGCCAAATACTACCCAACCAGTAGAACAAGGCAATTGATCGGTGAAATCAACACATTATGTCAGGAGCCGGAGAAACGTTATACGACGCATGGGATAGATTCAAGGATATGCTAATGAAATGTTCCCACCATGGTCTCGACGATCAATCCCTCTGCCTGTCATTCTTCAACGGTCTCGATGATGGAAACCGACTACTCGTCAATTCCTCTGCAGGAGGAAGTTTCATGATGAAATCTCCTAAAGAAGGAATGGACCTTCTCGAAACAATGACGAGCAATACAAGACAGTGGACGAGATCCAAGGGAAGAACACCACGAGCAGTAGGCTTACTCCACGTTGAGCCCACGGATCATTTATCAGCCCAGATCTCGTCCCTTGCAAAGATGGTGGAAAAGCTAACAACATCTCAAAATGAAATTGTAAAAAATAGCTTCCCCACCTACAAGTTCACCACCAGTTCCACCTACAGAAGGATGTGTCATATGCGCCGGTCCTCATGAAACCCATCAGTGCGAAGGAAAAAACCAATACGAGGATGTAAACTTCATAGGAAACCGCCCCGGTAATTCCTACAACAACAACTTCAACAACAACTACCCATGGAGAAATCACCCGAATTTCTCATGGAAAAATAATGATCAGAACCAAGGAGGGCAGAACAACAGTTCCAATACCTATCAGGGAAACCGACCCCAACCAAACTCTAATATGGGTTATAGAGCACAAGGTGCCCCTCCAGGTTTCCAACAACAACAACAACAACCATCCTCATCATCTGTTGATCCAAACGCAGAACTCAAAGAGATGATGAAGGGTTACATGTCTATGACTCAGAACCAGCTTTCTGCACAAGAAGCCTTCAACCAGAAAATCGAAGGTAAATTCAATCAACTTGCAGAACATCTTGCTCGAAGACCGCCAGGGGCTCTCCCCAGCCAAACAGAGCCAAATCCAAGAGAGCAAGCCAAATGCATCTATGTGAAGGAGCACGATGAAGAAAAAATGGAGGTGGCTAAAACAGTTAAGGTTCCAGAACTACACCCTTCCCTCCAAGAGTGGGTTCTGGCAATCGAAACTTCCAAAAAGAATGTAGCTGAACTCGAAAGCACCGCCACAGTCTATAGAAATCGCATTCAATCTGAGAATACCTACCTTGAGAACTTGGTGGCCGGTTATGAAAATGAGAAGCTCGACTTTGAAGAAGAAGAAGAAGAGGTTAAGGCGATAACCTTGAGAAGCGGTAAGAAAACCAACGAGATTCACATCCCGCAAAGGTCAGAAGAATCCCAAGAGGATAGTGAAGAAACAGTTGAGGTCCCAGTAGAAAAAACATCTCCCACCATCCTCACTATTCCACCAGCTTCAAAACCTTCTCCACAAGAACCGCCTCTACCATTTCCCAACCACTCCAAAAGTAGAAATTGGATAATGAATATGGGAAGTTTCTGGCAATGCTAAAGCAACTAAACGTCAACATACAGTTTGTAGACCTCATTGCCAAAATGCCAAACTACGCGAAATTTCTCAAACATCTCATATCCAACAAAACCAAATTGGCCGAAGTTGGTGCCGTACCTCTCAATGTAGCTTGCTCAGCTATTCTGCAACAACCACTACCTTCGAAATGCAATGATCCGGGCAGCTTCACCATTCCAGTCACAATTGGTAGCACCTCATTTCCATACTCCCTATGCGATCTAGGTGCCTCCATAAATTTGATGCCCCTCTCCACTTTCAAAAAGTTGGGAATTAGAGAAATGAAAAAGACCAAGATGACCCTTCAACTGGCGGATGGTTCGGTAACTTACCCAAGCGGAGTGGTGGAGGATGTTATCATGTAACACCCCGATTTAACCAACCAATAGTCCGAACGATGCGCCAACGATGACCTAGCAAGACTAAGCAGCGGATTCACACTTCTACTCGGGTGTCACAGACGCCAACCACCCACGTGGTTGACACAACAACAACATCAATACCAAGCTGCGGTCCGAATGACTGGAATTAAACCACAATCAAATCCAAGTACAATAGAAATTACAAACCAAGTACCGGGGAAACTACAACATAAGTTCTTAGTTCAACATCATAATCCGAAAGCACAACTAGGGTTTAGTATTACAAGGTCATAACCCATGCATTAACAACATACTTCTAAAAGTCTTGCCCGTAAGGACTACCCCTATAGTAGTCACCCGTGCCTACTCTCCGTCTGCCTCTCGATTCATACCTGTAAAAATAAAGGACTCAGCAAAACTATGCCGAGTATGAACGTGTGAAGCCCGCATGTTACCGGGCCACACGACTACTTGGTCGAATATTATTAAGTCATATTACATGCTATAACAAAGCAGGAAAGCATACCACAACACATCATAACATCATACACACTGCAAGGTAGCAAAGCATTAGAAACAAGCAATCAAGCACAACAAGTTGCTAGCATAGCGACGGTAATCATGTAACTAATCAAGCGTATGCATAGGTATATTATACCAGCAATCCTCACTAGGGAATCATTCGAGCGTTGTGTGTTTCCAATCCTTTCACTCTTGTTTTCATAAAGTGTATTCTCTTTCACTCCCCTTGCACCAGGTCTGGGAATATAGTTAGGTCCCGCGACCATATCATGTAGGTGCCAATCTTTCCTCGATTAGTTAAGGTTTATTTGTGAATTCTCTTATCGCCACGTATTGAAAAGCGTCTTCTCCATAGCCAGTCCTCCATCTCCGGCGTCATGCGTTGCGAACGCGGGGTCACTTCGATACCCCAGTATAGGTCCCTTCAACTGGTATTTTACTATTCATTATCGTTATAAGTTCGACACCATAGTGGGTGTCGCTAGAAGTCCTCTATAGTTTAAGAGGAGTGTTCCTTATATATAGTTCCTTATTTGTTTACGTAATTCGTTGTATTTCATCTCAAATTCCATAAACGCGAAGGGACTAAACTACGGTGTACGCGCAATGATATACAACAATGACATAGGAATCATACAACATGATAAACAAGCAATCCAATTTCATGCTTTGATCTTAAAGTCTTTTCACACAGAGCACACAGCACACAAGCCGTGTAACACGGCAACATACGAACCACACATGTCCATACCTTATTTGAAGCACGAGTTGTCTCACACTCGTAGTCCCGGTCGGAGTTCGCTACGGCCCTAGCGTTAATTAAAACAGGGTGTCAGTTTATTATTTTATGTGATGACACTCTATAACGTATGTTATTCCCTAGGTATATTGTTGGATGCTTACTGTATATAAATTCCTAGAACTTCACATGCCCTCATTCAAGGCTTATCTTACTCCTAGGACACTCACAACTTGTTATATATATTAACTAAGTCTTTTGTTCCTTAGTTAATGTTTACAAGTGTTTTTAAGCGCTAGTTATGTAACAAGTTTATATAACATGTATACAACATATCTAATGTGTATTCCTCCCTTAGATAAATAGGTGAGTAATATTTTAACCCTTGTATAATGATAACATAGATCATTGAATCCCCCTAAACCCATTTACACGACAGTCCCCACAGGTTCTAAAATCTGAAAACACAAGTCCCCTTGTAACCCCTTATCTACTTTACTCTTAATGTAGTATTTGACGTGTAACTTCCTTCACATGCTTCGGCATCCTAGTTAGATTCATGGGCTACTGTTTGAGTTCATTATTAGACTAGGATCACTCTCATAACACCCTAGTAACAACTTTATACAGAAACTCTATCATTACCGAAACTGAAGCATGACTTAAGTACCTCCTCTCTTTAACCATCTGTTCACTCACTAATCTGTTGTCCAACGTTTCCCAAGTTGCTTGCCATGTTAGCTAAGTATATCAGGTAGTCTCACTAAAACCCAGCCCAAAACAACTCCATTACCCCTCTGAAAACCCATCATACAGAAGCAAGAAGGCTAGAACTCTGAAAACCAACCACTGTGTATGTTTTTTTTTTCTTCTGTTTTTCATCGGTTGTTTGATTCCTAAACCCACCACTGATTTTGCCACTTATTTTACCTCTGTAACGATGGTTCTAGTTCATACTTAAGACATCTTAGCACTACTAACACCTCAGTGATCTGTTACACCGACAGGTACAAAAAGGAAATCAGAAACTGAAAAAAAAGAAGGATACAAAACTGAAACAGGTACTGATATGCTTCTCCCCTTATTTCTTCTCTCAGTGTGGTAATCTAACCTTCCTCTTAATTAAGTATTTACCCAGATCCTAGCTCCAAGGATAGACCCAATGAAGTAAGGGTCACGCTTCTGAAAATTCTGTTACACCGATCCTAAAAATGGAAACTGGTACAATCTCCTCTTATGGTTATCTTTCTGTGTTTTTTTTTTGTCTGACTTGGAAACCCTTCCCAAATCGTATAGTTCCTTGGTAAGATATATTAGGAATTTCTTATCTTCATTCTACACCCATATAACACTCAAATCTCACCTGTAACAGAAACCCAAAGCTAACCCTCTAAACCATAAACTGAAACTGATACACCATTCCTGTCATTGGTTTCTTTCTGTTCCATCTTCCTTCAGATTTTTAATCCTTCCTCAACTTGGTTACCCATCTAGCTATAAATGTTAAGAATGTCTTAAACTCAGAGTCACTCCAGCTTCTGAACCCAAACACACAGAAAGAAATTTCAGAAAACCAACACCGACAAAACCTGAAACATCACTTCTGATATCCTCACTTTCATTCTTTCCCTTTACCCCCGGTTCTGGACTTTCTATTTCCCCAAAATGTTACCACATTTGTTAGATGAACTGGTAAGACATTAAGCCCCTAAACTCTCAATATAATCCCTTTTAAAGCTCTCTGTATCAGGTTACACAGAAACTCAAACCTTCAGGAAAACTATAAAACTGAAATATCAGAAACTGATATCCTTGCTTTTATCCTCTCCTGTTTTTCGCATAATTGTCTCCCAGTTTATCCCTAAGCACTTATCTACTCAGTTAATTGTTGTATCTATGTTTTAAACTCACAAGGCAACTTAAGCAGCCCTGCTAACCCTACTGATGCACCCCATATACTGAAACGGAAGGAACTGAAAAACTGGGACTGAACTTATGTGAAATTTCCTGCTATGATTTTCTTCTGGTCTTTTAGTTTATGTTCTGTTTGATCATGACTTGGTTTTCTCTCGTTTTCCCTAGGATCTTTAGCCACTATGTTTCACATCCTAACACAGTTTATAGTTTGAAACATCCCAAGGCAACCCAGGTAGGCTACTGAAACCATTCTACAAAAACTGCAACTGTTGCAGAAAACTGGAGATAGCAGCGGGTGTATTTCATTCATTCTCTTTTCTTTGTCTCTGAGTTGACTCTCGTTTTTTTTTCTCAAAACAGTTAACACATGTAGTTAGATAATTATTAAGGCATTAGGCTCATAAAATTCTCAACACGATTCTTTTTTTTTGTTCTCTGTAACAGGATCCTGTAGAACTTAAGTTCTCAGAAGATCTATAGAACTGAAAAACAAAACTGGTATTTCTCTTATGTTTCTCTTCTTGTTCTTTTGTCTTTTCACGAATCTGTGTTTAGTTAGTGTTACTAAGTCTTTAAAATTCAAAACAGACAAGACTAACTAAGAAAATGCAGTTAGCCACTGAAACTGTGACAGAAACAGAAGGTTTATTGGGTGTATCAGTTTTTTTTTATTCTTTAAAGTTGCTATCTGTTTTCTTTGGTTTCTTGCTCTTCTGTTAATTTAATTTGGTTCCTAATTTCCCACGTTTCTTCCTCACAACTAGCTTGGTTACTCACCTGTATGTTTGACGCAGTTTTAAATCACTCCAACAACAGAACTACACCCTGAGAGTTTAACATGTAGGAAGTGTAAATTTTTAGAACTGAAATGATGCTTCTCTTTTTGTTACCAGTTCCTGCTATTCTGTTTAATTTTGATCTCTCGCTTCTCCAGGTCATCTAACTATGTGGTTAGGTATCTTTAGTCCAGTCTTATCCTACAAGCAAACCCAAACAGTGGGGAACATGCCACTGTAACAATTTATACAGAACTGCAATGTGTTGCAGAACTGGAGCATACTCGATGTCTAATTTTTTTCTGTTACTAATTTCTTCAGTTTCCTCTAACTTGGTTTCTGTCTGCTCACTTAATTTCAGGTTCTATTAACGTTTTAAACCTAGCCATAGCAGTCACCCCCCCTGAAAAGTTCATATACAGATATGAGAAAAGAGAAACACAGCAATCGAATGTCATGCTGCTGTAGCACTTTTCGTTTGTTTGGTTTTCTGTTACCTAACTTTCCTTCTCTTTTCCTTTCTTTCCCAGTTCCTTAACCTGGCATGCAGTTCCCCTTTTAGTTTTCTATTTACGTGTTTAAATGTTCCCAGCCCAAGCTGGAACTCTAACCCACTGAGAGCAGCAATGATTCAACCTCGTGAACAATTATTGTACAGAAGCAAGATAGTTACAGGTTTGCATGTTTTGTTTCTGGTTACAGGTTTTGTTACAGAGTGGCTCACCTCTTAATCCTAGTTGCTCCTCCTTGTAGTCCCTTGGCAGTGTAGGCTCCTTGTCCCTTGAACTCTCGACTTTACTGGGAGAATTTCTCAGGTGTTATCCTTTAACAAAGCAGAAGGAAAACACAATGGACTAAGTAATTGGGTTCATCCTGGTTTACCAGAAGCTTATTACTAAGCCGGTGGGTTGATTCTGTGTCAGGCTATTGTTGATATGCAGGTGCAGTAGTGGAAGGGAGGCTAGTTAAACTGACCAAAATAGAGCATTAGCTCAGGAAAGGAAGAGGTCAAGAAGAATAGAAGAACAGAAGGCAAGAGCTGAAACAGAAACTAGGTGAAGAGGATGTAAGGAGGATGACTCATTTCTCACCGTGACTGAGAATTTTTTTTTCTTCAGACTGTCGTGGCTTTTCCTCATCAATGCCCCAACACAGTCCACCAGATTATCCCAGCAGCTTCCATGCGTGAAGGAAGTAGAAACAGAAAGGTCAAGAACAATGGTTGTTTTTTTTTTTTCTTCTTAACCGAAGTAGCGAAAGAAGAAGATGGAGGAATCGATTGCAGCTTACCTTACTCCTGGTTTCAAGCTTGCAGGGCTGGAGTCACGGTCTAACAGACAGGGAGGAAATATGGGGGCATGGGCTATTAATGCTGGTGTTAGTCTCTACTAATTCTTACGGCTTGGGAGTTTGAAAAGAAGAACACCATTCACTGCCATGCCTGGATGTCGGTTGCGTGCCTTACTACAGACAGGAATAACCCAGTTGCTTCAGAAACTTTTACAGAGAATGGTAGAGGGAATTTGTGGAAGTTTGAGTCAGACAGGCTTGGCGCGTGGGAGTTTGTAAAAAAAAACAAGCTCTGGTGCTTAAAACTTGAAACAGAAACAGACTTTGTCTGTTGACTGAGATCACGATGGTACAGGTGGTGCTTGTGACCTGTTGTAAACTTCCTGATTCACGATGCTGCTGCAAATGGAAGTAGAGAATGGAAGTAATACTGGGTTATGAAGTGTTGGTTTCGGGTTACAGAAATTGGCGTGGGGAAAATTCCCTGCAGAACACAAGCTTGTCGTCATGTTTCCTTTTCTGTTTCCAACGCCTTACAGAGGGACTGAGAGGGACGAGAGTTGTCTCAAGTTACTAGGGAAGTTATGGGCATTTGAATAAACTACCCTCCTGTCGCCTGAGAGTTTGGATTCTCTGGCTTCTTTTTTTTGTTCGGTCTGGTTCTTGATCGAGGAAGAAGAGATCGACTACAAAGTCGTGTCTGATTCTTCTCTTTTTTTTTCTTGTATTTACTTCATTGATTGATACTAGTTTTAAATCGTGTGTAGTAGATATCGAATATGAGCATAGCTCAGTCGGTTAAGCACACAGGGAAAGTACGGAAGGTCTTGGGTTCGAAACTCCATGGGAGCGTCTTTGCTCCTCCCTTCCTTTTTTTAAAAAAAATCAATACACATGTTTATGTTTATATTTATGTGACCATATATTATTTCGTGTTGTTATTATTATTGTTATTTTCTTTTGTTACGAAGTTAGGTGACGTCATTGTCACTCATTTACAACGTCACGGTATATGTACGACTATACACTATATCGTGTTATTATATATTTTTGTAACGAAGTTATGCGGCGTTATCATTTTTATTACAGCGTTACGGTACCGTAACGTTACGTACATATATTTTCGTGTTCGTACATATATATATATGTACTAGCTTTAATTGTTCGTACGTTATTTTATGTCCATATTATAAAACGCGTTATGATTTTATGCGTTTAACGTTCCGGGGTATTTCATATCATTAAAGTGGAGCACTTATACTTCCCATGCGATTTTGTCATTTTGGACATCGAAGAGAACTCCACTACACCTCTCATTCTTGGACGACCATTCCTTGCCACAGCCGATGTGCACATTTGGGTAGCCCAGGGGAAAATCACCCTTCAGGCTTATAACGAAAAGCTGGAGTTTGCATCAGGAAGATCTCCAGATAGCAAATCCAAAGATCTCAAGTTTGTGCGGGACACTCAATCACCATCATCCCCACTTCTCTTTATCACCCTTCCAGACGACATGTCTATTACAGAGATACCACCACCAATCCCGGATGAAGAGCAGGATAAGAAAAGAAAACATGCATCCCGGTGGACACTCAAAAATACCATCGACTCATGCTTTGGATCTCCTCCTTATAACCACCCCCCAGGATCGATCTAATCAAAGCGTCTAGCCAAAGACGTTAAACAAGGGCAGCTTTCCGGGAGGCAACCCGGAGGAACTTATCTTTTATATGCTTTTATGCTATCTTAATTTTCAGGTTCTCTTTAAATTTTGTTTTTGCTAACTCTTAACCCTGTTTGTAGTATGGTTGCTTCTAGTGTCTTATGCAGGTGCAACTTCATGTCTACACCGCAACCAAGCTACGCTACCTGAGGCTGAAGCTCAAGTGTGGGGGAACTCTTATAACGCTAGCAAAAATAATCTCAGGGGAGTACCAGTTTCTTTAATTATGCTTTTATTTAAATAAATCATGCAGAGGAGAGTTTATGTGCTTAAATGAATATTCGTGAGCTTTGTGTTCTCTCTATTTTATCTACTTACCGAAAAGGCCTTCTGAAACTTCCCCTTGTTTTTTCTGGTGAACAATGAGGACATTGTTCAAATTAAGTGTGGGGGAGTGTGCCCTTTTCGGTGACATTTTATGCTAAAATGCTTAATCTCTCTGCTTATCTCGCGTTTGTACAAATTCAATATCGTGGACCCTTTATGTGTGGGTTGTTCTCTTTAAGAATAAATAATGTTATGAATTGTGGGATTAATGGTATAAATGGTACAAATTCAAAAAAATTTTAATTTTGATTACTTTTGAGGAGCATTTTTTTATGCGGTGTGACCAAATGATCTGAAATGGATGGATTTTTATTACTCAGGGGTTCCTTCTGTCTTCGTTCTTAGGGATTGCTAAGGGGTGCTTCTCTGTCAAAAAAGAAAAATATGTAATAAATAAGGGACTTGCGAGACACCAATGGTAACCAACAAAGAGAGTTGAGTGTTCTTTAAAATACAAAGGCTTGATGCTTACATATTATCTTCTCATCTCTTATGCAAAAGTGAAACAAATGCATGAATCTATTTTTTCCTTTTGTTTTCTCCTCAAATGCCCATTCTTGAGAGAAGTTGGCCATGGTAAAAGTTCTCAAAGTCACCTTAAATCAAGAAACATTGAAGTACTCCGGATCATACCCCGAAACTCTAATTTTTATTTTTGCCCTGAGTACACCTATGCCACCAGTAGGTGATGGATCACACTCCTCTTAAAAGTTTAAGATCATGTACTATTGACTTCTTTATCCTACCCTTCATAATAGTATTTGTTAATATTGAGCATTCCCTACTTGTTTGGGTACATGGTTTTGCTTGAGGACAAGCAAAAGGTAAGTGTGGGGGTGTGATAAGTGTCTAAATGAGCATGTTTTATGGGTGTATTTCATATATTATATCAGCACTTTTCTGCTCATTTCTCACTTATCGTTTGTTTTTCCTCTAGTTTATGTTTTATTGATTATCTCACAAATTTAAAATGAATATTTTAGGAGCAATACAATTGTTGTCCAAACCAATTTTAGTCCGAACTACTGGTTCGGACAAATACCACAACACGCAAGGCGTGTCCGCCTAGGCCACCGCCTGATTGGAGGCGGACGTGAGACAACCGCCTAGGCCACCGCCTGATTGGAGGCGGACGAGAGCCATCCAACCGCCTAGGCAACCGCCTTATTGAAGGCGGACGTGAGCCATCTAACCGCCTAGGCAATCGCCTTATTGAAGGCGGACGTGAGACAGAACCGACCTCTGCAACCGCCTGAGTTTGGGCGGACAACAGGGAGGACACTACGCGGACGCGTGTAAATGTCAGATAATTAACGCGAACAGTTTTCTTCTTCGCGCCGACTGTCTGCAAGTTGCTCGCCATATCCATCTACTCCGCACCCGCACCGCCTACCTTAAATCTGTCACGCGTTTCAGCTCTGTCCCCTGCAATAAATGAGCAATCAATGGGAGCCATCAGTCTGCAATCAAATTCGTACGGATCTTCTTCTCCTCTGCCTCTATATAAACTCACCCCTTCAACACCATAAATACAACACGCACGACGGGAGTCTGAAGAATTCGCTCACCACACTCATCCATTCGCTTCCACTTATTTTTCTCCCGTAACACCACAACAATCCATACTCACGCAGTAACAAAAGAAATAGAAGAGCAGCAGTGCGAGCGAGAGCAGACCAGTTCTTTCTCTGAAATAATGTCAAAATCTATCTGTGCTATCTTCTTATCTCCGTTAATGTCTGAGTAATTTTATTTTGTATCCTAGGATGGAGGTTTATTTCTAATATTACGTAATCAATATTTATCACCTGTCTCACTTGTTAACTTGTTTTAATTCCTTTCAACTAATATTGTTAAATGCTTATTCTGACAAAATACTGCATTTTTATGGTAACTATCAACATATGATTTTGAGATAGTCTAAGTACCACAAAGGAATTAATCTTGATATTTACACTCCGGATTGAGCAGGAAAATATTAAGGCTATTACTAAGAGTTCGTAACTGACAATTATTAACTCTAATAGACAATAAATATTTGAGACATGGTTATAAATCTGTTTAAGTAATTTAGGTAATTCCCCCACTATCCTAGGATACTTTTTCCATTCACATCCATTAATTCACCTTTTTACTGTTTTTATTATATTTGCACTAATCCAACAACAAATCAAGCTTGCCTCCGGCTAAACCCCTTTTTACAGTTTTTAATTAACTACCAAGACTAGGATAATTGAACAATCTCTCTGTGGATACGACACTTGTTATACTATTCCGAATAGGTACACTTGCCTATTAGTTTGCTATAAATCTATATTTATAATAGTGTAGTTTTATCACCAACAGTTGCATTGCTTCAGATTTTTGTTTAATTAAGGTAACCCATGTAGCTCTTGTGTAGTCATCCACAAGAGTCAGAAAGTATTTATATCCTTCTTGTGTGGTGACTCTCATGGGACCACACACGTCTATGTGGATTAATTCAAAAGCATGCTTAGTTTTGATATCAGAATGAGGAAACTTCAGTCTTTTAGACTTGGACTTATAACAAACAAAACAAGGAACATCATCATGGCCAATACACCTTTTTATTTCAGCTATTTCACAAAGTTTAGCATAAGATGTGTGACCTAATCTATTATGCCATAGGAGAGAGTCTTTTGAATTTCCTTCATTTAAGGACTCTCTACATGCATTAGAAAGAACAATAGGAAAAGACTTCCTATGAATCATGTAATCACACAGAGCTGCAACATTGAGGAAGTAAAGACCAGAAAACTTTTCACCAATTCTTAAAGAGATATTCCTATCAGAATCCTGCAAAACACAGAAATCAGGTTGAAACACAATTTGAACATTCAATTGTTCTGTCAGTTTTCCTACTGAAACAAGATTGAACATGAAAGACGATATATATATTACTCTTTCGAGACAATTTGTGCCATTGTATGTCAGATTCCCTAGAGTATTGGAAGTTTTTCTATTGCCGTCAGGAAGAGTGATCTCTCTGTTTAAGTTAATCTTTTCATGGTTATTCAACAAAAGATCATTTCCACAGACATGTTCTGTCGCACCAGAATCAAGCAACCATGAATTTTTAAGTTTTTCAGCCATTAAATCACTGCAACCACTTAAACAATAAAGGGAATTAACAAGGGAGGTTTGGTTACCTGAGAAATCACCAAAGTTTCCTTGCCTCTCGTTCTTGCCACCATTTGTCTTCTGCTGTAAGTAGCTGACAAGTTGATTTAATTGGTCTGAGCTGAAACCAGAAACGGGAGACTCTTGACTATCTTCTTGGCCGCTGACCTGGTCCTTTACTTCTTCTTCCACAGCAGTAGCGACCCTTGTCTGTTGTCTTCCTTCATCGGTTGGGAACCCAACAAGCCACCAACACTCAGACCTTGAGTGACCAAGCTTCGAGCAATTTGTACACTTCAGCTGGGTTTTCTTGTTGTTATTAACAACTTTATTTCCAGTCTTGGTTGTCTGGGGTTTGTAACTGGTGTTGTTTGTTTTGGATTTGGTGAAGTTGGGTTTCGTACCCTTGAAGCTTAGGGCAACAGATCGTTCAGGGTCCTCTCTTGATTCGGGTGCTCTCTGTTGCTCTTCCTCATGTATAATCAGGGAAAATGCATCTTCTAGGTTTGGCGTGTCCTTCATCGCCAGAATTTGTCCGCGTATGTGGACGAAATTCTTATTCAGACCCATCAAGAAGTGAATCAGTTCTTCTTGGTTTCTCTGTTTCTTTTGAGTCTGGGTCGATTTACAGTTCGCACAGCAAGCACACTCTTCCAATGGACAGACGAGGTCCATTTCCACCCAAATCTCCCTTACCTTCATGAAATACTCTGTCACATCTTCATCTCCTTGTTTTAATGACGCGATCTTGTTCTTGACAGCTTGAATCGTCGCAAGGTTCTTTTTCTCGAACCAACGGCGCAGCCACTCCCAAATCTCCTTGGGATCATCGGTGTACATTATACTTCTGGCGATATTTGGCCCCAAGGATGAAGTAATCCAAGAAACAACAAGGGATCTGGCTCGATCCCAAGAAGCTGCTCGAATGGGGTCTTCACCGTCTGGTTTCTTTACTGTGCCGTCGATAAAACCAAGCTTATTCTTCGCTCGCAGGGCCGTCCTCAATGTCCATTTCCAGCCATGAAACCCTTGCCCGTTGAATTTGGGGGCGAGTGCGTGACCGAGTTGTTCAGAGCTGTGGACGTAAATGGGATCGTTTGGGTCGATTGTAGAGCTTGAGCCAGAAACGGAATCATTCGTCATTTTGGAGTTCTTCTTCCCAGATTGATCTTCGTCCGACATTATTTGCGGTGTTGTGAAACCCGCTCTGATACCATGTCAATCTAAGATACCTCTTTATTGATATTGCAAAGAAGAAGAAGAAGAAAGAAAGAGCTTAATAGCTCCGGAGAATGTTTACAGAGAGAGTGCGAGAGTGAAAGGGATCGCAGAGAGGTTGGGAGTGTGTAGACAGAACCCTAACACACGATACCAGAGAAAGGGGGAGATAGGGAAATTACATAGTTAGCCCTAAGTACACACTAGAATAGCAAAATGATACAGTGTATTAAATGTAGTGTTACACGGTACAGACATATACCAACATATACCTTACTCTAACAAGTAATCTAAGTGTAAACTGAAAAGGTACTAGGGTTGCATAATAGCATACTCAGCTTGGCTAACCCCTCCAATCAATGTTTTTACATGTGTGTAGATAAAGACACTCATCCGTAGAGCGGGGTTGGGAAGGTTTGGTTGGTAATTCTGGGAGATGTATCTATTTTTATTATGTATGTATCTTGGGATACAAATGTATTTTGTTACGGTCATATATAGGATCAAACGTTGTAAATGTTGTTGTAATATATCTAATCTTGCACAGCGTTTGGTGTAGTATATGGTAGCCTTGTTGTACATCAGGTGTACAACGACGGTGACATCCCGTAGGGTTTACTTCCCGCTGTTAACTGATTAATAATTGATTAGTATGAATTACAGGGACCGTACAAGTTTTAATGGATTGGAGAAATAGGCTGTTACAAGCTATCTCTTAGGGGTGTAGAACACATTAATAACTCTTTATTCTTTACAGATGAATGTGTTCTATATGGTAGGGCATCAATAGATAATGCTATTATGTTAAAGAATATTTTGGAAGAATTTTGTGAGGTTGCGGGTCAACAGATTAATTTGTGGAAGTGTAGGATTATGTTCTCCAAAGTTGTTGCAACTCCATATAAGGGATGGGATTAGGCCTATCTTGGGGTAGGAGAGGTGGCAAATTTAGGTCAATACCTAGGGTTTCCTAGCAAGATTGGTAGGAATAAGAGACAAATTTTCTTATATGTTTGTGAGAGGGTGGCTAAGAAAGTCAGTGGGCAGAGCACGATAGTGTCCCAGGTTGGAAGAGAAATTATCATTAAGAATATCTTACAATCCATACCTGCTTACATAATGAAAGTGATGAAGTTACCCAGTTGTTGATTAAAGAGATTATAAACCTGTTGTGTAGGTTTTGGTGGAAAGGTGAGGGGAAAGATAAATGGATTTATTGGAAGATATGGACTGATCTTTGTAATAAAAACATAATGGAGGTTTCAGTTTTAGGGACTTATAATGCTTTAATTTGACCTTACTAGCTAAGCAGTGTTGGAGATTTCTTACGTTGCCGAGTTTGCTAGTCTCTAGGATTCTTAAAGCAAAATATTATCAAGATAAAACCTTGGTGAGGCATAGTGGGGAGTTAGGCCAATCTATGTATGGAGGTCCCTCTAGTAGGCATTACATTTTATTTAAGCAAGGGGTGAGGAGAACTTTAGGTGATGGCACTGCAATAAAGATTGATGATAACTAGATCCATGGAAAACCTGGTGGCAAACCCTTAATGTTTAAAATTCCAGCATCTTTGATAGAGAAAATAGAAGGTGGGAAGAGGATATAGTTAGACAACTATTTAATGAGTATGATGCCCGGAATATTTTAGCTAAGCAACTAAGTTAGAATAGAGCTGAGAATGGCTGGGAGTGGGGAATCTATAGAACAGACAAATTCTTTGTGAAATCTGCTTATTACTTTGCTATGTTCCTGCACAAGACATGCTAGCCCTCAATTTCTGGGGGTAGTTTGATAGATAGAGCAATGGCTATGGTTAAAACCTACACACTCCCATCTAGGGTATCTTTATTTGCTTAAAGGTTATTGTATGGCATTGTGCCTTGTAAGACAAAGGTTGCTGATAGGTGTAGTGGCTTAAATGATTCAATGTGTGTTAGTTGTGAAGGCTATGAGACTTTGATGCATGTTTTTGTTGAGTGTGAGAGTGTGATTTCTTTATGGGATGTGGATGGGCGCTTGAGGCTGCCTAATTGTTCTACTGATGTAGGATTTTGTGATTGTTTTTAGAAATGTACTGTCTGAAGTTGAATTTTGATGCTTTATCTCACTTGGTTTGCTTTTTGTCGAAGATTTGGTATACGTGTTGCAGGCTTGCTTATGAAGGAACAAGGAGTTTAGTACATGGATGGAAACATGCTCAAGTCTTCCTAGATGTGGCGAACCACTTAGCAGGTCCAAAGTTGGTTGTTCAACTGGATGGAAATTTAGTAATGCCACGGAAAGGAGTGGTGGATGTTTTTGTCGATGCCAGTGTGCTTCCAGGGAGCAGTGGAAGTGGTCTTGGGGTCTTCTGCAAGAATGAGAACAAGGTGATGGCGGTTGGGTTGAAGTATGTTATAGAGGTTTGCTCGACATCAGTAGCGGAAGCACATGCCATATGTTTCGGTATTTTTGTTGCTAAGCGAGCAGGGTTAGCTAATATTAGAGTGTTAATTGACAACTTGCTGAATGTAGATTACATGGTGGGGGGTGGAGAAGTCACTGATGGCCGAAGGGATTATTTGTGTATGGCTAGGTTAGCAAGAGATGAGTTTGCTATTTTGAACGTGGGTATGTATCTAGGGGAAGTAGTAAACTGGGATTCCTTTATTTAATTTGTTAAAAGATCAACTTTTACAGTTTAATTTGTAGTTTATTATTTCTGCAAATCAAAACCCCCAATTTTCTGTTAATTGATTCTTAGTTTATTAATTAGATTTAGGTAGAGATTAAACTAGACACCGTCTTCTAGGTTCGATAACCTAGAGGGATAGTTTAGGAAAACTTGCTACGTTAGACCGGTACACTTGCCGATATACGTTTAAACTCGTACAATAACATTACTGGACAAATTCGGGATAGGTCTGGGTTTGTATCCGGGTTTAATCAACCCCAAGAGGAAGCTACTGCCTCTTTTTACCCCTTTCCAGGAATGTGTCCGAGTATTAAACCCATACCAAAGAAAAAACAATCCTGGATGTGCCACGATAGTGTGGTCCGAGTCTACAGACGTGGACGCACACCCGGACCACCCCAAACGTTCAGCAGAAAACAATTGAATGAGAAAAAAAGAAGATAATGAAGGGGGCATCGAGCAACAATGCAAACCAGAGAATAAAAGAGGGAAAAAAGAAGAGGAGAGGAGGGGGAGGAGGAGAATCTCACCACCATGGAATCTCTTCTTCAACATCTCATGGCTAATTCTTCTCCATTTAATCTTATTTATGCTCTAATGTAGAAATAGTTTCCTTGTACCTAGGGATGGAGATTTTTCCTCCAAATCCCTAAAACTCCATTGTTGAACCTTGAACTCTTTTGTAGATTTATTTTAGTTCCGGCTCTTAGTGTATGATGATTGTTGAGCATTTATGGCTCTTAAGCATGTCAACTTGTGATTTAGGGATTTGCTTAGGGGTTTGCCCAATTTATTATCTGTGTGTGTCAATTGGTTGGTTTTGCTTTGAATCTATCAATAATTAATCTTGGGGTAGGTCTAGGTTACAACTAATCTACAATTATGTGGGGTTCTATTGAAGTCAACTGGATATAGAAACCTAAACCACGGGGACTAAATCACGGTAAACAAGTCTCAAGTATTTTGAAATGAGTTTCATTGCAACTTATGGGGAACGTGTGCTTAATGCTATCAATTATCATGGTACTCGATCCAGCTAAATTGGTTAGGATTAGTAGACCATGATTTGGCTATTAATTAATTAAGTGTTCCCGTTGTCTAGTTCTGAGTTCATGACTCAACAATCGGTAGTGAAGGGTGAAAGAGACAAATATCCATCCTGGGGGACTCTATCCTAGTTAGTTAGTTTAGTTTTATTGGTTTACTTTATTTTCACTTATTTCACCAAAATTCCAAAACCCCCCAATTTATTGCACTTTATATCTTTTATATATATTTATGTACATTTACTAAACTTGTAATTAGCTAGATAGTTTCCAAGTCCTTGTGAACACGACACTTGTTGTACTACTTCGATTGGGTGCACTTGTTCATAGTTAACAAAGTATATTTATTTATTTCACACAATAAAGCTGATGTCTCATACAACATCCACAATAAATTTATCTTTGTTGTTCATGTTTTCATGAGCTCAACCCACAATGTCTAACACTCAATGTGGAAATAAAACTTGTTAGGTTTTCCACTAATGCACATGTGTCTTGCTTGTCATTTGCCACTGTTTGTCATTTTGACTTTATTCGTCACAGCTTGTGCATTGCCTGTGATCCCAAGTGACTTCAATACCCATCAGTAAGGCCTTATTTCATAAATCAATATTAAGCACACCATTTGGTATACCAAAAAATAGGCTGGGAGATAATATATTATTGACCTACAAAGGAAAAAATCATTCACCAACCCTTCTCGACTTAGACCTTTTTTCATTTTGAAAAAGTCCATTTGTTCTCTTTCTGTAAGCTTGAAAAAGCTAAGGATTTTCCCTTATGTCACCCTTATTGGACACTCCTCAATGTTGTAATTCAACCAGGCTCTCCTTAATACTTTGGTGGGAAACAAGCTCAAATTAGGAGAAAACAAGCTTAAACAGAAAGAAAACAAGCTTAAATTGGGAGGAAACAAGCTTGAAAATGGTGGAAAACAAGCGTGGATTGGGTGGGGGGGGGGGGGGGGGGGGGGGTCTTCCAGGGATCCTTAATGCTCCAACTAAAGTATATCTTTTTTTTCTCTTGGGGTGGCTGGCCAAAAAAGCGGTGAGAAAATTATTCTAAGTTGCTATAAATTCAGCTGGAAAAATATGTGATTAACCCACAATGGATGGTCGGCTTAAAGAAGATCATGTGCACTCGGCTGAGTTTTTAAGTAACCGACCAGCTTATGTGTGGTGGTCACTTGGATTAGTCGGGTATCGAAGTTTCAGGGCAAGTACGACCGAACCACGTGGATAAATTAATGGATAAATTTGTGACTGACTCATATGGGATGGTTGGCCTGAAGAAGATCTTGTGCACTCAGTTGATTTTTTAAGTAACTGACCAACTCATGTGTGGTGGTCACTCGGGTCGGTTAAAGCTCCGGGCAAGTACGATCAACCCACGTGAATCAATCTTGTGGGTTGGTCCTCTTACAAAACCTTAAGTTAGGTCCAACTGACCCATGGGGGTTGGTTAGGTCCTTCGTGTAATCCCCAGTTGCGACCAACCCACATGGGTGGTCCTCTGGGTCAGCACCTTGCAAACTTCCAAGGTGGACTGATTCTCCTAGGTCGGTCATGTGGGGAAGTTAACTCCAAACTCTTCATTTCTACACGACAACCACTAGTACAAAAAGGGTTATTTTGATGCCCCTATCTCAGCGGTTGTAGAAAAAACCGTCAAGATAGGTTGTCTAAATGATCGTGTTTAATAATAAAACAGTTTATTCGGCGGTTGGTAGTTGCAACCGCCGAAATAGATATATTTCATAGTTTATTTCGGTGGGTCCTTCTGACAACCACCGAAATAGACTTTTTTCCCGACCGAATTTTAAAATGTTAACTATTCATGCGGTTGTCATAGAATCCAACAAAATAGATATATTTTCATACTCTATTTCGACGGTTTCTACTAACAACCGCCGAAATAGTGTATAATATTACTCACTCTTTCTTCTTCGCCCTCACGCTTTCGATCTCTCTATTCTCTCTCTTCGAACACAGTAGACTCCGGTGATTTTTGAGTGAATTTTCACCTCCAGCTCCGACCACCACCCATTCCGCCGTCGCCCACCGTCCCTGCCATCATCGTTGCCCACCGTGGGCCGCAAGTGACGCGCCTCTCCGCCAAAACCGCCGGTGACCCGCCAAAGTAGTAGACAACACCCATTGCGTCGTCGCCCGCTGTCCCTACAGGGGCGGTCGCTTATCTTGGTGGTTATATGCTAAAAGCCGCCGAGATAGATGTGCTTAGTTATTGATTTTAGCGAGCACGTATCTCGGTGGTTTGTTTTACAACCGCCACGATAGGTCAACCTATTTCGGCGGTCTTCATTTTGGTGGTTTACAACCGCCAAATTAGACCCATAAGAACCGACAGAATAGACCCTTTTTCACTACAACATATAAGTGTAATTGGGGCGATTTTTGTTGCCCCAATAGATCAATTTTTTGCACCAATTAGATAATCAGTGCAATTTTAATGTTGCTCCGAGGTTGCACCGTTAGATGCGCACTAACAAGTTATTGGGGCAACATTTTAGATTGCACCATTTGAAAAACTCTATTAGTGCAAAGACTACTTGCACCAATTGATGAAACCCAAACAGTGCACTCAAATATTGCACTAAATGGTGGTAGGCTAGTAGTACATGTTTTCTCGACGCACCGTTTGATCAATAGCAAAGGGGGCGCATTATTTTTTTGCCCCGTTTGAGCAATACCAAATAGTGCATGAGTTATATAGTTGCCCCATTTGTTCTCCTGCCACCGTAGCTGCTACATTAACAATTGGTGCAAAGTTGTTTTCGTGCACCATTTAATAGTTAGATATTGGAGCAATGTTTATTTCTTGCACCATTTGATAGTTAACAATTGGTGCAAATGCATTTATTGCACTATTTGATAGTTAATAATTGGTGCAAAATCTGTTTCTTGCACCATTTAATATTTACAAATAGGGCACAAAAGACATTGCACCACTTGGTGCATAGATATGACAGGACTACTAAACACTAAAAGGGCAAACTTTAAAAGTTGCACTATTTGATATCCTCCATCATGCATTTTTCGTTATTACTCTATTTGATATTACATTTAGTGCAAAAATAAGTTGCCCTATTTGATCTTTTAGATTTAAAAAAAATAAAATCCTGCACAGGTCATTTTTATTCTATTTGATCTTTTACTGTTATTACTCTGTCAATCTCTGTTTAATCTTTTATATGCTATTAACAAAACATGAAAATTTAAAAAATGAGTCAAAATATTATATATTATTTACCATAAACAATATATCATCCTGTTCTACACAATCCCCGTTCTACACGTAAGTAATTATTTTCATGTTTCTACATCATACAAAACTGTTCAGAAAAAACACAATACAACTGCTGTTCAAAACATAAAAACTCTAAAAGATGAGTCCAAGCACCAGCAGCTGCTTTAACAATTTGATGGCCTCGACATACCTGAGAGTGAAAATGAAACTAATTAGAACTATTCTACGCTTATGTCTCACAAGATCTGAACCATTTAACATAATCCCAATGTTTACACGTTTGAGTCATAGAAGACACAGATCTACACAATGCTGCAAAATCTGTTTCTCTACAATAATTAGTGCTAACTGGACTCAATCTTGCAAGAAATAAGTATTATTTGCCACATAGAAGACACAGATCTACACAATGCTGCAATTCAACACCCATGATTTCAGGAAAAACCTGTCGCACTTTAAATATAAGCAGAAAGATCAGGACCAATCTGCCCCTTCTCATCACACGACAGTACACCAAACAATAAATGAAGTTAATATTTGTCAACATTAGTTAATGCTTCTTGACCTTATAAGTTAAGTGAAATACATCCATTAAAGTGGTATAAACTTCGTTGAATTTAGACCTTAATTTGCTTGATCTGATTTCTCGTCAAAGACCCACAAACCGCACAGATAAAATATTCAGTTAAATTAAAGCAATTCGGTGATGATGATAAAGGTACCAAATTAAGACAAGTTTATCATGGATCTATCACTAACATTCTAAATACCAAATTAATATGACTTCATGTGGCTTCACGGTATTAAAATTAGAGCAACATTCATTAATCTTTATATATACCTGAGAAGATCCACTTGGAGGTGGTGGCACTGGGGCTGCAGAAGAGAAATCCCCCAATTTACGGGCTCCAGTGGTAGTAGTAGTATTAACACATGAAGATTGAGGAGACGAAGTAGCTGTGTGGGGTTTTGTTGAGTAGGAAGAATATTAGACCACCTGTTACTAGGTTTTGTAACATCGAATCCATTGCTGGTATGATTATCCTCTACTGCAGCAAGTACTGGAGGGTAGCTTTGGGTGCCGCCGCCATGGCAGATAATATTAGGTTGGTTAATAACCTCTTGCTTCACTTGTTGATGAAATTGCATCATTTGATGATGATTATCTTGCCAATTAGTACTCGGTGGGGTAGAATTTGTTTCGTTGTGATTAGGATATAATTGGGTCATTAATGTTTGACCACCACCAGAGACTGCTACGGATCCCTTTTCATGATCACCATTACTAGACATCAGCCCGCTCCTGCAGCGCACATATTGTAAAATAAGAAGACAAACTTAATCAGCACATATCAGCAGTAAGTTTATCTTCTTCTCACCACAATGGATTTCTACTGTCAACAAAGTTAGGACTTGTCTATATACATATACGTACATCTTTTGACATTTTCTTTAGTTCACCCACAAGTGCTTTGGTTGTACTATAAATTCCTTCAGATATTTGGATTGGATTTGAACTAGTGATAACAATCTGAGTAGATAATTTCAAAAAGAAGAAAATTGGCTAAGATAGATTAGTTCACTTAACCCTGTTTCACTTTTCTGAGAATACTTCCTGAGAATACTTCTTCCATACTTAATTTTGAGTGAGAATCTTTCCATACTACTAGTATTTACTACTACTATACATACGTCTAGGATGCACGTGGAAGGCCCATTGTGCTAATACCATACTAGCCACCAGTCTGATTCTGATAAACATGCTTTGACGATCCAAGTACAAACAATGACAAAGCATCAAAAGCAGTCCAAATTGAACAAGATCAAGAATTAACACAATGATAAAGTATTTCATATATGATGCAAACCACATTTCTACTGTACAACTTTCTCAGACAAAAAAAATGTTCTCTCATCAGACTAGTATTCATCTTATTTGGTTGGTATTTCTCCAATTTGGTAGAACCCTAACTGATTAATTTGGGGGTTTTGAGCATACCTTGTTCTCCAGTTAGGCAGAGAGATAGGTTAGAATACGACTGTGAGATAGGTTAGAATTGCTTACGCTGTTGCATAATAGAACTAGGCAGAGAGGCAAATAATCCGCTATCTAGCAGTTGTACGAAGTAAAATTGGTAGAAAATATGCTTTTCTGTCCAATACACAGAGTTGAGATTTGAACAAGGCAGAGAGGCAAATAATCTGCTAGAAGAGAATGCAACATTGTTTGAGAGAGAAATTGACTGACTACTACTTACAAAACTTCAACCAAACCAGATATCTAATACCGTCCTAAGTTTGAAGGAAGTCGATAAACTTCCTACAATCTGGTTTGATCCTCTCTCTCGTTCCAACGGTCTTAAATCTAGCAGGAATAATGAACGAAGTTGAACTCACCAGCAATGACGAACTCAACCGGAGGTATCTGAAACGAGAATTCAGGTCCCAAACCACAGTACAGATGGTAAGCCACCGGAAGTGTAGAGAAATTAGGTTTTTCCTTCGCTGTCCATACTTTTCTGTCCCTCCGCACTACTACTAGTACCGTTAGAAGAAGAAGAATTTGAAGAGGAACTCAGAAATTTGAGAAACGATGGGGAAAAGAGGAACTAGAGAAATTTGAAGAAGAAGAAGAACTGGAGAAATACGTCGCCCAGGGAAGAGAGGAAAAAGTCTGAAATAATAACCCATTAGTTGAACTCAGAGAAATAAGTCCACCGCACTACATTTTTTTCCTTTTACAAAGTCTGCACAAATATAAATTTGCACCAAATGATAATGTCTTTTAGGTGCCACTATTAAAATTGCACTATTTGAGTTAATCAATTAGTGCATATTTTATAGATGCACCAATTGATATAATGCCAAGTAGTGCAATTAACTTAAAGTTGCACTATTTGATATTATCACTTACTTCGGCGTTTGCAGATGCATCAATTGATTCAGTGACAATTAGTGCGACAACCTAAAATTGAAATATTACCAGTTAGTGCTTAAATTGCAGATGCACCAATTGATACACGCCTATTAGTGCGATAATCTAAAATTGCACTATTTGACATAGTTAATTAGAGCCCAATTGAACTTGCACCACCTGATAATATCTATTAGGGTGAGTCTTTATGTTGCCCTATTAATATGACCTATCGGTGCAAGTTTTTTATTGTCCCTCATTTGATGTAGTCAAATAGTGCAGCTAAAAATTACTCTATTTGATTATATTATTAGGTGCAATTTTAGTTGTGCACTATTTGATAATCAACAAATTGCCCCAATTGACCAATGTTGTTGTAGTGATTTCTACTAGTGAACCTTTCTAAAACCATTCTTTCCCTATGAAACGCTTGATGTTCGAGTTTCAACCAATACCTCTTATTCAAGCCTTTATAGATGATTGACTGAGCTTTTACCTAAATTAATATAAAAATGCATAAGTTCACACTAACATATTCATATAACATTTATAAAGTCGAGAATTGGTTATAAACAAAGCACAATAAAGGTAAATAAAACCTCTTCCAATATATTATGAATGGTTTCCATGAAGCATTAGATGCTTCATAGAATGTATTGAAGTTTTATTGTTATACATAATAAGTGACTTCTTATTTGTGGAATTTCGCTAAAAAAAGAAAAGGTTATAGTTTCAAAAAATGGTTCTCATTTGTCTTATGTATGATATGTGACATAGTGAATGAAGAAACGAGTGAAGTCATGAATTTGCTTGAGCTGATGCATATTGATGATGCTCTTGAGACACTTCGAGTAATGTGATAAAAATACACAAACACGTACTTTGTTTTCCCACCCCACCGTGAAACCCTCATAATGACGCTAACGATGATGCTACCAGTGATGAAGGTGAGGAAAACCTCTAGGAAAAAATCAAGGTGGAAGAGAAGGGCATGTGTGTGAGCATAACCTTGATTGAGGACGAGAACATGCTCATGATCGAGCTACTTAACCAACAAAGTCTACAAAAGGACAAATGGCATAGCATACAACATGGCCCTAAGGCTAACACAAGTTGACACTATTGGTTAAGCATAATATGGTACGTATTGCCTTGAATGTGGGTTGGATATTAGGTGTTCACATGAGTATGAACAATGACTATGTGACACTTGTAACAAAATTGGACAACGTTCCACTTCAACCTTTTTAGTATCCGAGAATGCGCGAGATCGATGCACCAGGTTAAAAGAATGTAGGAGAGGAAATCAATATTGAGAACTTAATGACATACACTTATTTGCAATGTAGAATCCTCCACCTACACATATTATAATTTATGTTAAAAGGTAAAAATGACGAGATAAATATTTTTTTAACTTTATTTGTAATTGCCACCACTAAATTATGTATGAGAAATTGTCTTCATTGGTCAGTAATAGGATATTAGAGTTTATCCTATTAAATATAAGATGCCGAAAATTCATTATGACTTTTGGTCTGTTTTTATGGCGTAGAAGTTTCATTAATTTAATACTTTTTTGTGAAGCTTATATTGTTTGTTTGATTGTTTGTTTGTTGTGCATTTGTATAAAAAACAATGAAACATTTGCTTATCAGATTATGAAAACTCAATTATCACTTACGTTCGGGAAACGAAAACAGATCGCTCGGTGTTCGCACGCTAAGTTCTCCCTTAGGCGGAGGTTTTCTTGTAGGGCAGCATGACCCTTCTTCTTCCACCTTCATCTCTTTGAAGATGGATTGCAATACTTGGTTTCATCAGGCACTGGTTCCTTCTGTTCTCCTCGTTGGTGCAGGTTCTTTGCTCAGGGTTTTGCAGAAAGTTATTCCCCTTTATCCTTTTCCACTTCTTTCCCTTCACCCAATGTCGATTCGGCGCGATGGGTAGGTAGAAAGGTTTTAACCCTTTTCTGGGTCAGTTGTTCCCAAGGTAATCATTTGCATGCTAAGCTTGCGTGTCCAGGCTTTTGCATGCTTCTCGTCTACCCCTTTATTTTCCTCTCTTTTAACCTTTCTGAGTTTCCAACTTCGAGTTCTGTCATATCTTCCCTGTCTCGCTCTCCTATAGTGTGTGTGTTCTATTCTTCTTCCTTGCTCGTGCTAATTCCCCTCGTAAACCTCTTCTATCCTTGCCCCTCCATTTTCCACCATTTTATTTTCCTTCCCGACTCTTGTACACTTCCTATGGTATTACTCTTTCGATCGAGTTGTACCCCCGTGCATGTTATGGCTGACAAAGAGCAGGGTGTCGATGATCTGGTAGCTCAGTATGTCGGCATGTCCTTAAAGGCGGAGGAAGGAGTTGTCACTCATATGGATGATTTCTTGGAGATTGAGTGATCACTCCCTTTTGATAGATGCCTTCTGGGAAAATTGTTTCTCTCCAGAAATGTTGACGCTCGAGTAATTGAAAGAACTCTCTCAAAGGTGTGGCAGGCGGAGGACAGCTTAAGAGTTAAAGGTCTGTGTAACACCCCATCCAACATTTGCATACTTACAACAAACTGCAGCGGAAGAACAACCTCATCACATTACTTAACTTGTTGGTGTTACACGCCGTTAGCCACTCACGTGGCTAACAAGGCTAATACATACACAATGTACCGGTCTGATGGGCTAAATTCCCGAGCAACTATACATTAGTATCCCTTTCCATTAACAACAACAACAACATACACCTTATCAACTATACCGAGTATTATAAACTGATGCCGACAACAATATCGGTCTTACTACTCCTACCGTATATATACACTTAAATGAGTACCCATGTACAATGTCTACCCCGTCTTACTCTCGGACGGCTTCCAGCTCTCTGTACCTGAAATAAGAAAAGAAGAGAAAGGGGGAGCCCCCAAGGGGCTCAGCACCTTTGCTGGTATGGTAATCCCGCAGCCCACATGCTATCGGGCCACGCACAACTACTTGTCGTCTTAGCATGCGGTTGATTATATTTTAATCATACATGTAACAACGAACACACATCTCATAACATACGCCTCAACGGCTCAACAAACGGATAATATGTCCTTACTTAATAAGTCACTCAAGGTTTCATCATCCCTAGAGGTTCCTCCTCTGATGAGCTACTCCTTAATAGACGACACATACCCTTAATCGGGTTACCCTTAAACCCTCTTATCACAAACTGGGAATCATATCCATGATCCACCACTTCACATTTTACAACATATAACATACACTACGTAACAACACTTAACAACACTTTGCACGTTTCCATGTGCACAACATAACACCGCAATAAATATTGCATCACAACAAAACATAACACAACGGGAATGGTCCTCTCAGGAACCGACCCAAACATCACCAACAACCTGGTGAGCCTAGAGATTGTTGCCAGTCTCATGATAAGCTCGTTACATAACTCGTTACCGTCTCGTTAATGAACGGTTAACTTAACACAAGGTGCCCCGGATATAGTGATCCAAGCACACCGAAACACATCATAACAATAGTATGGCCCCTGTGGCCCGACGTGAGTCAGTAATAGCCTTGGTTAAGCTAAAGGGAAGGTTGGAACCAAATTGGAAAACAACCATAACATACAGAAGATCGAACCTGATATGACAACGACCCCATACTCACACGCGTGGCCGGAAAAGACCGGACTCCCTCATTCCCCCCTTAGCACTTATTAGAAGTTCATCTTTGAACTTTATTAAACATCACAAACATTGAGTTAAGTCTTGTCAGACATACACAAGGGAAAAGAGAGTCATACATTCACATACAAACACCACGCACAAACATTACATATCCAACTCACGCATAGCGTGGTTAGAACGTTCCTTAGGTCGGAAACGTTATTTACCGGATACCGTTCTCTTACGTTTACCTAATGGTTAACTAGCCCTTCAAGCGCATTAGAGGTTACCGGTATCGGCACGTAAACTACAATAACATAATGACTGTAAACTCGTTTCATGATTTATATCATAACGTGGCAAACATACAGAAAAACACATTGGCATACAAGCCGGTGTAATCCGGTAGGACACAGGTTGCAAGAAAACCATACCTGTCACCGGAGTCCACTTATCCTGTCCATTTATGTTCCTCGAGCAATTCTCGAACAACTGTTAACATCACCGTGTTTTCATTAACATCGGGTTTGCTTGATCATTTAGTGTCAATGCTTAATTTTCCCCCCGTTAACTTAGTTCATATAACTTTTTTAACTAACTGTTTACTCTCACATTTTAATACAACTTTTAACCCACTTAGGTGTCATTAAAACTCCCCTAACATGTCCTTAACATCCTTATAACATCATTACCTACCAATCCCCATCTTCACATATCATTTCATAACCTTAAACCATGTTTTTGGTCCGACCGACCCCCGACCGACCCACAGCTGGGTCGGTCCATTACAGAACCCTTTTACTACTTCCTTATAATCGTGCCCGTCCGACCCACGTCCGACCCACCATTCTGGGTCGGTCCATGTGCGAACATTTTCCTTCCTTTGAAACTTGACCGACCGACCCTGTCCGACCCACTCTTTTGGGTCGGACCATTACCGAACACATTCCTAACATTTAACAGAGGCTCGACCGACCCAAAAACTGGGTCGGCCCCTGGGTCGGTCGCCTTCTAAACTTACCCAAATTTGCCAATTCTTCACCAACTTCTCCTAAGGCCTCTTAATGCTTCCTAACAACATTTGGTACCTTACATCCACATCAACATCCATGAAACTCATTTTCTAATTCTTTAAACTTTTACTTATTTCCTTGTAAAAATCCTTAACACTTTCAACATTTGTACTAGGTCCCTAAATGGTGTTTCTCACCTATTATAACTACTATCCCAAAACACTTTCTCCTCATCTTAACATCATCTCTTAAGCATTATTTTCTTACTAACTAAGTCTCCTTTTTACATCTTACCAAACATCACTTATTCCTTGAATATCCACATTACCTAAACCTTAAACAAACTCCTCCAAGCTTTAATACATTCACACACACATATTGAATTCCTAGGACTTCCAAGATAACACCTAAATCCTTGCATCACTCTAAATCACCTTAACACTTGTTTTCTTCTCGAGTAATCATTCATTCACCTTTGCCCCTCCCTAGTTCACCAAAACTCACTTTAAACACTTAGAACTTCTTACACATTTCCCAAATTTGGCCATAGCTTCTCTAGTATAAACTCACATCCAAACACTTAGGTTTTCACCTTAATTCATTCAACAATACCTAAAATCCATCAAACCATTTTTATACACAAACTTCACACAAAGCACTACATCACAATATAGTGCATAGCTTAAATTGCTTGGCACTTAGGCCCTTAAATAACATGGCTCTTAGGCCCTTAAATTGCATAACCTTAAACACTGAATTTCCCACATAAATAATGCCTTTGACCTGCAAATACATACACCAAACAATGTTCTTTTTAGTCTCCTTGAGAACACTTTACTAGGTCACTCACCATTGGCTCCTTAGGTATTTTATCAAGCAAATCAAGCTCATTTTCCTAAGGCATTTAAACTACATTGAGATAGTTTGTTTACCTCTTTTTTCCTCACAAACTTCTTTCTTGTTTCCTTACAACCGGTGGGGTACTTGATTCCTTGTCAAGTTCTATACATTGTACAAACAACATAATGAGTATTCAAGCTTTAAGCTTCATCTCATTGTAAACCCTAGTTACATATATTGTTTTAACACATTAAGGTAATTGTTTTCCTTGGAATTGGAAGAGAACTTGAATAAGTATCAAGAGAGGACTCCTCCTAGCCCTTGGAAGATTCAAATGAAGCTAGAACAAGGCAATATAAGAGCTCCATTAATGGTGAATTTTCGGACAACAACAAAACATGGAGGAAACATGGATTTTCTTTGAGTTTCCTTACCTTGAAGCAAAGGAGACAAGAATATGTAAAAGATGAGCTCAAGCTCCTCCCATGGTGGTTTCTCTTGGCACCGAAATGGAGGTTTTGAAGTTTTGAAGAGCAAGATTGTAGAGCTTGGCTTAACTAAGAGAATGGTGGTGTTTGTTTTTGATTTGAACAAGAGAGCAAGATTTGACAAGAGTTCAAAGCTTGAGTTCTAATGGAGGTAGTGGTATTACCGAGAGAGAATGAAGAAGAGAGGTTGGTGGGTATTTGGAACCGTGGGAAATGAAGGAAAGGAAGGGAGAATGAAGATAGAACTTACTTTTTGAAGATATTTAAGTCTTAAAGCAAATAGTAACTATGAGTCACATTTATTTACTTAACAAGTTGACATACTTGGTGACTCCTCACTACAAAAACCGGCCACCATTATGCCTAGGAGGGTGTTTTGGTCTTTGTTGACCAACTTAATCACTTATAACATTATATGTTACAAACTAGCTTATAAAAGTTACTATTCACAAACTAAGGCACATAGAAGTGAAATTTTTGATTTCCCACTAATATGGCCACCCAAATGTGATACTATATAGTACAAATGTTAATTAAAGAGTAATGATGGACATTTAGCCATTCAAAACTCATTTACAAGACAATTTTTCAAAAACGTGCTTTAAGACTCCTTAAAGCACATTTTGTGTTTTAACTTGTTTTCAAGCTTGGTTTTCTTTAGTTTGATTTAATATGTTCATTAACATATAAATAAGGTATAGGTATGACCATTAGGTCTTATACACATTCATCCCAAGCTTAGAGCACATTTTTGCTCATATTGACTTTAAGGTATTTTCTTATGTTTTATTTGGTTTAACTGTCCACCAAAGTTTCTTAAGGACTTATTTAGCCTTATTAAATCATAATTAAATGTTATCAAGTCTTGGTAGGCTCTTTGGGTCCTAACCAAGTTCACTCATAGCTTAGAGCATGTTTTTGCTCAAACTGTGTCTTAATGCTTTATTGCATTTATTATGGTTTAAATTGTTCACTGATGTTACTAAGGCACTTTTTAGCCTTTACATACCATAATTTGATATTTAAACCACATATCAAGGTTTGGGGTATTTCAATCTACCCCCCTTAAAAGAACTTCGTCCTCGAAGTTCACACTTTTCACACATCATCAGATTAGAACACAGTAATCACTTGGAAATAAAATTCCTTAACCAAACACACTTTACATCACAACCTCGGACTTGATGGTCCGGGCAACACATTCACATCCACACATAACATAACATATCCAAATGATAACCTCGGACTCTATGGTCCGGGTATCTTAACAACACTTACACATACATAACAACCCCTTTGACTCACTGGTCTTGGGTAACCTAACAACATTTGGACACATAGGTCCTGGTAACATAACAGTCTTTAGACACATAGGTCTATGTAACACACACATTTAGACTCATAGGCCTTGATAGTATACACTTTAGGAAATCCAAGTCAAAACAACATTCATTACACATACCACACAACATGTCAGAGCATGTATAGCAATCAAAATATCCTTGATATACACTGTGATCCCGCAGAACACGGTCGCGATGGACACCTTCCGTCCCCGTGCCTTTAGGAGATTAAAACAATCACATAAGTTTAAAATTCCTTTGTGAGGTTAAGTAAGAGAACTTTAATTACGTAAAGTATCCATCAACGTTTTATAAATACCAATTTAAAATCCTTTTGAAAACACACACAACTCCAAGTCCAACTTAAGCTCTTTGCTTCTTTTATTAGCGTGGTTGTTTGTGACCACTTATAGGGAGTTTCAAGAGTCATCCAACCCTGATGTGATCAGCATCAGTGTTGGACTATCTTTCCACTCCAATTTGTGTTCGGCTTCCCTTGATCGCATGCAAATCAAGTTCCACCTCCCACTTCATTTTCAAGCATCAAGTAAGTCACTCATTTCCAATTTTCTATCTTTTGAATCATTCTAGTCATGCTCACAACATCTCCAAAGGATAGAACTCCGTCTATCAGTTACCTCCATTCACTTTTAATCCTGTTGCCTAGGGAATCTTATTCTCACTAGGTTCTATGTCGGTATCATGCCCTTTCATGCATCACTTATATATATATATATACCCATATCTTTTATCCAAAATACAACACCTGGTTTTACATTTATACACTGTCGGGGCTTTTGTTTCCCCCCCGGAGTTTATCTACTCCCCACACTTGTACAATTACACACAGCTGTTAACAAACACACACACTTATCACAATGGTATTCGCATCATCTGTGCGCAATTACCACAATTAATCCATGAATGAATGTGTATGTTTACGTAACACACACACCAATCATCAAAACAAACAATAATTTTGTGCTATGCACAATATAAATCACATACACTACGTACACTTGTACGGTAATATACACTAAGTGGTTTTGCGCTCTACCCCCCTTAAAAGGGATTACGCCCACGTAATCAATCACTAAACATTGGCTTAAATGTTCTGCCGTCGTGAAGTGTTTTAACTTCCACGCGGTCTATTACACAATGGATTCTGATTAGAGGATCTTAACCATATTGGCGGTTTAGTCCCTAAACCAAGAATTCGCATTGGAGTTATAACTCATAACCGGTTTCGGTCCTGGCCTGTGAGGCTTTTAGGCGTTAATAATTAGCCATCCACTCATGTTCACCATGTACATTCAACATTTGAATCACTGGCTCACTAGTTTCTGCTGCGAAACTTTAGTAGCTGTAGAGCTTAATTGCCCCATTAGTTATTCTTACTGTATTGTACATCCCCAATTATCACCTTTATCTTGGTGACAATGGTTTCTCAACCGACGCGTGGTATCTTTTACCGTTAGCGAGTTCGGTGAGTTATAAACTTTCTATCCACTTCCATAACCATTTACTGTGTATACAGTTATGTATTTCACAATGATTGACTTTTTCCCTTCCGACTTACTGTCGGTTGAGATTGAGCTACTACCTAGTGTGTAGTGCTCTCTCAGCTATTTCCAATATTTGTGGTATATTCCATACCGATATTTGGTAGTTAGTGCTATTGTAGTCACTTACTGTTAATCATATCTCCACGTTTGGTTTTGTACAAGTACTCTTTATTGGTGCGGTCTTGCATTTCCTATGCATCGGCCATCATAACATTATTTGTCCACAATCAACATGTTTCCAATTCCTAGCTATCTCATTCGATCATTACTGCACAAGTGCAATACCAAAACACTCAGTCATACAGAGTGCAGAGGCGTAAACTCTCGACAGTAAATCCCTTATGCGACTCGCCATGGAATTCACACTGTCCTTCACTGAGACTCTTATCTCGTAACTGGTTCGACCTACCATATTATCATTCAACGACACTTATACAACGGTCGCTTACTGCGCACCGTGCTCTCACTTATTGTATAACACTAACTCACATAGTATTTACTGTCACATTAACTTCCACACATAAATTTACATTATTCATATTATGGTTCATCCCTCATTTGGATGACCACTGAATGCTCCTTGAGCATCGATCATTCGAGTCACAAACCGGCGTTATTCAGCCAGGTGCTTCACTTTATACACATACTACTAAGCTAATTTCTCTTTCAATAACAACATGGTCAATCCTTAACATATTTCTTGAACTTGATTCACATAACTACCGCTCCTGCGGTGTCACAATATCGAGAGGTATCCCCACTCTTAATGCAGTGGTTCGTTTACCACTCTATTCACTTATACAACATAAACTTCTACCATCAATCGAATTGATATAATATATCTTACTTATGGCTTATGAGCCTTGTTTGCCTTGAGCTGGGCTCATTATAGGCTGTCCACACACATGTACTTCTCTGTACAATATTACAAGGTCGTTGCATCACGTTTCCTTTCATGGGATGCCCCTTAGGTTTGTCAGTCCGTCTCCTGACAACTTATGTCTAAACTGTGTGTTAGTTTCAACCCTTGTGTTTCTGTCATGCATTTCATTCAACAATTGTTGATGCGAACACCCTTTAAGGATTTCTCCTGGGTGTTGCTAAGTTATCATTTACATCTAGTTCGCACTTATTGGTACATTCCGTTAGGCACGCCTTCTTGCGTTCTTAACTGACTTATTATCCTCTTCTGTGAAGATTAACATTTCCTGGTAGTGTAGGTACTCATTCTGGGAATTTATCCGTTCATTGCACATTAATGTGTCCACATTAGGCATCTGCTTGCCATGTACAGGCTGGGTCACCATTCCAGCTATAATGTTTATCCCTAAGGATCCTTAAGACATATGTGGTGTCTTTACATAACAGTTTGTGCCCATCGCACTTCCTAACTCTTAAACATTTCCTTGAAAGGAGTTCACTAATCCTTTTAGTCTTGCTAACTTAACTGGATTCCTTAACTTCAACTATTCCTTGTAATCCTTAGCTCTCGCTTGATTTATACTGCTGACCGTAGACGGAGTCGACTACTTCCCGTGTTTCGGACTCTACTCGTATACATATATGGGGTATCTTACTGATACATTGCTACTTACCTAACTAACCCATAAGTAGGTCTGTCAGGCCCACATGCTCCTATCGGAGTGCGGTCGTCCCACAACACAGTTGGTACACTTGTAGTGTCCGTCGCACGCCTAGGTGAAGTATTCTGTTGTCAACTCCCTTATATTGTCCCGTGACAATATTCATTCCTTACTTCCCGAACTTAATCGAGGGAAGGTTTATCCATGTTGTATCTTTGTCCACTGCTCTTGGTTTTACTGGATTGGTTTAAAAGAAGGTTGGAAAGAAGTGTTGGTTTGAAAGAAAATCTGGTTTTGAAAAGAAAAGGGTTTGAATAAATCTGGGTTGAAAGAAAAATTTTCATGGTTTCACAACATCTTCTTACCTTAACCAAGTCTAGCTTCTTGCTGACTGGTGTACTTACAATTACAGAGGTTAGGCTGTTAAGCCCTTCCATGGTTATAATGTTCACACTTAACTTCGTGGTACTTTACTAAGTACTTGTAGTGGTTATAAATTTCCCGAACAGCCCTGTTATAGCAGCACTTGCTACGGCAAGTGCGCCATGCTAACTGGCTATCGGTTTAGCACTTACCGGTTGTGGTATTGTTTTTACCTATACTGTCATCAGTGGCCTTGTTGGCCCTCACTGATCTTACTGTCTTGTCATTAACTCTCCTAGGTGACTTCTCACTGTATTCACATAATAATCATTAACTAGGGTATTTCCCATTCTGGGAGACCCCTTGTTCTTAGTATTGTATCCTCCTTATAGCCCGTTCCACGCACTTGTCGTGGTTACTGAGACTTGTCTCTTGTTTGGGCACTACGTTGTAGTTCCTTTGTCGGTTGGTATACCGTTGGTGTATCACTTAACAATTGTGGTCCCGTAGACACTTGTCTCGGGTGTTATTAATCCATTTCTTGCCTGTTGCACGGTAGGTGCGTTGCAAGCTGGTTATTCTCGACTGCTTAGCATGTCGACCCAGGTTGCCGGAAATTCTATTCTCCAATACACAAGATCCTTCATTCATTGCTATGAAATGCGGTTAACATTATTCAGATGGAGACCGTCTCCGGGATTCCCAGTTTTCGGGATCTACCGTATGACAGATTCTCCGTACCCTAAGGGTATTTGATAACGGCCAGATCGGGTATTCCCGAGTAAGAGAGGACTTCCATCTCTCTGGCGTTCTTTCCCAAGTTATAAAACAGGGATTGTGGAGGGTGGGATGGATATTGTAGGGTTCCAGCAGTCACTGGTAGTTCCTAACTAGCGTATCTCTCACGCTATCACTCAACCCTTAACCCAAAGCACTAAAATCCTAACTCGGTACTTCCTAAGCTCGGTAGTTCAGTCATCAGAGCGATACTTCGCTCTGATACCACTTTTTGTAACACCCCATCCAACATTTGCATACTTACAACAAACTGCAGCGGAAGAACAACCTCATCACATTACTTAACTTGTTGGTGTTACACGCCGTTAGCCACTCACGTGGCTAACAAGGCTAATACATACACAATGTACCGGTCTGATGGGCTAAATTCCCGAGCAACTATACATTAGTATCCCTTTCCATTAACAACAACAACAACATACACCTTATCAACTATACCGAGTATTATAAACTGATGCCGACAACAATATCGGTCTTACTACTCCTACCGTATATATACACTTAAATGAGTACCCATGTACAATGTCTACCCCGTCTTACTACTCCGGACGGCTTCCAGCTCTCGTAACCTGAAAAAGAAAAGAAAGAAAGGGGGAGCCCCCAAGGGGCTCAGCACCTTTGCTGGTATGGTAATCCCGCAGCCCACATGCTATCGGGCCACGCACAACTACTTGTCGTCTTAGCATGCGGTTGATTATATTTTAATCATACATGTAACAACGAACACACATCTCATAACATACGCCTCAACGGCTCAACAAACGGATAATATGTCCTTACTTAATAAGTCACTCAAGGTATTCATCATCCCTAGAGTGTTCCTCCTCTGATGGAGCTACTTCCTTAATAGACGACACATACCCTTAAATCGGGTTACCCTTAAACGCCTCTTATCACAAACTGGGAATCATATCCATGATCCACACACTTCACATTTTACAACATATAACATACACTACGTAACAACACTTAACAACACTTTGCACGTTTCCATGTGCACAACATAACACCGCAATAAATATTGCATCACAACAAAACACATAACACAACGGGAATGGTCCTCTCAGGAACCGACCCAAACATCACCAACACACTGGTGAGCCTAGAGATTGTTGCCAGTCTCATGATAAGCTCGTTACATAACTCGTTACCGTCTCGTTAAAAAACGGTTAACTTAACACAAGGTGCCCCGGATATAGTGATCCAAGCACACCGAAACAAACATAACAATAGTATGCCCCTGTGGCCCGACGTGAGTCAGTAATAGCCTTGGTTAAGCTAAAGGGAAGGTTGGGAACCAAATTGGAAAACAACCATAACATACAGAGAGGATCGAACCTGATATGACAACGACCCCCATACTCACACGCGTGGCCGGAACAGACCGGACTCCTCATTCCCCCCATTAGCACTTATTAGAAGTTCATCTTTGAACTTTATTAAACAATCACAAACATTGAGTTAAGTCTTGTCAGACATACACAAGGGAAAAGAGAGTCATACATTCACATACAAACACCACGCACAAACATTACATATCCAACTCACGCATAGCCGTGGTTAGAACGTTCCTTAGGTCGGAAACGTTATTACCGGATACCGTTCTCTTACGTTTACCTAATAGTGGTTAACTAGCCCTTCAAGCGCATTAGAGGTTACCGGTATCGGCACGTAAACATACAATAACAATAATGACTGTAAACTCGTTTCATGATTTATATCATAACGTGGCAAACATACAGAAAAACACATTGGCATACAAGCCGGTGTAATCCGGTAGGACACAGGTTGCAAGAAAACCATACCTGTCACCGGAGTCCACTTATCCTGTCCATTTATGTTCCTCGAGCAATTCTCGAACAACTGTTAACATCACACGTGTTTTCATTAACATCGGGGTTTGCTTGATCATTTAATGTCAATGCTTAATTTTTTCCCCGTTAACTTAGTTACATAACTTAACATTTTTAACTTGTTTTACTCTCACATTTTAATACAACTTTTAACCCACTTAGGTGTCATTAAAACTCCCCTAACATGTCCTTAACATCCTTATAACATCATTACCTACCAATCCCCATCTTCACATATCATTTCATAACCTTAAACCATGTTTTTGGTCCGACCGACCCACCGACCGACCCACAGCTGGGTCGGTCCATTACAGAACCCTTTTACTTCCTTATAATCGTGCCCGTCCGACCCACGTCCGACCCACCATTCTGGGTCGGTCCATGTGCGAACATTTTCCTTCCTTTGAAACTTGACCGACCGACCCATGTCCGACCCACTCTTTTGGGTCGGACCATTACCGAACACATTCCTAACATTTAACAGAGGCTCGACCGACCCAAAAACTGGGTCGGCCCCTGGGTCGGTCGCCTTCTAAACTTACCCAAATTTGCCAATTCTTCACCAAACTTCTCCTAAGGCCTCTTAATGCTTCCTAACAACATTTGGTAACCTTACATCCACATACAACATCCATGAAACTCATTTTCTAATTCTTTAAACTTTTACTTATTTCCTTGTAAAAATTCCTTAACACTTTCAACATTTGTACTAGGTCCCTAAATGGTGTTTCTCACCTATTATAACTACTATCCCAAAACACTTTCTCCTCATCTTAACATCATCTCTTAAGCATTATTTTCTTACTAACTAAGTCTCCTTTTTACATCTTACCAAACATCACTTATTCCTTGAATATCCACATTACCTAAACCTTAAACAAACTCCTCCAAGACTTTAATACATTCACACACACATATTGAATTCCTAGGACTTCCAAGATAACACCTAAATCCTTGCATCACTCTAAATCACCTTAACACTTGTTTTCTTCTCGAGTAATCATTCATTCACCTTTGCCCCTCCCTAGTTCACCAAAACTCACTTTAAACACTTAGAACTTCTTACACATTTCCCAAATTTGGCCATAGCTTCTCTAGTATAAACTCACATCCAAACACTTAGGTTTTCACCTTAATTCATTCAACAATACCTAAAATCCATCAAACACATTTTTATACACAAACTTCACACATTAAGCACTACATCACAATATAGTGCATAGCTTAAATTGCTTGGCACTTAGGCCCTTAAATAACATGGCTCTTAGGCCCTTAAATTGCATAACCTTAAACACTGAATTTCCCACATAAATAATGCCTTTGACCTGCAAATACATACACCAAAACATATGTTCTTTTACTAGTCTCCTTGAGAACACTTTACTAGGTCACTCACCATTGGCTCCTTAGGTATTTTATCAAGCAAATCAAGCTCATTTTCCTAAGGCATTTAAACTACATTGAGATAGTTTGTTTACCTCTTTTTTCCTCACAAACTTCTTTCTTGTTTCCTTACAAACCGGTGGGGTACTTGATTCCTTGTCAAGTTCTATACATTGTACAAACAACATAATGAGTATTCAAGCTTTAAGCTTCATCTCATTGTAAACCCTAGTTACATATATTGTTTTAACACATTAAGGTAATTGTTTTACCTTGGAATTGGAAGAGAACTTGAATAAGTATCAAGAGAGGACTCCTCCTAGCCCTTGGAAGATTCAAATGAAGCTAGAACAAGGCAATATAAGAGCTCCATTAATGGTGAATTTTCGGACAACAACAAAACATGGAGGAAACATGGATTTTCTTTGAGTTTCCTTACCTTGAAGCAAAGGAGAACAAGAATATGTAAAAAGATGAGCTCAAGCTCCTCCCATGGTGGTTTCTCTTGGCACCGAAATGGAGGTTTTGAAGTTTTGAAGAGACAAGATTGTAGAGCTTGGCTTAACTAAGAGAATGGTGGTGTTTGTTTTTGATTTGAACAAGAGAGCAAGATTTGACAAGAGTTCAAAGCTTGAGTTCTAATGGAGGTAGTGGTATTACCGAGAGAGAATGAAGAAGAGAGGTTGGTGGTGGTATTTGGAACCGTGGGAAATGAAGGAAAGGAAGGGAGAATGAAGATAGAACTTACTTTTTGAAGATATTTAAGTCTTAAAGCAAATAGTAACTATGAGTCACATTTATTTACTTAACAAGTTGACATACTTGGTGACTCCTCACTACAAAAACCGGCCACCATTATGCCTAGGAGGGTGTTTTGGTCTTTGTTGACCAACTTAATCACTTATAACATTATATGTTACAAACTAGCTTATAAAAGTTACTATTCACAAACTAAGGCACATAGAAGTGAAATTTTTGATTTCCCACTAATATGGCCACCCAAATGTGATACTATATAGTACACATGTTAATTAAAGAGTAATGATGGACATTTAGCCATTCAAAACTCATTTACAAGACAATTTTTCAAAAACGTGCTTTAAGACTCCTTAAAGCACATTTTGTGTTTTAACTTGTTTTCAAGCTTGGTTTTCTTTAGTAATTGGTTTAATATGTTCATTAACATATAAATAAGGTATAGGTATGACCATTAGGTCTTATACACATTCATCCCAAGCTTAGAGCACATTTTTGCTCATATTGACTTTAAGGTATTTTCTTATGTTTTATTTGGTTTAACTGTCCACCAAAGTTTCTTAAGGACTTATTTAGCCTTATTAAATCATAATTAAATGTTATCAAGTCTTGGTAGGCTCTTTGGGTCCTAACCAAGTTCACTCATAGCTTAGAGCATGTTTTTGCTCAAACTGTGTCTTAATGCTTTATTGCATTTATTATGGTTTAAATTGTTCACTGATGTTAATAAGGCACTTTTTAGCCTTTACATACCATAATTTGATATTTAAACCACATATCAAGGTTTGGGGTATTTCAGTCTGGGAGGTGGCCTATTCTTGTTTCAGTTTGGAGATGCGGAATGCATGAAGGCTGTGCATGAAAGAGGGCCATGGTCATTTGATGGTGGGCTCCTTGCTATGGAAGAAATTAACAGACGCAAAGCGCCAAAGGATCACTCCTTCCAGTGGATCCCGATTTGGATCCGAGTACATGATGTACCGTTCATGTCTTTCAATCGGGAGTTTGCTCGACGCATAGAGGATCGAGTTGGCAGGTTCGTAGACTATCAAGAAGATGTTGGGAAGAGCGGTGGTGACTACCTGAGGATAAAAATCAAGCTTGACATACAGAAACTAGTCTTAAGGTATGTCACAGTTTCTCTGGAGGGGGTAGACTTGATACTTAGGGTGAGCTATGAGCGTTTGCCTGCTATCTGCTTTCATTGTGGTATGCTCCTGCATGCATCGAGGGATTGCTCAGATGAGAAGAAATGCGAAGCAAAATATGCTTATGGGCCTTGGCTTAGGGCTGGGGGATTTGGTGGAAGTGGTGGATCTGTTAACTTTGACGTGGGGGGGGGGGGGGAGAGCTCGGGTGTGGGTCTAAGTTTGAGGAACCCACGTGCATGTGTTAACGAGCCTGAGGTAGAGTCACAAGAATCATCAAAAGCGCAAGACAGCTCGCATGCAAACCCGTCTCAGGAGAACCCAGTAGAAGAGGGAGGACTTGTGGATGTCGGAGCAGATGGCTTACCTATCTTGATGATGAAAGAGCCACTGACAGCCATGCAGCACGGTCGCAAGAGAAAGATGGCTAATGTAGAGGATGATCTCACCTTAGAAGAGTTTCTAGTAATGAATGGTGTTGGGGAGTCGACCAAGCGAGGTAAGCAAGTGGTCAGCTCTGAAAATAGTGCGATGGACAGTACTTTTTCTACTCCAAGGGCGCCTCTGGGGGGATCCCAGGGCCGCCCGCAGCAATGAGTTGCATGGTGGTCAACTACCGAGGATTGGGCGGTCCTCGTGCAGTAAGATGGGTCCTGAGTCTACTCAGGAAGGTTGCGCCTAACTTGGTTTTCCTATCGGAAACCATGGTCTCGAGTCAAAGGATGTTGATGATTGGCAAGAAATTCAAAGGTTATACAGGGGTGGCAATGGATTGTGCGGGACGCAGTGGTGGGGTGGGTCTATTTTGGAAGGAAGGCAGATATTACAGCTCTGCTTCCTCTCATCACATTGATATTCTGGTAGATGGGAGCTCGAGAAACTGTTGGAGATTTACAGGTCTGTATGGTTGGCCTGCGCTGGGAGATAGGTGGAGATCATGGAGGCTACTCAATGATCTAAAGGCACTTTGGGATGGACCATGGCTGGTGGGAGGGGACTTTAATGAAACCTTCTACCAGCATGAGCAGTTAGGGGGTGGTAGGAGATCGGTGGCTAGCATGAGAGCTTTTCGAGAATGCATTGAGGATTGTCAACTGGAGGACCTTGGTTACAGAGGAGGCAAATACACTTTCACAAACAAAAGAGGAGGTGTTGCGGGTATGAAGTCTAGGATTGACCGTTTCCTGGCTGATGAGAGGTGGTTAACTTTGTTTCCGCATGCATCAAATTACCACCAGAAGTGGGGCAGATCAGATCATAGGCCCTTGTTGCTGACCTTTTGTCCTAGTAGAAGGAAAGACCCTAAACCTTTTAAGTTCGAGAACTGCTGGGCTAAAGAGGTGGAGTGTCGCAATATCATCCAAAGAGTGTGGAATGGTACTTGTGGTGAAAATTCCAACTATATGACAAAGGTCCTCCAATGCGGATATGAACTCAAACAATGGGGAAGACAAAGGTTTAAAGCAGAGAGGAAAAGGATCTCATACTTGGAGAAGGAGGTTCATGATGCGGTAGAGAATTCTAAGAATGTAGATTTTGATGCATGGAGGTATAAGTGTAGGGAACTGGATAATCTCCTCTTGCGGGATGAGCAGAGGGCAATGCAGCGGGCTAGAGAACTCTGGATTAATGCTGGGGATAGAAACACAGGGTTTTTCCATCGGAGATTAAGGAGTAGGAGTAGAAATAACCAGATTCTCTATTTGGAGGGTGAAAATGGAGCTGTTCACACGTCCTGGGAGGAAGCAGAGAACACTGTAAACACTGATGATATGCCTGAGGGTTTAAATCACACACACATTGTCTTAATTCCAAAAAAGAGAGGAGCGATTGCTATGAGGGATTTTCATCCTATATCTTTATGTAACACAATATATCGAGTCATCTCAAAGGTCCTAGTGAATAGGGTTAAAAACTATATGCACTCTATCATCTCTGAGGAACAAGATGCTTTCATTCAGGGGCGTTTGATTAGTGATAATATAATAGTAGCCCATGAACTGTTCCACTGTATGAAAATTTCTCGAGCTGTGAAAGGGGGCGCCTTTGCCTTAAAGCTAGATATGGCAAAGGCCTTTGATAGGATTGAGTGGAACTTTGTGCTGAGCGTCCTTGAGAGTATGGGTTTTCACCAGAATTGGGTAAGGGTGGTAAGGAAATGTGTTACTAGTGTTTCCATGTCCGTGTTGATCAATGGTCACCCTGGTCGAGTCTTTTTTCCAAGGAGGGGGGTTATACAAGGGGATCCTTTGTCACCTTTATTGTTTTTGTGTTGTATGGAGGTTTTCATCTCTGCCTTAAAGCTAGCCGAAAGTTCTGGTATTACAAAGGGAATTTCTTTTAAGGGGATGGGACTTAGTATCCATGGGCTCCTTTTTGCTGATGATTGTATTGTCTTTGGGGAAGCAAGTGAGGAAAATGCTAGGAATGTAAAATACATAATTGATGATTTCTGTGAGGCATCTGGCCAATCAATCAATGTAGCAAAATCAGGGCTAATGTTCTCTAGTGGGGTCAGCCAACACATGAAGGGGTTGATTAAGAATTGCCTAGGGATTGATGAGGTTCAGAACTTGGGGATGTACTTGGGCTTCCCAAGTCAGATTGGGAGAAGTAAAAGAGCAATCTTCAACTTCATTAAGGAAAGGATCTTAGCAAAAGTTCAGGGTTGGACCAGGGTGGTATCTCACGCAGCTAGGACAGTTCTTGTTAAAAGTATTCTACAAGCCATTCCTACTTTTGTCATGAGTGTTATTAACAGTGTCGTCTCGATCATTTTAGGGGCCTGGTGATGTGCAGAAAATAATATCATAAATTTTGTTTGTTCTTAAAAATACTTATAAATTTAGGTGTACTCCATAAGTTCATAGCTTAATCTTATAGATAATAAATATAATCTAATAGTTACTTAAAAATAGCTATCCTTCGAACATTCTTTAAAGCAAAATCATCAATCAAATCTTCATATTTGACTTGCTCCAACAGATTATTCTTAGTTTATATCATTGACAATCCATTAAGTCTTTCTTGAGACATTGTAGAACGCAGGTATGATAGATATAAATTGAAACAATAGAACCTGGGCTTTTATCAGTTGTTGGTTGCTGATTATCAATCAATTTAATTGAATTAAACCTGCAAAAAGAAAATTGAAGAATGATTAAAATTAAAACAAAAGATAAAAAGGAATTAATCTCTAAAATTACTTAAGTCTATCAAATATAACTTTTATAAATACAACAATAGCATTGCCTACAACACATGCGGATTTAACGATTTTTGTGTTTTGCATATAATCCTCCACGTTCAAATATATTCATTCCCCCTAATATCACATAAACCAATTGGGGAGGCAAACTACAAATGTTGACACTAAAAACGAAAAGCTGTAGCACGACCAAGCTAACTGTGACTTGCTGTTAACAGAACCAGAGCAAACAAAGCGCTAAAATGGATCAAACAAGATCCACCACTCATAAAAGATTAAAGTCCCCTAGTTAAGACCACAGTCACCATAACAATTGTCATAATTATATCGTATGAAAGGTATATTAGGTAATAGTCTAATAGACGTCTTCACTCTGTAATGAAATTATGAAAATGGAGCATACAAAACGGAAGGAGGAATAATGATTATTTTAAATTGATTATAATAAGTTGAGAGTATTAGATGGGATGGAATACTTACAAACTTACAGTATGGGGAGCAGATTTGGTGACGGATGGAGTTTCTCTGTCCCTGACGGAACTCTTTTTTATACTGATATATATATACAAATTACAAAAGTCACTAACTATCGAGAACGGGTATTTTTTTTTTTTTGAAACAGAGAATATAGTGGCGTAACATCACGTCACTCTTTTTCTTTTTTTTTATAATACATTTTTCTTTTATAAAACTATAACACTATAATTATTTATATTTATAATTGAATAAATGATGAAAATTTATATGACTGTATACACATTTACAAACGACTACTAAATAATGAGTTCTTAATCTTAGAGTATTGGTTAATTACACATATATAAAAAAGATTAGCATATAATTATATTATACATCAAGTGGAGGCATGAAGCCAAGATGTGAATACACATGTATGATTATCTTTTTCATAGAATATTTTAACAACATAATTAGTTATCATTAAAGAATAATCCATCAATTATATAAAACTTCTATATATGACTAATGTATTATTGCTTGTAAATATTAATATTTGTTGTTTGCACATATATGTGCATAATGGAGCATATATCAAGTAAAAAAACATGTCTTAATCAACTAATTTATTTTTTTTTTAAAATATTGCTAACTTAAAAAACAATAAGCTAATATTTCTATTTTTTCCAAATTCAAAAACTGACATATATATTGCTTTATATATAAATGAGTATACGTCACGATTCATATACACTATGATACGATAAGAACAATAAAATGAAATATATAAAAAAAATGGTGTCGTCTTTTTTGAAATAATGACAGAAACGATTATAGAATGTTGTATACATGTTTCTAATCATCAGTGGAAACGTTTATAAACTATCGTGTATACATAAAAACCAAGGTTAATGAATACGAAATAAAATCGACTCCAACATCTCAGTTTATCATTTCCAAACATTTATAACCTTCAGGTTTATCAATCAATCAAACTCTGTAAACTGATAAATGCTAAAAAAACATTCTTATTCACGATGATTCGATAAGAACGGTCAAAGAAAAAGATATATCCATATTCATCTCCAAAACTATTTGTATTTAAAATAGGAGAGAGTAAAAATTGGTGTCATAGTTTTTAAAACAGTGATGAAAACAATTATAGAAGGTTGTGTACATGTTTTTAATTATCAGTGGAACCGTTTATAAACTATCGTGGATACATAAAAACCAAGGTTAATGAATACGTAATAAAATCGACTCCAACATCTCAGTTTATCATTTCCAAACATTTATACCCTTCAGGTTTATCAATCGATCAAGTTTTGTAAACTCATAAATGCTAAGAAAATATTCTTATATACAGTGATTCGATATGAACGGTCAAAGGAAAAGATATATCCATATTCATCTCCAAAACTACTTGCATTTAAAATAGGAGAGAGTAACAATTGGTGTCATAGTTTTTAAAACAGTGATGAAACAATTATAGAATGTTGTGTACATGTTTTTAATCATCAGTGGAAACGTTTATAAACTATCGTGGATACATAAAAACCAAGGTTAATGAATACGTAATAAAATCGACTCCAACATCTCAGTTTATCATTTCCAAACATTTACAGCCTTCAGGTTTATCAATCGATCAAGTTTTGTAAACTCATAAATGCTAAGATAATATTCTTATATACAATGATTCGATAAGAACGGTCAAAGGAAAAGATATATCCATATTCATCTCCAAAACTACTTGCATTTAAATAGGAGAGAGTAACAATTGGTGTCATAGTTTTTAAAACATGATGGAAACAATTATAGAAGGTTGTGTACATGTTTCCAATCATCAGTGGAAACGTTTATAAACTATCGTGGATACATAAAAACCAAGGTTAATGAATACGAAATAAAATCGACTCCAACATCTCAGTTTATCATTTCCAAACATTTATAACCTTCAGGTTTATCAATCAATCAAACTCTGTAAACTGATAAATGCTAAAAAACATTCTTATTCACGATGATTCGATAAGAACGGTCAAAGAAAAAGATATATCCATATTCATCTCCAAAACTATTTGCATTTAAAATAGGAGAGAGTAACAATTGGTGTCATAGTTTTTAAAATAGTGATGAAAACAATTATAGAAGGTTGTGTACATGTTTTTAATCATCAGTGGAAACGTTTATAAACTATCGTGGATACATAAAAACCAAGGTTAATGAATACGTAATAAAATCGACTCCAACATCTCAGTTTATCATTTCCAAACATATATAGCCTTCAGGTTTATCAATCGATCAAACTCTGTAAACTGATAAATGCTAAGAAAATATTTTTATATACAATGATTCGATAAGAACGGTCAAAGGAAATGATATATCCATATTCATCTCCAAAACTACTAGCATTTAAAATAGGAGAGAGTTACAATTGGTGTCATAGTTTTTAAAACAGTGATGGAAACAATTATAGAAGGTTGTGTACATGTTTCCAATCATCAGTGGAAACGTTTATAAACTATCGTGGATACACAAAAACCAAGGTTAATGAATACGTAATAAAATCGACTCCAACATCTCAGTTTATCATTTCCAAACATTTATAACCTTCAGGTTTATCAATCAATCAAACTCTGTAAACTGATAAATGCTAAGAAAACATTCTTATTCACGATTATTCGATAAGAACGGTCAAAGGAAAAAATATATCCATATTCATCTCCAAAACTACTTGCATTTAAATAGGAGAGAGTAACAATTGGTGTCATAGTTTTTAAAACAGTGATGGAAACAATTATAGAAGGTTGTGTACATGTTTCCAAACATTTATAACCTTCAAGATTATCAATCGATCAAGCTCTGTAAACTGATAAATGCTAAGAAAATATTCTTATATATAATGATTCGATAAGAACGGTCATAGGAAATAATATATAATAGTTAGTGTCATCTTTTTTTAAATAGTGATGGAAACGATTGTAGAAAGTTATGTACATGTTTCTAATCATCAGTGTCAACGTTATAAATTATCATGGATACGTAAAAACCAAGATTAATGAATACGTAATAAAATTGACTCCGTCAATTCACTTTATCGTTTCCAAACATTTATAGCCTCAGGTTTATCAATCAATCAAACTCTGTAAACTGATAAATGCTAAGAAAATATTCTTATATACAATGATTCTTATCGAATGGTCAATTGAAAAGAATATAACAGTTAGTGTCATCTTTTTTAAAGTACTGATGGAAACGATTATAGAAGGTTGTGTTCATGTTTTTTATCATCGGTGGAAACATTTATAAATTATCATGAATACATAAAACCAAGGTAAGAAATACGTAATAAAATTGACTCCGACAACTCCCTTTATCATTTCCATACATTTATAGCCTTAAGGTTTATCAATAAGTCAATCTATGTAGACTGATCAATGGTAAGAGAATATCATACACAATGATTCGGTAACAACGGTCAAAGCAAAAGATAATAATAAGTTAGTATCATCTTTTTTAAAAATAATGATGAAAATGATTTTAGAAGCTTGTGTACATGATTCTAATCATCGGTGGAAACATTTATTAACTATTATGGATACATAAAAACCAAGGTTAATAAATACGTAATAAATCGAGCCCAAAAACTCAGTTTATCGTTTCCAAACATTTATAGTCTTCAAGTGTATTAATCAATCAAGCTCTATAAACTGATAAATGCTAAGAAAATATTCTTATACATAATGATTCGACGAGAACACCAAGAGAAAAGATATATAACGTCTAAGTGTCATCTTTTTTAAAACAATAATTGAAACGTCATAGAAGGTGTTGCTAATCATAAATGAATACGTTTATAAATTATCGTTGATACGTAAAAACCAAGGTTATTTAATACATAAAATCGGCTTCAACATATAATTTTTCAGAGTTCAATTGCAATTAGCTTTTTCATTAGATCTTTAGTCTTTGGAATATGATTTTTTAGGATTTATTATAGTTTATGTGTAGAATACCTATTTTTTGTTTACTCTACTTAAGTTTAAATATCAAAGATTATTTTAGAGTGTTTGTTATTGTCTGATTAAAATTATGTCACAAATTACTTAATTATTGATAATCCTTGCTTATAATTCTTAATATTATTTTTATCAATTTCATTAGTTCATGGGTGTGAAATACAAAAGACTTTACAGAAAAGGACTCCTCATAATGAAAAATATTGCAACATAAAAAAAAAGTCTCACATATTTTAATATAATAATACTTTTCTTTTTGCTGATATAACTACACTAACAAGTATTTACAATATAAAAATGGTAATTTAGACTATCTAAATTGTAAAGCCATCATTGAAATTAAAAAAGATAAAAAAGACGGGCAAATATTGTTTGTCGGGTGGTGGGAGGATTTGATGAAGTGAATAGAATTTTGGCAGGCATTTACAAAATAAAATGGATTTAGTAAGAGAGCACTATATTAAATCCCTCTTATTTAGGGGAACGGTGGGGATTGAGTCCTTCATATATTGTGGAGCGGTTGGGATTTAGTCCGTCCCAGACGGACATACTCCTTCCGTCACCAAATCCCCTCCGTTGTTGTCTGCCACTGTGACTGTGGTGAACTGGAGTGTCGATGTGCAGAGAAAAGATTAACTATGGAAAGTATTTGAGATTATGAGAGGAGAGTGCAGAGAGGGGAAGAGGTGTAAGTGTCTGTTAATCTGTCTCTTCGGTAATGAAAAGTTACTTATATTTATTTTGAAAATATTAAAAAGGAGAAAGATGAAAAGTCACCAATTAATTTTAGCATTCCCAGTGAAATGAAGAAATATCTTTTATTTTTTATATATAGTAGAGAGTTAAAATTTTGACAAATTATTTTGGGGCCCCAAATAAGTGGGGGCCCTGTTCTAAATCACCAGTAGCACTTGCTTAGAGCCGGCTCTGGTTATTAAGTTACCTGCGATCTAATTAAAGAAGTAAGGCGTGTTATCACTTGTTTCTGGTGGGGAGGTCGAGTTGATAGGAGAAGCATAAATTGGAAAAGGTGGGAACACATGTGCTTGCCACAACATCTTGGAGGATTGGGCTTTAGAGATCTTAGGGCTTTCAATGATGCTCTACTCATGAAGCAGGTGTGGAGAATACTCCAAAACCCTGATTCCCTTGTTACCCGGGTGCTGAAGGGAAGATACTTTAAGCATTCCTCGATTCTTGAAGCAAAGAAGGGCTCTTGCCCTAGCCCAATATGGAGAGCGTTACAAAGTGTAATCCCCCTGGTTAAGCAAGGAGCATGGCGTATAATAGGTAATGGTGAGAGCACAAAGATCAGTGACAGATGGCTGCTGGGAAAGCCAGGAGGTGTTCCCTCCTTGTGGAATATTCCCCCTGCTGAAAGAACATCTTGCAAAGTTGCACATCTCATTGAATCACCGGTGAGGAAGTGGAAGGAGGACCGTGTTAAAGAATGGTTTAATCATGAAGAAGCCATGCTCATACTTGGCATTCCCTTACATGAATATGCTGAGACTGACACCTGGGGATGGGGGCACACCAAGAACTTTTGCTTCACAGTTAATATGCCTATCATATGATTATGTCCAACAAGATGGTGCTTTCCAGCTCCTCTAGTTCCTTTCAGTTGGGGAGAACAATAAAAAAATCAGAAGATGCAAATTGCACCCGCGGATTAATCTGTTCATGTGGAAGCTGTTACAAGCTTTTATTCCTTGCAAAAATGTGCTTGCCCGTAGACTAAAAGTTCAAAATGATCTAAATTGTGCTCTATGCCATGATACTGATAGCTTAATGCATGTTTTTTTATTACTGTTGTGATGTAAGTACTAAGTGGAACTCGGTGGATTTAAAGCCTCCATCTTACTTGCTTTCTGATGATAGTTTCATTGATTGGTTGATGTTCGCTTGCCTGCAAACTGAGCCTATACATACTGCTAAACTTTGCACTCTTTTGTGGAAGATTTGGTATGCCAGATGCATGTTGCAGCAGAGGAAAGTTACCAGCTATCGATGGGGCTACGAGATGGCGCAGTCTTTCCTGGATTCCTCATCCCCGGACCTAGATTGTGCTGGAAGAAGCAGGTATGGAGAGAGTCATGGGCAGAAGGAAAATGGAGGTGTAGCAATGATTCATGTTGATGCTAGTGTAGGGAGCGAAGGACGGACTGGTTTTGCGGCAGTAATCAAAGATATTGACAAGAGGGTAATGGCGGTGGCGGTCAAAGGCAAATGTGGACTCTTCACGCCAATTGCTGCAGAAGCAATGGCTATTGATCTTGGTATCGAGCTTGCTAGTAAGATGGGAATGGACAAGGCTTTGCTTAAAAGTGATTGCTTGCAAATTGTTAAGTTCTTAAATGGATGTAAAGATTCGGGTGAAATTGATGTATATGTGGCTAGGTCACTATCAAATTTTTTGAGAAACAATCTAGCTTTCAGTCTTTAGTTTTCAAACATGTTCCTAGAAGTGAAAAATGTTGGGGCACATATTTTGGCGAATATGGGTAGAAGTGGTCATGATTGTGGAGAATGGATTGATAATGTACCAAGACATCTTGTAAGCTTTTGTGATTAATGATAGTTGCACTGCTTAACTTTTAAAAAAAAGATTATGAAAACTCAAACATTGAATAATGTATTGAAGTTGTTGTGTCCCTTAAGTGTTGTAGTAATGTAACTTACTAGCGGATTATATTCAAAGAGACTGAGTGAATGTCTTTTCATTACCTATTGATTGATATATAAAGCAGGTGTTGATTAGATGCAATATAAAAAAATCATTGTAAACAAGACATTATATGTTATTGTGGGTTCAAATCGTGTCTTAGAGAGACAATTTTAATGTGTGTGACTATTTTTGTGTGTTGTAACAAATGATACCTTGACATGGTCTCTTGGAAAATCAATTACTTTAAAATCGTTTGTTTGAAAAATAACATCAACTTTGTATGGATAATTTAGTATCTTCTATTTTTTTAAAAAAATAAAAAAATAGTATTATCTATTCAATAGATGATTGTAAATGAAATCTTATTTCTACCAATGATTTACACCATTCAGTGGCGGATCCAAAGGGCCCCCATGAAAATTTTAAAATGTTAAATGATCTTATGAATTTTTGAAAAATATAAAATAACATAATGTTTTAAAGAATGATAGTGTTAAAAATTTATGCCCCCGAATAAAATTTCTAGATCCACCACTGATACCTTCTAATAAATCCAGTTTGCAAATGTGGAAAACTTGTAGTTATCAAAGTCAAGTCAAATAAGTCTTACTCTAAAATGATGATTTTGAGAACTGAGTTGTTTTAAAAATTAATTTGAAACTTAGTATCATTAAACATATTTTTCTTTTTAATATTTAATATATATATATAATAAATTTTATTATAAATACCATATTTAATAAAAAAATGTTCTTGTAAATTTACAATTTATGGTCCATTCTTTTGCGCGTTCATGAGATTAATTGTTTTAGTTTTTTTCCATAACATCTGTTCCACCTCCAACCATGTCATTTAATGCTGGTCAGCTCCAACTAGAACCGACAGAACTGACCCGGTCAGGAATTAGAATTGGCTAGACCCAGAACCGAACCCATCAGTAAACAAAGTAGTCCCGAATCTTCTCATTGAGATTCAGACCCGAATCGTATCGACTCAGAATCAGAACCGCCAAAAACCCCTAGGAATTGGGACCGAAAATGTTATTGTCTGGTTTAGGGTCGAGTCTGCGGAACTGAACCTTGACCCGGAACCGCTGAGATCCAATAAGAACCGGTCAAATATGACCGTTAGTCCCTTAGGCTGCGTTTGGCCACGATTGATTTTTTTATCGTTAGAACCGGAATCGGACCCGGAAACATATGCCCAACAACTCTTTTTTTTGTCTATCGACTAGTTATGGCTAGAAAATGGTTATATGCCTCAAAACACTATAAATATCCCATTTGATCAGCATTCTCAAGACACAACTCATCATTATTTTCCTTTCTCATATTACTACTGTTATCTTGTGATATGAAGTCGTATACTTGCTCATTTTCCATATTCTAGCAAAATGTCTAGAAAAACCGGAAATGAAACGATGCAAAACCCTCCTTTAAATCTACAACCACAAATCAATCCAATTTTTACTGTTGATGAGCAAGACCAACTCGACGAAATGCAGTACGGGTATCAACAACAACAATATTCGCCTTCATCATTCTTGCTACCCGAAAGTTATACTATTTCTCAACATGAATCAACTAACATAGGGCCCGCATCATGTTCCATTTTGTAGGCATTAATATTAGTTACTGTTACTATTTTTTTACAAACTTTAATTCTAATTGTATTCTTAAATATAGTCTAAATCTATTACTTTTTTTAAAATTATAGGAACATACTCTGGTACACCACAATTCTATGTCCACCATCACGGTCACGATGAAGGAGATGATGAAAATAATGATGTGGATTTGCCAGCAAATAGAAAGTGATCAACTTGGGTATGACCATATTTCACAAAAAAAAAAAAGACTCTAGCAAGCCCGAGACATTGTAATTTTTGGAGGTTTTATTATTGACTTAAGATGGTACAAAACTGATATACAATGCTATATTTATAGAAGAATCATCTAGGGGAAGAGACACCTTGGAAGAGTAGAATAAACCCCTTGAATTGCTTGTCTAGGATCTATAAATAAACTGTAAAGAATATGAAAATGTATAATTAATTATAACCTAAACAACCACTAGAGACTAATAATTACAGACTTAATAAATAAATGATTTTCTACACTAATTGTGTTTTTTTATACACCTCTCAACAGATATATCAACACTCCTCCTCAAGCTAGGTTTGTAGATATCATTCATACCTAGCTTGACGATAAGACTATGAAACCTAGGATAGGACTGTGAAGTGGTTTGGTAAACACATCTGTAATATGATCTTCAGAGGGAGTGTAGCTTAAATCAACCATACCTCTTTTAACTTTCTCTTTGATGAAGTGTCGGTCAATCTCAATATGCGTGGTACGATCATGTTGGGCAGGATCATGGGCTATGCTAATTGTTGATTTGTTATCACACCTCATCTTCATCGGTCCCTTTCATTTGATTTTTAAATTAGAAAGGATAATTCTGATCCAGAGAAGTTCACATAGACCATGGGCAAGAGCTCTTGATTCAGATTCAGTAGAGGATTGGGCCACTACACAAAACCTGTAGTAGACCTTCGATCCACAAGTGAGCCACAATAGTCGGCATTAGTAAAGGCTTGAACTATTAACTGTTCCCCCTTCATAAACAAAATTCCTTGTCCCGGACTTTCTTTTTGGTAATGTAGAACCGTATAGGCTGCTTCCAAATGTGGTTTCCTAGGGTCATGCATGAATTGACTTGGGACACTAAGCGTAGCCAATGTCAGGTCTAGTATAGGAGAGATAAATAAGCTTGCCACATAGACATTGGTACATAATTGAATCAACCTTGGGCACATCATGCGCAATGTCAAGCTTTTGATTGGGATCCATTGGTGAAGTAGCTGGTCTACAAGCACTTTTTCGTGTCTCACTTAGCAAGTCCGTGATATACTTTTGTTGACTGATAAAGATGCCTTGAGATGAGCGAGCAACTTCAATCCCAAGGAAATACTTGAGAAAACCAAGAGACTTCATCTTAAATTTTGATTTGAGCTACTTTTCTATACATTGTTTCTCTACTGGATCATTACCTGTAACAATACTGTCATCAACATATACGAGGAGAATAGTCACTCCTCTTGGGAGAGAGTGTTTGAAGAATAGAGTATGATCGCCCTAACTTTGACTATACCCAGCAGTGCGAACAACCTTGGCAAAACGGTTAAACCAAGCTCACGGGGACTGCTTGAGGCCATATAATGCCTTTTTTTAATCGACATACTTTGGAGGAGGTAGATGCTGATGCAAAATCGTCATTAAAGCCGGGGGGAATGTACATGTAAATCGCATCATGTAGATCATCATGGAGAAGGTATTCTTGACATCAAATTGTGATAGTGGCCAATTGAAGTAGGATGCCAAGGATAAGAGAATGAGGAAAATATTGAGTCTGGTAGCAGGAGCAAAGGTTTCCTGATAGTTAATTCCGTATGTCTGAGTATACCCTTTAGCCATAAGGCAAGATTTATACCTCTCAAGTGAACCATCAACATTGTATTTGACATTGATGATCCACCTGCAACCAACAACATGCTTGCTAGAAGGTTTATTCATGATTTTCCAAGTATGATTATGTTCAAGAGCTCAAATTTCCTCCTACATAGTATCCCTCCACTCTTTCTTGCTCAATGCTTCAAAACAGAATTAGGTATCCTGATTTCATTAAGGCTTTGAACAAACAAGGCATGAGAAAGAGGAAACTTGTTAAAGGTAACAAACCTAGCCATAAGATAAAACAGAGCTTTGGTGCACTAACGTACACCTTTGCATAGGGAAATTAGTGAAGAGGGCTCTTGAGAAAGAGATTCATTATCTAGGTTAGACGCTTGGTCCTGCGTCAACCACAGAATTGACATCTGCTCTCTTGAATATACTTGTGTTATATGAGGAGGGGGTCTGATCATGGTTGGATGATTCGGTTGGAGATAGAGTAGGATGAGTTGGTGGTGAACTTGGGGTTTGTAAGTTAGGAGAGGATGATTGTTGGTCAGACTGGGATGGTAGCTTCTGGTCATGGTTGGATGATTCAGTTGGACATAGAGTAGAAAAAGTTGGTGGTGAATTCGGGGTTGGTAAGTTAGGATAGGATGATTGTTGGTCATATTGAGATGGTTGTGAATTAAATGCAAGTGGTGGTATGTCTGATGATAATGGTTGTGAATTGGATGATGTTGGCAGCTTTGGGGAAGATGGTGTAATAGTGTAGGTAGGGAGTGGTGAAGCAATCTTAAGATCTAGAGAAGACGATAAATAAGTGGTAGAGTTGGGGTAAAATGGGCCAGTTTCATGAAAGGCAACATCAACAGTCATATAGCTCCTTTTCGTGGTGGGATTGTAGCACTTGCATCCTTTTTGGGTTGGGGAATAGCCAAATAAGATACACTTAGTAGATCGTGGGTCCAATTTCCCCTTATGAGGTGCAGGAAGTAGTAATAGAGGCACTCAAGTGGGGATTTATTTTGGAGAATGCACGTGGGCAATTTGTTAATAAGATGACATCTTATTAGTGTAGCTTCACCCCAATAGTGCTTTGGAGCATTTGATTGGAGGAGTATAGCACAACTCGTTTTAAGCAGATGATGATTTTTTCTTTCAGCAGTGCCATTTTGTTGCGAATTGTATGGGCAGGAGGATTCATGAATGATACCTTTGGAGAGAAAGAATGAGTTCATAGTTTGGTTGAAATAATCAGTAGCATTTTCAGTGCGAAAGCGTTTTATAGTTGTGAAAAATTGGGTGTGAATCAAGTTACAGAATGTGGGAATAATTGAGCTCACATCTCTTTTGTTTTTCATGAGAAAGGCCCACATAAAACGGGTACACTCATCATATACCACCGAGCTTCGGAAATATTAGCGATGGGAGAAGGCTCCCAAACATCATTGTGAATGAGATCAAAGGGAGTACTACTCCTGGTATTACTTTGAGGGAAAGACACACGAGAGTGTTTAGCAAATTCACACACAACACGTTGAAAATTTGAAATATCAATACCACTAAAGAGGTTTGGGAACATGATTTTCAGCACATGAAAGGAAGGATGACCAAAGCGCTTATGATGAAGTGAAATAGTATTGGTAGTAGTAGCGGTAGAAGAAATGACTTTGGGTGAGGAATTCAAGGCAGTGGGTATATCAAGGTAGTACATTCCACCCTCTTGCTTAGCAGTTCCAGTTATCCTCTCTATGTGTAGATCCAACAAGATACACCAAGAAGGAAAAAAAATAGCAACACTATTAAGTTCAGTAGTTAGTTTATGGATAGATGCAAGATTCATGGAAAGTTTTGGAACGTGTAAGGTACTTTTCATATGAAGTTGGTAAGAAAGTATGATATTTCAATGTTCAGAAACACATGTAGACATGCCGTCAGCAGTGGTGATGTTGTTATTAGTGGACAAAGGATGATAGTGTATAAGTAGAGATGAGCAAGCGGTCATATATGAGGTAGCACCTGAATCCTATATCCAATTTGAATGTGAGTATGTCCTACACCATTAAGATAAAAATTTGAAGAAATTTTACCTTGAAGGGCAAAAGAGCTATGACCAGAATCATTAGGGCTTCGATGAGATTGTAGCATTACTCTAAGGTGTTGTATTTCTTCTTGAGATAATAATGAGGGTGTAGTAGAGTTTCCATATGTAGAGGAGGAAAAATTCACATGTCCACAGTTTGAAGTAGCTTTCTTTGACAAGATTTAATCTTTAGTGGAGAGACTCACACTGGATTAATAAAAAGATGTGGTGACACCCAGAAGATAGAGTTGGTGTAAGAGGACTGGAGATACACCAAGGAGAAAAGTGATTTGAAAGCACCGTAGGAGAAAGGAACACCAAAATGATGCAAATATACCTAAAAAAAGGTTAGTTTAGTGGTGGAATCATAACCAGAAATTGAAGAGGTGGTTGTGGTGTTTAGTGTTGGGGTTAAAGAAGCTGTCAGCAACCAAAGAGAGAGGAAAAGACAGATTTAGGCTCTGATACCATGTAATTTTTGGAGATTATTATTGACTAAAGACGTTACAAAACTGATGTGCAATCCTATATTTATAGAAGAGTCATCTAAGAGAAGAGACACCTTTGTAGAGTTTAGAATAAACCCCTTGAAGTGCTTGTCTAGGAACTATAAATAAACTGTAATGAATATCAACAGGTGTAATTAATTATAACCTGAAAAATCACTAGAGACTAATAATTACAGACTTAATAAATAACCTATTTCCTAGACTAATGGTGTTTGTTCGGCATACGCCTCTTAAGAGATATATCAACAACAAGTAATCTTGTAGTATTTGAAATAAGCAATTCACATGGTGAAGAACACCGGAATATGATCGTATGTGACACACTTGAGGATGCAATAGATTTACAAGGTTCTGCAATGGGGGTGGCCAAACTCAGCTTACCTGGTTTACCCAACAACAACCTAACCCTGGTTATTTTCGATACGATAAAGAAAAAATGATTGATGGCTTAGCCAAATTTGTGATTACTAAACAATTGCCTTTTAATTTTGGTGAAAGTGTGCAATTTGAAAGTTTTGTTTGCTCCACATTACAACCACTATATAGAAGGATGCCTAGAAATTCACTAAAAAGTATATCTTTTTTTACAACATGCTCACACTAGGAAATTGCTTAAAGAAATACTGGTAGTATTGATGGTCATGTTTGTTTGACTAGTGACATGTGGTTGTCTATTTCTAATTAGACGTTTATTTGTGTTACTAGTCATTGAATTGATCATTCATGGACATTACAAAGCGTATGATTGCATTTGATATTTTTGATAATGCACACACCGGCTATAATATTTTGAACAGGATTATTGCTATATTAGCTTAATGGAATTTGTTAGATAAGTAGTTCTCTATTTCGTTAGATAATGCTTCTAAAAATATTAAGTGTGCAACATATTTTAAAAATAATCCGACACTCTCGCCCTTGCATAATGAAGGTTTCTTGCATGTTAGATGTTGTGAGCATGTGTGTGTTCAAAATGGTTTGCACAATTTAACCACTGAAGTATAACCACTAAGGATTGTCATGAGGACAAATTATAAAATCACATGCTGTAAAGGCCAACTATAAAAACTTATGCGAGGAAGTTGGTTTATGATCTCGTCATTTTGCTCCTGATATCCCTACTTGGTGAAACTCTACTTATTATTTGTTGATCAAAACTACCAAACATCACTCTATTGTCTCAAGTTTATAACTCTATGGTTGTTGAACCTGGTACTAAGTTAATGACCGCTGAGTTTTGGAAAACTGCTATGATTGTGTCTACTATTTTGATAGTGCAACTGTGGTATTTTCATTGGTGTATGAACCTAACGTACATCTTGTCATTCATGAATGCATCTCAATTTTTAATGCCTTGTGGGAGAACATGCATGTAAGTGAGATTGAAGTGGTTGTTAACGATATGATGTTTAAGTGGTTAGCATACTTTAATGAATTTCCTTTTATATATTGTGTTGCAACTGTTCTTGATCCTACTATGAAATTAGATGGTCTAAGTAGGTTACTTGAGCATTATTATAGTATAGTTCCACGAAACACTGATAGTTCATATGTTGATAGATATGTCGAAAAAGTGGATAAAATCTTGTGATATTTACAAGATGACTATACTGCAAAGTTTCACCAAATGAGATTTCTAATGCAGGTAATAGTGGGGGAAGTGGTTCATCTTCTAGTTCCAAACCACTATGCCCCGGTAACAAACCAAGCTTTTTTATTGCTAATATTTTTTTAACTACCAAAGTCTAATCAATCAAATTTTGGATATTGCACATGAAATACCCCTAACCTTTAAAATATAATTAAATGATCCATTAATGATCTAAGATGATTATTAAACATCTAAATATTATTGGGGAACAATCTAAAAGATCTCAACAAGGCAAAACACACCTTAAGATCGGTAAAGCCAAAAATGTGCTTTAAGACACCAGAAAGATTGTATGACCTCAATAAGATCCAAAGTGGATTCCTAAGTATTATAATGAATCAAGGAACACAATAAAACCATTCCCAAGGAGAACTAAGCTCGGGAACACCCTGTGACACAAAAATGTGCGCTAAAACTCCTTAAAGCACGTTTTTGTGAGATTGCCTTTTAAATTGATTTTTAATGGGCTTAAAAATTATAATTATTCTTAAATATGATATATAATCATATTATATCATTAGGAATTTAATTCCAGAAATTTACGAATTTTTACAAATTTATTATTAAAATATTAATAAAACCCTAAGTGGGGCCCACATGAGTCAATATTGACCAAGCATGGTCAATGGTCAACTAATTGACCCACTTGGACCATGGCAGCCGGCTGGAAATCAGATAGGAGGCAAAATAATTCCTTGATTGACAATAATGCTACCTAATACATTACTTTTTGAAAATTAAGCTTACTTTTACATTATTTCAAATTCTTTCAATCATTCCTTCCTTCCTCCTTCCTTCCTTGTCCGATCTCCTCCATCCCAGCGAGTTTCCCTTCCTCTCAAGCTCTCAAAGCTTGCTCTTGAACATGGAAGGCAAACCTAGCTCTTAAGTCCTTAAGGTAAGTGTTTTAATGTCATTTTTAGCCCTTTTTCTTCATCTCTTCACTACCAACACCTAAATTTCGTGGCTCATCAATTCCTATGGCTTATTCTCAGTGTTCTAAGGTTAGAACAAGAGCTAAACTCGGTTGAGACCAGTAGAGGGACCAAGGTTGTTCAAATCTACATTTTAAGGTAAAAATGTGCTTTAAGCTCATAACTTTTGATTCCCTTCGAGTTTGGCTGTGAAACTTTGGTCATAGCCTCATCTTCTTCTCCTTTTCATGTGGAATCTGTTGGTTAGCCATTTGGAGCAAGGGTGACCGAGATCCAAGAGAAATACTCTCTTTTAAGGCATTTTTCCAAGGTAAAACCTAATAACAAGGTAGTATTTCGAGATCTAACTATTTCCTATGTCAATATGGTGGATCTAACACCTTGTGGTGTGTTTGGTTCAGGTCGAAAATACCTAGAACTTCCCTTGCATTTTAAGGTGATTTTTGCCTTAAATCTTACATTAATTATTCCTTATGGTTAAACTCAAGCTTGGAGTGTAACCATATCTTGTTTTTGTGTATTAAACATGTCTAAATCAAGTGGTGAATTTTCCTACAAGTGACCGAGCCCATACAAGGAATAATCAAGGTATAAACACCTTAAACTTATGATTTTTATAATTTCTAAGCATATATATATATGGGGCCGAGAGTGAAAACATATATATAGGTCATATTGACCTAAAAATGGAAAAAAATGGCTAAGATAAATTAAGCTAGTCATTTAAGAGATTTAATTAACATAATGGTCAAATTATGACATTATGTGGAAAAGTAATTAAATCTAAGTGAGGCCGAATATATATGCTATATTTTGAGACATTTATTGTGTAATTTATTTTGCAAGTTCAAGGTTGTAATAAGGCCATGTCATTAGGCCATTTTAATTTAAGTTTATAAGCTTATTTAGTTTTATTTATGCTTATAATTAAAATTGGGGCCAATTCGTAATTACTAGGAAGTTAAAAAGCCGTGGGCTTAATTTAGAACAATTTAGGGTTTTTAAATGAATTTAATAAAAATCATAACATTTTATAAAGTTTTGGGTCAAAATTGTAAAAATAGAAAAGTATAGGTTATTATTGGTAATTACCGAAAAATTGGTTCCCATTTGGTATTAGGAGTCAAAGTTGACCATATAGGAGACTTTGACCAAGTTTGGAGAATTTAAGAAATTAAAATACTACCTTATAATAAGATACTTATTAAATTGTAAAAGATTTATAAGACTTGGGGTGGTATTGTGATTTCCGAAAACTTGGGGGTACTAAAAGGAGTTTAGTACAAACCTTAGGTTATTAGGAATTTTTAGGAATTTATTTGGTTAAATTTGGAGTTGATATGAATTAAATAAGTATAGTATAAGGTATTTCATCATATTGTTACAAATGGGTAACATAAGTGGAAAAATCGAGATTTAGAGAAAATACAAGGTTAGGAATAATGTTTATAACCTTTTGGTATAGTTTGATGATTTTTGGAATTATATATGAGGTCTTATAAGGACATATGTATAATATATGGTTTTAATGAAATTAGGAAACTATATGTTATAAAGAGGGGAAATTGGTGAATATAGAAAGTTAAGTGGTGGGAAAATAATTTAAATAGACCATGGGGTCTGTTCGGTTATTTTGAGGAAATATAACCATGGGTTATAATTATATCAAGGAATAAGGATTATAATATAAGGTATATACTATAAGTGTAACAAGGAAATATAATTTGGGATTAAGTTGTAAATTATGGAAGTTTGGTGGAAATTAATTTATACCGAGAATTTTAAGTACTGTTTTGTACTTATTAACAATATATATAACTATAGGTTATAATTGTATTAATGACATAGTTGTCAAAATATATGTTATATAACTATAATATAACATGGTATAAATTATGTGGTGGATTTTGTAAATAATTAAGGAACATAGGTACTGTTCGGAAATATTAATATTTTTGAATGAAATTTATAATATGGTTTTAATGTTATAAGAATTATAACATTTATAATATAAGAGGTATTCATTAAAAAGAATGAATATATATTATAAGAATTGCCATATAAGAAATAGTTCCATGACTACATACACATAAATAAATATGTGTTGTGGAGGAAAATATAATATGGTTTAATGACCATATATTTTCATAATTAAAATGACGTATGATAAAGGGAAAAGAATTACAAACATTGGATATGGAATGTTAGGACTGTACATGTGATAATAAGGATTGATAATGCAAAGTATTGTTTACCACATTGAATTTGGGAAAAAGAAAAAAAAGAGAAGAAACAAACCTTAGAAAAATAAATACTAAGGTGAAATGTATGGTGTATGACAAGAATCATACATGCAATATAGAAACAAACTATATGATGTACAAACATACATTGGGTTACATGCGATAACAAAAGCTCAACTATAAAATATATTAATATACGAGACAAGACTACGCTTGTAATATAACACTTTTCCAATCTCGAGTTAAACCTAAAACCCGACAAACATTGACAGTTAATAACGGGGGTTAACCGGGAGGTATTAGTGACGGTACGGGATACCGTAGGATTTTGTGTTGTTATACAGTATGCTAATCAGTAGCATTATGTATTGTATAGACTGTTAGAGACGACGCACGGAGCGTAGGATCTTGCTGATTCATACTCCACCGTAATACTCAGCAGTGTGAACGGTATGTTATTTATGTGGCTTGATTGTCTCTGAGGATTTCCTCAGTTCAGACGTTGTGTGAATTAATATGCTGAGTTGTGTATTAATGCTGCTTTATTATTACTGTTGTGCGATAACAGTACCGTTCGTATATATGAACATATTATAAAACGAACTAGCGGCAATGATGCTATCTTATATGTGTAATATAAGGAACGTAAGTAAAACGTTGTAGCATTAGGATAATAAGATATATAAAATATCTGAGACTTATATACGGAGCATTGGCCTCTTTAACGCCGCTCTCGTATCTAGCACTGGATCCCGAGTCGACATACTCAGGATTGGACTACGACCTTGGTCTGCTGTGTTAGAAAAAAAATAGTAAAGCGATGCGATGGTATAGATAAGTATATCAAGGATGTGGCTCTTGCTGTGAACTGTGATCCATTAACGATACTAGGACACCGTGTGGTAGCCGTAAGTATCTGGATAAATTTCCAACGAACTACAGATTGTTCGTAGGACGGAGACTCTACCGCTGGAGTGGCTATTGCCGTGGGTGACCCGCCATAAGAGATGGGTAACTTAGAGACACGTCGTTCTAACGAGACGTTGTCATTAGACATGACTGAACAATTACGAACGACTATATTAACTCGTACATTAGGCGAACATTATTTGGGCTTGCATGCCAAAGACGAGAGTTCATACTCGTTTATAATTCTCGTTACTTCGCCTTGTTGTTCATTGGTTGTGCTTTGTGGTTATGTGTGGTATGTTGGTGGATTTGTTTGAACGAGCCATTGTGCTCATACTGTGTGTTGTGAACTGGTTGTGTCGAGTCACCGTACTCATGTGTGGATTGTGGTTGGGTGTCTGGTCGAGTGAGTCGCTGAACTCAATTATGAATTATTAAGTGTTTGTTGGAATGGAGTCTCTGTACTCATATAAGCGCTGTAAACGCTTTCAGTGGTTTATTACGATGCGATGTGTGAAGCCGGGGGCTTGTTTGTTATTTGAGATTACTGCAATATATATTGTTGCTTTACAGTTTCAACATTGAACTATTTGTATGGAAACGAATTGCATACTCTCGACCAAATAACTGAATGGTCCGAGGGTGCATGACAGTCAGGTAATAACATACTCAGCAGGGGCTGATTCCATACCACAAACTACCATTTTTGCAGGTATGCAACTTCCGGTGTCGGCAAAGAGAGTGACGCGCTGGGTAGTTTGATTACAGTTATTTAAACATGCACTGTTGCATTTTAATACGAACCTAGAAACATGTATAGGTCTTGGATACGTAGAAAGCTCACTGTGAATGTATTTTATATTGGTTTTGGGAGTTTAGATCTATCTCTTGTTGTCACTGCGAGAAAATGTTTCGTATTTAAGAGCTTATCAGGAAGCACGTTATTACTCGTATGGGCGAGCAAGAACGGTGACCAGTAGTCAATTGTTGAGATTACCGCTGCGATTATATTGTTAAGTAAGATGATTAGGAGCCGAATAGAGTAGGGGTGTTACAAAAGTGGTATCAGAGCGGAGTACCGCTCTGATGACAAGAGATAGTAGGATTTATACAGTGAGCATAGGTTTTGGGAATACGGGAAACGTTGTGAGGATACGTGACCTTGCGGGGTTGATGCAATGCTTAAAACTTGCACACCATAACCGTGGAGGCACTTCAATAATAAATGACCGAAACTATGGTATTAGACCAAGTAAAGGTCTAACCCGTCCTCTTGACTTATGTCAGAGAGAGGTCAGGGCAACAGTACTAAGGAAGAACACGGAGCAGCGGAAGGTGGTGAAGGTCCAGCAACCCCAAGTAACGCGAAGATGGTATGAACCACTCGCACTTGATGGGAGAGCATCCCAGAAAATTTGCAATGGTACCCCACCCGCCGCAGCCCATATCCCGAGTACTATCTAATGAGGCAATGAAATGAGAAACACCACGGAGATAACTCTCCTGATCGGAAAGACCCGATGTGGATGCTAAGAAGATTATGTTAAATATAGAGAATAAAACTTTAAGTAATGATGAGTTGTTTAGGACCGAGGGTCCTGGTAATGGCATGATGCCTACCATAGGAGTATTAGATGGATATTAAAACAAGGTTGAGGAGAAAAAAAAATTCCTATAGGACTAATGGGGTTCGCTTGCTATAAGCGAGGCAACCCTGTCCTATATCCAAGAAAACACTGGTCAGTGCGCTTGGGGGAAAAAGGAAGTGGAAACGACGAGTAATGATTAGTTTAAAGATATGTAATAGATGGAAGGAATTACCTTTTTGAAGTCTCACCCGAAGCGAGTAACTCTAAACCATGCAACACTGAAGGTTCAAGATGGCCCGACGTGCATGAGGAGAAATCTTGAGAACTGTAGGAACAAGAACTCGTCAAATTGCTATCATGCAACGCCTCGTGAGGAGAGTAAGACTTTATTACCATGACAAGCTTGTGGGAACGAGTGCGGGAGTGAGACTATATAAATTTGAATAAGAACTTTTGACTTGAACAGGAACCCGACTAGGGAATAGCACTGCACTGACACACCGTACCGGTGGCGCAGGCTGCATGGCGCACTTGCCACTGCAAGTGCCACACTAACCAAAGTACTAAATTTCAACCTACCTTGCGCACTTGCTACAGCAAGTGCAGCGACAGTGAACTAACCCTAAAGGACGTGGTGGTCCAGGCGGTTACCAATAGAACACTAAATCTTATGTAAGTCCGTAATGCAATAAAGCAGGACACAACCTTCTTAAGGGCAGGGGTACGAAACCCTTGGGTTTGAGGTCGATAGAACCTCGAGAAGACCTAGCCGGTCTGACCATTAAACCAAAAAAAAAAACAATACACCATTTAGTAGAATATTAAAAGGGGAGTAAATGAGAATAACAATTAGTGCCTTCAAGTCTAACCCCAGTGCCGGTATGGACATTAAACGTCAATCATTACCAATGGGGAGTGACGGGTCTTCAGGACCAGCATAACCATATTCAGTGAGTGCGCGGCACTCGTGGTTAAATCACTACCATTGAACATTGCCAGAGGGCAAGAAGTGAGCTATACGAGACGGGACTTTAAAAAAATATAATAAATAATAATAATAATAAATAAGAATTAATAAGCAGATGTGAACGTGCAATAAAAGGGGCCGATGTAATGCCCACACCACACACACCGGAGATGTGGTTGATCCATTATGCTGCTAGACTCCGTATGGAGGGCGGTGGGTACAAACAAAAAGGTGAAAATTGCCTGATGACGGAAGATACCGTTACCTCAAAGAGGATGGAGGAGATATGAGTTGAATAAGAGAAAACTACACAATGAAGAGGAATGATTAGCGGAAACCACTAAATTGTGGGTATCCAATTGTAACCTCAGGAGGAAGTATTAGAACCAACTAGGAATAAATCAAATAACAAGATTAACAGTCATTCAACTATCAGAATAAGTATTAAGTCTGAATATCGTATGGCATAGGCCTACGGAGGGATACCCTAGTACCACCAAAGTGACCCAAAACTGGGGGAACAAGAATGATGAATTACAGGTACTGATTAATACCAGATTAACGGGACTACCATAAGACAGGGGAAACACGAGGTGTCAACCTTTATCATGGAGTCCGGAAACACCATATGGTGTAACCCAATAGATTGGGTGGAATTCGAATACTGAAAACTCATGTCTGAAGGCGTTAACAGCCTAGGAGTGAACGGGAGAGATAACAGGTGGTTACTGATCCCCACTCACAAATACCAGATGACGAGCATGTGGAAACCAGAATTAGGGCGATAAGTCGCAAACACCTATCTTAGAGAAAGTAAAGGAAATATACATTAATAAAGGAAACCATAGAACCTAATATTAGGGCCATTCTGACATTAAAGGATAAGAATTGGCAACATAGTTACTCAAACATAAATTACCGAGACTAAGAGTACGATAATCACCGGGTACGAACGCTACGAGTGCACTAAACGAGACATGGGACGACCGCACTCCTAGGAGCTTGTGGGCCTGACAAACTATATGAAGTTAGTTGGGTAAGTAGTAATGTATCAGTATGGTACCCCATGCATGTAAACGAGTAGTGTAGGACCCAGGAGGTAATCAACTCTGTGTCTAAGTCAGCGAATGGAACCCTGACTAGGTAAACCATGTAATGACGAGAGAGATCTCAGTCAAACTAGCAAGGTTAGGAAAATCAAGGATAGCTTGATAATAAAGTGACATAAGGTCGCAACTCCACAGTGGAGGAGTTAAACATAAGTTTTGAGGATTTTAGTAAACGAGGAAACTAAGGCCAATTTAATGGTAATGGCAAGTTGAACTCATGAATGAAAAGAGGAATTGAGGTATCTAAGGAAGTTATATTAGAGAAACCTTTGTGATAAAAGATGCTACCCAAAAAGGGGGCACAGAGAGAATTATACCACGCGCTGAGGGCGCCGCGATGATGTCGCATTAATAATAACCACATGCTCAAGTCATAAACCTTAGTATGTTAGTACCAATTAGGGTTGAACAGAAAGTGAATACCAAGCTAAAACCCACAGTCGTATTGTATGTTTACAACAGACGAAGGACAAAAGCGAGCATTACAAGAGATACTCTAAGCTGGAGATTAGATACTCCATGCAAACCGCAACGGCGGATAACCGTCCAATCGACTGGTACATGGTGCGCAACAAACGACCAGTAGAATAACTGTTAACCGAATTATGCTGGTAAGAATCAGAAGGTGGAACATCTGATAAACAAATGGAGTCCCCCCTAATCGAGAAGAGGGATGAACCATATATATGGATACTAAAGTACCAACACACGAGGGATACGAGTTCACACTAGCAAAAGCGGGCCTACAAAGTACCCAAAGAACGAACTCACTCCAGAAGGAGATAGCTTGGAGTCATGAGGCGCCAGTTAGATGCGCATATCAGAATCGCCTTGATATTTTAGGGACAACTATTGCAAGCACTAGGTGCTAGAGCATAGCTCGACAACCCTTACACCGAAGGTTAACTCGGTAGGGTGGCATGAACTCATGGGAATATACCATGAGCATGTATAGAATTCAGGAGGGCTGAATAAAATGGCCAGATGAAATAATAAACGTGTGTGACTAACGATACCACGCAGCCGAATAAATTACTCCATTTCTATAATTAGGGAAGACTGTGTAGAAGACACCGTCACATGAAGTTGAAACCGACATGAAACTACTACCTAAAAGGGGTAAACTAACAACATAGTAGTTGGACAGACTGCTAGCGGAGCGAGTGGGCCCATATTGCTTAGGTTTGACATACCTAACAGGTGTGGGAAACACAAATGAGGTGTTTACATCTCCCGATCAAACCGTATGAATATACATACACCTAACCGAGATAGGGGGATAACCTGAGGGCTAAAGCCGACCATATAAAAAAAAAGGGGGTCATGAAATATGTAGCACATTAGTGCACGAATAATTCCACTGGAATGGAACATCTTGAACTTATTACTTCACGATGATATATCCGTAGATTACGTGGGCGTAATCATTTTAAGGGGGGTAGAGCGATTTCGCACGCCTAAAATATACATATACCGTACGTAGGACGTAACGCATGGTACACATGCTGCAAACTAATTGTACGAAGAGTACAAGTGTTATGAATGGTATATTACTCGAGGAATATTATGTGCATGAATATATATATGTATTTAGTTCGCATTATTGTGGAAGACAGAAAGGAAGAACAAATAGAGTGTCTTATCCTATTTCCGACTATTATGCAAACGTTGCGAACATTAAAACACATAACGCCTAACTTGTTAGCTCCAGTTGAGAGTCCAACTAGGTCTATCTGGTAACTTCTGTGGGAGAGTCAAATGGAAGGAGTAGAAAGCTCCATACTATATGATTTGTGACTCGGCATGAAACCGATTGTTGGAATGCGATGAGTGAGTCGGCATGAGACCGAGTGTAACCTAGTGGAGGTAAAACCTCTAGGAAGTGTATGAATGATTATGAGTCGAGTGAATTTGGTACATGGTTAGGATACATGATCCTGTATGCCGGTGATTAGATTAATTACACTGGTTGACTTGTATATCTATAGAACACAAGACGGCAAATATCAAGAGGAAACAAGATTAGAAGTGATAAACAATTGATTGATTGATTTGACGGGAAGTTGAACTTGATCCTGGTCCGATCAAGGGAACCGAACACAAATTGAGGTGAGAGATAGTTCAACATGACGCTGACCACGTCGGGGTTGAATGATTCTCGAAACTTCCTACAAGTGACACAGATATGAATGGAAATTGAATTTAGGCGTCACTCGGAGAGCCGTGGACGTGGAGTCCTTCGCCATTAGACCGGTGTGTCTGCGAGTGACATCACCCAGAGAGCCGTGGACCGCAGAGCCCTTGTCATTAGACCGGCGTGTCTGTGGGTGACTAAGGAAATAAGGTGACTGCCCGAGGAGCCGTGGACCGCAGTGTCCTTCGTTATGATCAAACCGGTGTGTCCGCGGTAGTAGACGTTGGTTGGGTTGGGGACCGTCAAGTCCTGGTCTTTAAGACTGCCTGTGAGTTTTCAACGTTAACTATATGTGCACGCATAATGTGGAATGATGTGTGGGTATCCTCGTGAGATACTAACATGTAGATAGGGATGAGTGGAGTATCCCTTGCAAAACCTTGAGTACTTTATGAGTTTTGCACCTTGTTTAGTGCTATGAAACCAAAGTGGATTCCTAAGTATTATAATGAATCAAGGAACACATAAAACCATTCTCAAGGATAACTAAGCTCAGGAACACCCTGTGACAAAAATGTGCGCTAAAACTCCTTAAAGCACGTTTTTGTGAGATTGCCTTTTAAATTGATTTTTAATGGGCTTAAAAATTATAATTATCCTTAAATATGATATATAATCATATTATATCATATTAGGAATTTAATTCCAGAAATTTACGAATTTTACAAATATTATTAAAATATTAATAAAACCCTAAGTGGGGCCCGCATGAGTCAATATTGACCAAGCATGGTCAATGGTCAACTAATTGACCCACTTGGACCATGGCAGCCGGTTGGCAATCAGAGAGGAGGCAAAATAATTCCTTGATTGACAATAATGCTACCTAATACATTACTTTTTGAAAATTAGCTTACTTTTACATTATTTCAAATTCTTTCAATCATTCCTTCCTTCCTCCTTCCTTCCTTGTCCGATCTCTCCATCCCACCGAGTTATCCCTTCCTCTCAAGCTCTCAAAGCTTGCTCTTGAACATGGAAGGCAACCTAGCTCTTAAGTCCTTAAGGTAAGTGTTTTAATGTCATTTTTAGCCCTTTTTCTTCATCTCTTCACTACCAACACCTAAATTTCGTGGCTCATCAATTCCTATGGCTTATTCTCAGTGTTCTAAGGTTTACAAGAGCTAAACTCGGTTGAGACCAGTAGAGGGACCAGGTTGTTCAAATCTACATTTTAAGGTAAAAATGTGCTTTAAGCTCATAACTTTTGATTCCCTTCGAGTTTGGCTGTGAAACTTTGGTCATAGCCTCATCTTCTTCTCCTTTTCATGTTAAATCTGTTGGTTAGCCATTTGGAGCAAGGATGACCGAGATCCAAGAGAAATACTCTTTTTAAGGCATTTTTCCAAGGTAAAACCTAATAACAAGGTAGTATTTCGAGATCTAACTATTTCCTATGTCAATATGGTGGATCTAAACCTTGTGGTGTGTTTGGTTCAGGTCGAAAATACCTAGAACTTCCCTTGCATTTTTAAGGTGATTTTTTTCCTTAAATCTTACATTAATTATTCCTTATGGTTAAACTCAAGCTTGGAGTGTAACCATATCTTGTTTTTGTGTATTAAACATGTCTAAATCAAGTGGTGAATTTTCCTACAAGTGACCGAGCCCATACAAGGAATAATCAAGGTATAAACACCTTAAACTTATGATTTTTTATAATTTCTAAGCATATATAATATGGGGCCGAGAGTGAAAACATATATATAGGTCATATTGACCTAAAAATGGAAAAAAAATGGCTAAGATAAATTAAGCTAGTCATTTAAGAGATTTAATTAACATAATGGTCAAATTATGACATTATGAGGAAAAGTAATTAAATCTAAGTGAGGCCGATATATATGCTATATTTTGAGACATTTATTGTGTAATTTATTTTGCAAGTTCAAGGTTGTAATAAGGCCATGTCATTAGGCCATTTTAATTTAAGTTTATAAGCTTATTTAGTTTTATTTATGCTTATAATTAAAATTGGGGCCAATTTGTAATTACTAGGAAGTTAAAAAGCCGTGGGCTTAATTTAGAACAATTTAGGGTTTTTAAATGAAATTAAAAAATCATAACATTTTATAAAGTTTTGGGTCAAAATTGTAAAAATAGAAAAGTATAGGTTATTATTGGTAATTACCGAAAAATTGGTTCCCATTTGGTATTAGGAGTCAAAGTTGACCATATAGGAGACTTTGACCAAGTTTGGAGAATTTAAGAAATTAAAATACTACCTTATAATAAGATACTTATTAAATTGTAAAAGATTTATAAGACTTGGGGTGGTATTGTGTTTTCCGAAAACTTGGGGGTACTAAAAGGAGTTTAGTACAAACCTTAGGTTATTAGGAATTTTTAGGAATTTATTTGGTTAAATTTGGAGTTGATATGAATTAAATAAGTATAGTATAAGGTATTTCACAGTATTGTTACAAATGGGTAACATAAGTGGAAAAATCGAGATTTAGAGAAAATACAAGGTTAGGAATAATGTTTATAACCTTTTGGTATAGTTTGATGATTTTTGGAATTATATATGAGGTCTTATAAGGACGTATGTATAATATATGGTTTTAATGAAATTAGGAAACTATATGTTATAAAGAGGGGAAATTGGTGAATATAGAAAGTTAAGTGGTGGGAAAATAATTTAAATAGACCATGGGGTCTGTTCGGTTATTTTGAGGAAATATAACCATGGGTTATAATTATATCAAGGAATAAGGATTATAATATAAGGTATATACTATAAGTGTAACAAGGAAATAATTGGGATTAAGTTGTAAATTATGGAAGTTTGGTGGAAATTAATTTATACCGAGAATTTTAAGTACTGTTTTGTACTTATTAACAATATATATAACTATAGGTTATAATTGTATTAATGACATAGTTGTCAAAATATATGTTATATAACAATAATATAACATGGTATAAATTATGTGGTGGATTTTGTAAATAATTAAGGAACATAGGTACTGTTCGGAAATATTAATATTTGTGAATGAAATTTATAATATGGTTTTAATGTTATAAGAATTATAACATTTATAATATAAGAGGTATTCATTAAAAAGAATGAATATATATTATAAGAATTGTCATATAAGAAATAGTTCCATGACTACATACACATAAATAAATATGTGTTGTGGGGAAAATATAATATGGTTTAATGACCATATATTTTCATAATTAAAATGACGTATGATAAAGGGAAAAGAATTACAAACATTGGATATGGAATGTTAGGATTGTACATGTGATAATAAGGATTGATAATGCAAAGTATTGTTTACCACATTGAATTTGGGAAAAAGAAAAAAAAGAGAGAGAGAAACAAACCTTAGAAAAATAAATACTAAGGTGAAATGTATGGTGTATGACAAGAATCATACATGCAATATAGAAACAAACTATATGATGTACAAACATACATTGGGTTACATGCGATAACAAAAGCTCAACTATAAAATATATTAATATACGAGACAAGACTACGCTTGTAATATAACACTTTTCCAATCTTGAGTTAAACCTAAAACCCGACAAACATTGACAGTTAATAACGGGGGTTAACCGGGAGGTATTAGTGACGGTACGGGATACCGTAGAATTTTGTGTTGTTATACAGTATGCTAATCAGTAGCATTATGTATTGTATAGACTGTTAGAGACGACGCACGGAGCGTAGGATCTTGCTGATTCATACTCCACCGTAATACTCAGCAGTGTGAACGGTATGTTATTTATGTGGCTTGATTGTCTCTGAGGATTTCCTCAGTTCAGACGTTGTGTGAATTAATATGCTTGAGTTGTGTATTAATGCTGCTTTATTATTACTGTTGTGCGATAACAGTACCGTTCGTATATATGAACATATTATAAAACGAACGCGGCAATGATGCTATCTTATATGTGTAATATAAGGAACGTAAGTAAAACGTGTGTAGCATTAGGATAATAAGATATTAAAATATCTGAGACTTATATACGGAGCATTGGCCTCTTTAACGCCGCTCTCGTATCTAGCACTGGATCCCGAGTCGACATACTCAGATTGGACTACGACCTTGGTCTGCTGTGTTAGAAAAAAAATAGTAAAGCGATGCGATGGTATAGATAAGTATATCAAGGATGTGGCTCTTGCTGTGAACTGTGATCCATTAACGATACTAGGACACCGTGTGGTAGCCGTAAGTATCTGGATAAATTTCCAACGAACTACAAAGTTGTTCGTAGGACGGAGACTCTACCGCTGGAGGGCTATTGCCGTGGGTGACCCGCCATAAGAGATGGGTAACTTAGAGACACGTCGTTCTAACGAGACGTTGTCATTAGACATGACTGAACAATTACGAACGACTATATTAACTCGTACATTAGGTGAACATTATTTGGGCTTGCATGCCAAAGACGGAGTTCATACTTTTATAATTCTCGTTACTTCGCCTTGTTGTTCATTGGTTGTGCTTTGTGGTGTTGTGTGTGTATTTGGTATTTGTTTGAACGAGCCATTGTGCTCATACTGTGTGTTGTGAATGTGTTGTGTCGAGTCACCGTACTCATGTGTGGATTGTGGTTGGGTGTCTGGTCGAGTGAGTCGCTGAACTCAATTATGAATTATTAAGTATTGTTGGAATGGAGTCTCTGTACTCATATAAGCGCTGAAACGCTTTCAGTGGTTTATTGCGATGCGAGTGTGTGAAGCCGGGGGCTTGTTTGTTATTTGAGATTACTGCAATAATATTGTTGCTTTACAGTTTCAACATTGAACTATTTGTATGGAAACGAATTGCATACTCTCGACCAAATAACTGAATGGTCCGAGGGTGCATGACAGTCAGGTAATAACATACTCAGCAGGGGCTGATTCCATACCACAAACTACCATTTTTGCAGGTATGCAACTTCCGGTGTCGGCAAAGAGAGTGACGCGCTGGGTAGTTTTATTACAGTTATTTAAACATGCACTGTTGCATTTTAATACGAACCTAGAAATATGTATAGGTCTTGGATACGTAGAAAGCTCACTGTGAATGTATTTTATATTGGTTTTGGGAGTTAGATCTATCTCTTGTTGTCACGAGAAAATGTTTCGTATTTAAGAGCTTATCAGGAAGCACCTTATTACTCGTATGGGCGAGCAAGAACGGTGACCAGTAGTCAATTGTTGAGATTACCGCTGCGATTATATTGTTAAGTAAGATGATTAGGAGCCGAATAGAGTAGGGGTGTTACAGCACATATGATGATTATCTTAACTTGAGCTTTAGTTTTAATAATGATGTGGATTTTCTTAAGTGGTGGCAAACTCATGAAACCAAATTTCCCATCATGGCAAGAATTACTCGAGATGTATTAGCTATTCGAGCATCAATTGTTGCTTATAGCTTTTAGTGCAGATAAATGTGTATAATATGAAATGATCAAGCCTTGCAATAGACTCAACCAAGGTTTGTGTTGAGAAATATGATTGAGACTTAGTTGAAATGTGTTGCCAAACGTGAGCACAACAGTATGAAAGGCAACATGATGACTGGTTTGAGATGAATGCAGAAGGAGCTGGTGGACAAGGACAACCTTCTTAGGACTTCTATCTTGCCTTATAGAATATAGTAGTACTAATTTTCTTTTCATGTATATAGTTCTAGACTTCTAGTAGTTGTACTCTTTTTCCTTATTAACGTTTTCCCAATGGGTTTTACCTAATAAGGTTTTGACGAGCCAGCGAAATGTCACTAAAATTTTCTTTGTTCTTAATCTACAATTTTAAGTATTTTTTGCATCTTAAACCTTAATCAACACTTGAAAAAAAAGGAAAAACTAGAAATATATATATATTACAAAAATTTCAAAACTAGAACCGAATCTAGAACAAAACTGGAACCGGTAAAAGATAACCCAAAACAGATAAAGAACCGTTGGAATCCAAATCGACGGTTAGTAACCACCCTGGAACTGATCCCAATACGAATCCTCTCTTGGACAAAGCGTCTACTATACAACCGTAGCGTGCTTCCGGTCATTGACGTGACATTTTTTATTATGTGGTAATATTTATTTTCATGTTTCGTTCTTTTAAATTCATTTATTACTTCTTCAGTAATTTAGAAAATATTTTATCAATTTATGATTTTAAAATTTTCTTCTGGCTCAAATATCTACAAACACGTTCGTATATGGGATACCGGTTGTTCAATTTTGTAAGCCTTCTAAAATTTTTGTTCATAAAAATTTCCACAATGATCTTGACTTTTTTTATGTTCAAGTTTACGATATTCAAGTTCATGTTCATTTTAGAAATATAAAATTAGTTGTTCAAATTTTTAGACCATATGTTCAACTATTGTTTGTAAACTGTCCACAAATTTAACACTAGTTGTTCATTGGATATTTTATAAGAAAACAATGTCAATATCATATAATATTTTCATTGGTTTGTCAATTTTTTAAACATCAAGATCGTGTTCATTTAAGCAATACTCTTCGTTCAACTTTTAAAACCCTTTGTTCAAAATTTATTTCATATTGTTCCTAAATTTTGTTAAAGTTCAAATTCAAGGCTAGTTGTTTATATATAATATAATTATATTATAAAATAATGTTAATACAATTTATCATTTTTTAAGTGAATTGTCGTTTTTAGTTCAATTTTGCATTCACATACACGATACTAGTTGTTTAAGTTTAGAAATTTGAAATTAGTTGTTCAATTTTTGGAAGTGTTCAACTATTTTTTATAAACTGTTTATAAATTTGATAACAGTTGTTCATCCGACATTTTAAAATAAAAAATGACAATATAATATTCCATTTTTCTTGGTTTTCCGTTTTTTTTTAAACATTATGTTTGTATTCGTATAAGCGATACTCGTTCTTCAACTTTTTGAAATATTTGTTCAAAATTTATTTCATATTGCTTCTAAATTTTGTTAAGGTTCAAATTTGAAACAAGTTGTTGAATTATATAATAAAATAATGTAATACAATTTGACATTTTTATATGGCATTGCCGTTTTTAAAACTTTCAAGTTTACATTCAGATACACGGTACTAGTTGTTCAACTTTGAAAATACTTTGTTCAAAATTTACTTCATATTGTGTCTTTTTTTAAAGTTATTGTTCATGTTTAAAAATGTACAAATAATTTGTTCATTTTTCAGAACCATATGTTCAACTATTGTGTTATAAGTTGTTCATAAATGTAGGCCTGTCAAACAGGTTATCCGTTCGGGTTTTGGGTCATATCTTTTCGGGTCAATATCCGTTCGGGTCATTAAACTTTCGGGTTATTTCGGGTTCGGGTCATTCGGGTTTGGGTCATTTCGGGTTCGGGTTGTAATAGTATCAGATAGAATCGGGTTTCGGTTATTTTGGGTCATATTTAATATTTTTTGAAAAATTATAATATAAATATATACCTAATTTCTATAAGAATATACAACTTATAGATTACAGAACTTTCAATACAATGCCTATTATGAATTTCATTCAGATATGCTAAGTTAGAATCAAGTTTTTTGTCATATTTATTTGGGTCATTCAGGTTTGGAACAACTTATGATCACTATTATTTCATGTTATTCGAGTTTGGCTAATTTTTAATTACTATTATTTCGGGCCATTTCGGGTTCGGGTCAGTTTCGGGTTATAAATTTTCGGGTCATTTCGGGTTCGGGTCATTTCGGGTTTTACTCAATCGGGTTTCGGGTTTATTATATTTAAACAGTTTCGGGTTTCATTCGGGTTTCGGGTTCGGATAAAACGGACGGGTTTTCGGGTTGGGTCAAATTTTGACAGCTCTACATAAATTTGATGCTAGTTGATCATAAGAAATTTCATAAAAAAACATTGTCAGTATAATATACTATTTTTATTTGTTGTCCTTTATTAACATCAAATTGTGTTCATATAAGCGATATTCTTTGTTCAACTTTTTAAACCCTTTGTTTAAAATTTATCTTATGTTGTTCCTAAATTTTATTAAGGTTCAAATTCGAGATTAGTTGTTCATGCCAAGTTATATAATAAAATAATAGTAATACAATATACAATATAAATAAATATATAAAGTAATAAATATGTAATATATTATAAATTATATTGTATATATATTAATATCAATTTAAATTAAAAATATTTATTAATATATATATATATATCATATTATATATTTATTATTTATCTAAATTATAAATAATATATATTAATATTTATATCAATTATATAGTATATATTAGTATTATTATAATTATATAATTTATATATAATATATATTCATATTTATATAAATTTAAATAATATAATCCCTCATGTTCTGAAATACCCCGGATAATTATCATTTCAAATTAGTGAAGTCTAAATTAAATTATGTGCAACAATTACCATAAAACATCATGATCTTTACAAATATCAGACCACAAACGGATCCTTATACCGCATGTAACAGAGGTACTTAAAATAATACCACTGGTGCGCCCCAATAAACTGTATGAACACCCTATATACCCTAGACAAATTATAAACGTAAACTCGCATATGTACACATCTCAAAATCAAAGATGTTATAAATAATAATAATACGGCGCAAACAACGAGCTCGTATATATGAATGGACACTTTTAAACCGAAAATGCGAATATAGTCGCACATGTATATATATGTATACGGATATATACGTACATATATACAACTCACGTTACATATATAAATATGTGACATAATAAAATAGTCGTGTATATAGCCAACAATGTGGCGTAATAACATAGTCGTGTACATACATACATACATATATATAACTAATAACGCGACATAATAATATAGTCGTATACATATATACGTATACAAAAACGGCATGTATATTACATATACGTAACTAACAACGTGGACATAATGACGTAGTCGCATATATATATGTATAACGAACAACGTATACATGTTTATAAAAAAAAAGTGCACTTGCTGGGTTTCAAACTCGGTACCACTTATGTCTATACTGAATGCCTTAACCGATTGAGCTATGCTCGAATTCAGTAATAACCTGCACTTCTAGACACAAAAGTAATAATAACTACTAGGCTTGTTCTCCACTACCGACATGTACAAAGCACTTCCTCTTGATTTCTTTTGATCAGTGCCACAGCACCATACTGCTCACATGCGCCCCACGTCAATCCCATTTTATTTGGTCCTGACCGACTCCAAAAGCCTCAACCACAGCAAAGGAGCTTCACCTCCTTATTCCACGCGCATGCTCCAATTTTCTCAGTTAAAGACCGCTGACCAATTCTATTCCTCTCTTGCAACACCTCCTCTTCTTTTGATTTTGACACAGAGCAGAGCAATTCCCCACGCAAATAACTGCCCCTCCCCAGTCCTCGAATGGCGAGAGAATGCACCAGTTTTCCTTTCTTGGACAACTCCTTCTCTGTACCGTTTTCCTTGCAAACCACACCAGGCCATGCATCAGACTAATGCAGTGTCGGTACTGCTACTGAAGCAAGGGAAACTGAGATAGAAAAACCACAACTCTTACTCCTTTTCCAATTCACAACTACTACTGAAGCAAACCCCTCTCCTGCTAAGTGCGATTCGAACAGCACACAGACAGACCAAACATTCATGTGCATCTCCCTTCTTTACATGATGACACTAACTTCCCTATTAGCTCTTCCCCAGCCAAGGCTGTCTTCATCGGTAATGTAACAGCAGAAGTTCACGGCACTGCTACTGAAGCAAGACTACTACTACTACTCTGTCCAACCGCAACAAGGAACTCCTGCTGCACCCTTGCGCAAGTAGCAACCTAGAAACAGAGAAGAAAAAACGGTATCATAACTCTACTCTTTCCACGCCATGTTTCGGTTGCTTCCTGAGTACCTAAACACCTTCACTCCGCCTCACCTTGAAGCCACAACAAAGCCGCGACTGGATCCTTCTTTCTGTCCAGTTAGCAAGCAGTGAAGCAGGGGCTTACAAGGCCAACTGTTCACGGCTAGAAACCCACCATTGAAAGCTCCTAAGACCACACCAGAGGCGACACCAGCTGAAGGAGGAATTCACTTGTGCTTCACGGTAAGGGAAATAAACTGTACTGGAACCTTTCCTCCTTGCCTTGCTGTGTTCAAAATATGCCATCCTCCTTGACATCTCTTCTCTTGCTACTGATGTGCCCACTAGAGGTCCATATTCCAGCTCTTCTTTGAGCACAAGCAAGGTGCCAGAGCACACCATTAAGGGGCATAAAGATCAAGTAGGCAACGATACCTTTATTGTCATTTAAGCCTTCCTTCTTCCTTTTAGTTTCTTACAGAAGTTGAACCTAGTTCTTTTGCTTGAGCTGCCAAATTGCCCCCGAACCCCATGCTGCGGACTTGCATGCGTTCCCTTCTTTCTCTCATGCTAAAGTAATACCATCTAATACTCTCCTTCTTCTTGCTGCTTGAGCTCCCATTTCCAGTGCGAGACAACAAAGAAAAGGCTACCAAAACATAGCCCAAAACTGTTAGAATGTAATATTAGGCCCACATGTTGTACGCTTCTAGTTTGTATTCTAGGCCTTTTATTATGTAACTTTCTTCTCTATACTAATTCTGTCTACACAGAATTAGCCGTTACGATTCTCCATATATATACACATGTAGCTAGCCTCTGTAATACATAGATAACAATACACAGAATATATCCCTTTAGGGATACTTCAATATATCGGGTTTCTTTGGTTCTTTCATGGTATCAAGAGCGCGAAACAGACCAAGAACCCGAAAGAACTCAATATCCCCAATTTCCTTCTTCGAATCTCAAAGAAAACACTCTCCTCAACAATCTTCTTTTCGTTCCTCTTCTTGAGATACGTAAACAATGGCAGATGAAAAAGAAACGCCCGAGGGACACAAAGCTTTGGACGATGACGAAGAAAAGCCCGAGGAAAACAAGGCTTTGGGCGGTGACGAAGAAGCTCAGAAACGCAAAGAAAACGCGGCCGCCACCGACGAGCTGTACATTCATGCTTCTGATTACCCAGGCATGCAACTCGCCTACAGATTCACCGGAAAGGGCTTCCTCGATTGGAAGCAAAATTTTCTAGTCGGTCTTATCTCAAAATCCAAACTAGGGTTTGTCGATGGAAGCGTCAGATTAGAGAATTATCAAGGCGCGCGAAGAAATGCTTGGAAAAAGGCGAATGACATGGTGATGGGGTGGCTGTTTACTGCTTTGGACGAATCCATCCGCAAATCTGTCTTATATCTTCCGACTGCTGAAGCTATCTGGGCAGATCTATGCCGTCGCTACGACCTATCCACTGGAACACGCATGTACACACTCCGACAAGAATCAAGGAAGATTCAACAGAATGAAGATGACCTAAACACCTACTATACAAACTGGGTCAGCTTTTGGAACGAATATAAGCAAATCACGAATTACCCAGTTTGTTCTTGTGGAGCTTCTTCGAAACTAGTCAAAATCACGGAAGATGAAAGGGTCATCGACTTCTTGATGGGCATGCACTCCAAATTCCAGACTTTGCGAAGCAACATCTTGATGATGTCGCCATTACCAGACATTGAGCGAGTATACGCCATGGCGAAGCAAGAGGAAGAACACAAAGATAATCAGAATCAAAAGAACGTCACCCCAGAGAGTCTTACTTTCCACTCGACTGCGAATCTTGGGCAAAACCCAGCCAAACGAAACACCACCAATCAAGCAAAACAAGAAGATAGAAAAGTCAAATGCTCGAAATGCAAAAAGCTTGGACATTCATACGAGGAATGTTACTGGGTAAAGGGCACATTTCCCAGTTATTGGAAGCAACAAAAAGAGAAAAAATGCTTGGGAGGAACCCTAATGCCAGAGCAATCTGAACATAGAAGTCAAATAGAAGAATCACCCGTTCCAGGAATGAATCACCACCAGTTAGAAGGCATTAAAGCGTATCTCAAGAACCAGACAGTGAGTGTTCCTGGATTATCTCAACAGCAAATGACGAGCCTCGCAGCTTATCTTCAAAACGACCAAGAAATCCAGTATATGACTTCAACTGAGTCTTATAATCAGTTTGCAGGTACGTATTCTAATCTCTGGAAATTAAATTATTGCCTGAATGTGAACATGTGTTCTAGTCTAGAAAACAAATGGATTATAGATACTGGAGCCACAGACCATGTTTGTGGCAATTACTCCATGTTTGATCATCTTTCATATAAACAATGCAATTATAGGGTAACCATGCCAGATGGTCATCCTGGCATTATACAAGGAATAGGAAATGTTCCGTTGACATCAAATTTCACCCTGCGAAATGTATATCATGTCACATCCTTTAAGTTCAATCTGCTATCTGTTAGAAAATTTTTACAACAAATAAATGCGAATCTGGTGACTTCTGATAGCAAATGTGTTTTACAGGACCTTGATACTTCCACATTTATGCTGCTAGGAATTGAGATCAGAGGCTTATATGTGTTGGATGAAAAATGTTTGTCTGCTTTTGTTGAACATAGAGATACTGTCCGATCTGTTTGCAAACAGAATAGCTTAAATAGTGAATCACAGAAACATGTTACAGTTTCTGTTTCTGTTGCAGAAGATGTTATTAGATGGCATAATCGATTAGGGCATGCCCCTCTACAAACATTGTACAAAATTGGAAAAATAAATACGAAAGGATTGAACTCTAAATTTGTGTGTGACAGTTGTCATTTGGCAAAAGATCATAGGCTCCCTTTTCCCAGATCTACCATTAGCACTGAAGCCATATTTGACCTAATACATTTAGATATTTGCGGGCCTTTTAGAGAAAAGACTTATAATGATCAAAGGTACTTTCTCAGTATCGTTGATGATTTTTCAAGGGCCATATGGGTTAAGCTTCTGCAGAATAAGGCAGAAGCATTCATATATATAAAGGAATTCATTTTTATGATTGAACGACAATTTAACAAAAAAATCAAAATCATACGTTCTGATAATGCCCATGAACTGGGAATATCTAATGAGGGAAAACTTTTTTTACAAATCCCTAGGTATAATACATCAAACTTCATGTGCTTACACTCCACAACAAAACGGAGTCGTGGAACGTAAGCACAGATATCTTGCAAATACTGCAAGAGCCTTATTTTTTACATCCAAAATACTTACAAAATACTGGGGTGAATGCATTCTTTCCGATGCTCAAATCATAAATAGACTTCCCAGCTCCACCTTGCAAGGCAAAACCCCATATGAAGTCATATATGGCCATAAACCCTCCTATGAACGTATGAAAGTTTTTGGATGCCTTTCTTATGCTGCCAACTTAAACAAAAACAAGGGAAAGTTTGACCCTCGTTCAGATGCTTGTGTTTATTTAAGCATGGCAGACCATCAGAAGGCATATAAACTGTTAAGATTGAGAGACATGAACATAATCATATCCCGGGATGTAGTTTTCCATGAATCTACCTTTCCATTTCATAACATAACCAAATATGTTCATACTCAAGATGACAGTTACCAGGCTCTTCCCACTTCTTTACCTCAATTCTATGAATCTGATGAAGATCCATCTGACACGGATCATACCAGACAGCTTCACACCTCTGAAAATACCGCTTCTCCTTCTAGTCCACCATCACATTCAGAACACCCAATAACTACAGAAGAACATTCTCCTGCTACATCTGATACAGGGAACAACTCCACATCTTCTTCTGCTTCTGAAAACCACATACTTCCTCCAACAGATCTCAGAAGATCTACAAGAATCAAATCCGTTCCCACATATCTTCAAGATTATTACACACATACCTCTGTTTCAGCTGGGCCCGATATTTTCACAACTATTCTCTCAAACAGAATCAATAATCTTGAAACTATTGTCTCTGCTTCAACAGAAATAGATTTTCTGTCTCTCACAGATATTCCTCCTGGCCACTTTTGCTCTGTTTCAGACATAAACAAACTTGACCAGCTTCTCCACATGGTGGAACCCACCACATATGCAGAAGCTTCTCAATACACCCATTGGAATGAAGCTATGCACAAAGAATTACAAGCTTTAATCTCCAACAATACATGGGATTTAGTGAAATTACCCAAGAACAAAAGAGCAATAGGGTGCAAATGGGTATATAAAACTAAGCTTAAAGCAGATGGGACAATAGAAAGATATAAAGCCAGATTAGTTGCCAAAGGTTTTACTCAGAAATATGGCTTAGATTACACAGAAACATTCTCCCCTGTTGTAAGAATGACAACCATTAGAACATTGCTTGCTGTTGCTGTTAAGAAAAAATGGATCACCGACCAGTTGGATGTGAACAATGCTTTTATCCACGGTGACCTACATGAGGATATCTACATGCAGATTCCTCCAGGTTTACAATCTGAAAATGGCCTTAATGCTTGCAAACTTAAAAAATCTCTTTACGGATTAAAACAAGCATCAAGGCAATGGTTTTCAAAACTGAGTGATTTTCTAAACACAATGGGCTACATAAGATCTGAAAATGATTACTCATTGTTCCACAAAAGGGAAGATCAATCTATTACATTTCTTGTTGTGTATGTCGACGACATTCTTATATGCGGGAACAGCCAATCAGAAATACAGCTTTTGAAACAGAAACTTGACCAGAAATTCAAAATCAAAGATTTGGGAAAACTTCATTATTTTTTGGGGATGGAATTTCTCCATCATGACAAAGGATTGATAATAACACAAAGGAAATTCTGTCTTGAAATCTTAAAGGAATACAACATCCTTGGAAATCAGAAAACTGTCTCTGCCCCTTTACTAGTTGGAACAAAACTGTTAACTGAAAAAGGGCAGTTACTGGAAAATCCAACACTATATAGGAGTTTAATAGGAAAACTGAACTTCTTGCTCCACACCAGACCAGACATAGCATTTACTGTGCAGCTTTTAAGCCAATTTCTTCAGAAACCTTCACAAGAACATTATCAGGCTGCACTTCACACCCTTCGATACTTGCAAGGAACTGTTTCATATGGTCTGTTGCTAATAATGCATCTGTTTTCAATTTAACTGCATATTGTGATAGTGATTGGGCATCTTGCCCAAACACTAGAAAATCGGTTTCTGGTTTCTACATTTTCTTAGGTAACAGCCCGATCTCTTGGAAGTCGAAAAAACAAGCCAGCATATCACTATCATCTGCTGAGGCTGAATACAGCCATGCGTATGGTCACACAATGGCATGGCTGACCAAATCATAACGAATTTGATGTCTCTGAAATGGAACCCATTCCAGTGAGATGCGACAACAAAGCAGCTGTAATATTTCCAAGATCCGGTTCTTCACCAAAGAACCAAGCATATAGAGATAGACATACATTATGTCAGGCAAAAGATCTCCGAAGGTATGATCTGTGTTCAACACATCTCAAATCGTCATCAGGTTGCAATTTCCTCACCAATCTCTCCGGGCAAAGATTACAGGGCGCTGCTACACAACATTGGACTTCACTTACTACAAAACATTTCCTAGCCGGTCTTGTTTTGAGGGGGGATGTTAGAATGTAATATTAGGCCCACATGTTGTACGCTTCTAGTTTGTATTCTAGGCCTTTTATTATGTAACTTTCTTCTCTATACTAATTTTGTCTACACAGAATTAGCCGTTACGATTCTCCATATATATACACATGTAGCTAGCCTCTTAATACATAGATAACAATACACAGAATATATCCCTTTAGGGATACTTCAATATATCGGGTTTCTTTGGTTCTTTCAAAAACCGGTACCAAGACATCAGGAAGGGATCATAACCACTAAGGTAAATACCCAGCTAAACTACGGCTGCCTAAGTTCCTTTCCTTTTTACTTTCACACAGTAAGTGAACTGATCACCTTTCCTGGTTATTCAAGAACATGTCATGGAAAAAAAGGGAGAGACATAGATACATGACAACTGAACCGCAAATAGATTCATATAGTATAAGCGTGGTTGGTTGGGTTATCAAACTGGTGGTGTTTTTCCTCTCCTGTTATACCTTGGATAAGTATTGATGGCAAGAATTCGAATGAAAACCGAAAACACTGGGCACACGTAAGCAATACCTGGAGCTTTACATGCGCAGCAAATAGTGGCATGGACAATAGATTAGATGCGCATGGGAACCAAAACAAGAAAATATAATGATGGATAGCTATATACTAATACATGTAAGAGTGAGCTGTCGTACGGGGTGTGTGTGTATATGAGTGTTACTGAAATCATACCGGGTAACCAATAATGTTCATATGCGTGGGCATTGTAAACAACAAAAAAATGAGTATATGAATGCGGTCTTTGAGTTGTAATAGGTAGTTGATAATATGTACGAGATAGGATGAAAATATATATGTATATATAAGTGTGGACTTGAATTAATGACACGGAATCTGAGAGGGTTATAAGTTAAAATATATATTATATATAAATATATATATATATATAATATCATGATTAATTAAGAGTATTTGATATTTCAAAATGTTAATACATAATCAACAAGGATATGAATTAGTACGAGAAGAGAAACTAGATAATATATATATATAAGCTTATGGGTGGAGCCGAATGTATAGATATACATATATATACGTACATATATGTATATGTGTTTGTCAAGGTGACAATGTGTTCGATTTTGTTAAAAATGGAAGATTAATTTAAAGGATTTTTTGTAAAAAGTTATGTATAGAACCGTGGCTTAGCATAGTTCTAGGGACATTTTAATGTCAATTCTAGGACAATTTTTATGCTATTTTTAAGGCCATATATTTAGGCCATGCCAAAATAATTATTTTGTGATCTAAATGGTCATTAATCAACTTATGGGTTGCTTTATGAGGTTATATGGAATTCTAATGGAAAACTATCATGCTAGAAATTATAACTATTTGGGAACATACAAAATGTAGACATATTTTAAGCATACATTATGGCTTAAATAAATCGAAAGCCTTGCAAAATACTTTTATAAATAAATAAATCGTAACGGGTCCAAGTGTAATAAAAATTAAAAATAGAGTACAAATGGTAAATGAGACCGAAAGGGGCGATTTTAGGAAACTTGTAAGTATAAAATATGAACTTTATAGAATAAAAGGAGTAAATTATAAGACTAGGAAACTATGGGGGTATCTTCGTAAATACTATCAAATTGGTCAAAGAATAATTTAAGTGGTCAACCTTGACCACCTATGGAGGTTGACCAAAATAAATGATAAGGATAAGTATTCTAAGTATTTAAATTAATATCAAGTAAAAAAGAATAAAAAATTATTATTATGGGTATATGTAATTATTAAAATTTTGGGCATAAATGGAGATTTTAATATTTGAAGGATTAGTTATAATCCTAAAAGGTTTTGGGGATTTAAGTAATGATATAAATTATTCAGGGGTATAATATAAGGGTTAATTTATCAAAGTGTTGGTTATAAATAAAGGGGTTATGATGTAATTGTGGGAAAATACGTGGATGGTCGTTTCGGATACATTGAGGGCTCATCCATAACTAAATATATATGGTTATAGAGAGATAATATAATGTTGAGATACCTTGGGGTGATGATTAATGAGGTAAACAATGTAACGAGATTATGTTACGACCAGCGGGAACGTAAATGTAACGACAATGTTAACTTCTTAGGGGTTAAATAAAAGTCTAAGGTTAATACTAGGAAAGTTTCTAAGGGACTAGTATAAGTTGAACACCCAAAAATTTACCCAAGGAATACGCTCGATAAAAAGGGATAAACTAGGTAAATGTCACTACGGTCGTCACATGGACCCATAAACTGCCAAGTTGTTTTAATTAACTCTAGGACTGTAACGAACGCCAACCGGGGCCCTGTGTGTGAGACAACTCTGGCTTCTGAACCAGGTATGGACATGTGTGGTTCGTATGTTTCCGTGTTACACGGCTTGTTTGCTGTGTGCCTTGTGTGAAAATGACCATAAGATTAAAGCATGAAATTTTGGATTGTTGCTTATCTTGCTTATATGATTGCCATATCTTTGTTGCATATTATTTGCGCGCACACAGTAGTTTAGTCCCTTTCTCGTTTATAAAGCTTTGAGATGGAACTTGACGAACTACAAAACAAAACAAAAGAACTATACAAAGAGAAAACTCTTCTCTAACTATAGAGGACCGCTAATGACACCCACTATGGTGTCGAGATTATAATGATAATGAAACGAAAAGTATCAACTGGTGAAACACGAGAATAACCCGGGAAAACAACAGCTCGGGCCGCGCGGTATGGATGATCGGGAGTTGGCATCTGCATCAGATCCTTCGACCGTCTATGGTGGAATATATGTTGGGGGTCCCTGGGTGACCCCGCTTTCTCAGCACATCCTGGAGTCTAGAGGTGACTCCTCTTTCTCGACTCTTGGCGTCGGGAATGGAGGATTGGCATTTGGTGGAGCATTTATCCTGGAGTCCAGAGGCGACTCCGCTTTCTCGACGGATGACACTGGGAAGGGAGGAATTTGCTATGGAGGAGACGTCCTCCAACGTGCGGTAATAAAAGAATTCACAAATAATCCTTAAAGAAACAAGGAAAGATTGACACCTACATGATATGGTCACGAGATCTAACTATATCCCCAGACCGGGTGCATGGAAAGAGAAAGAAAATACACATTATGGGGACAAGAGAAAAGGAATGAAAACACACAACGCTCGAATGATCCCATAGTGAGGATCATGGGTATAACATACCTACGTACACCTTTTACCATTTACATGATTGTTGTTACTATACTAGCAGCTTGTTGTGCTTAGTTGCTTGTTGTTAATGCTTTGCTACCTTTGAGTGTGCATGTAACCATGATGTATTGTGGCCTTCTTTACTGCTTTATTATAGCATGTAAATTGACTTAATAATATTCGACCAAGTAGTCGTGTAGCCCGGCAACATACGGGCTTCACACGTTCATACTCAGCGTAGTTTGCTGAGTCCTTTACAACCCAATTTTTACAGGTATTGAACCGGACGATAACGGAGCGTAGGCGGGATGGCTACCATGGGGGTAGTCCATCAGGGCATAATTCTTGTGTTGTAGTAGTAGGCTTGATGTATGGGTTGTTACTACACCCGGGATGTAATTTTCAGTTTATGATTTGATAATATTGTTGTAGACAATCGGTATTCGGAATTGTAAGTTGTATTGTATATGAGTTTTGGTTGAGGGCGGTTTCCAGTCATGCAGACCGTAACTTGGTGTTGGTAGTTTGGTTGTGTCAACCACGTGGGTGGTTGACGTCTGTGACACCCGGATGGAGTTTATACCGCTGCGTAGTTTACTATGATGTTGTTTAGGCGTGACGTTTGTATTAATGGATGTTCTATTCGGGGGTGTTACAGAAAGTGGTATTAGAGCGTAGTTGCGCTCTGATGACTAGAACAGAGAAGTACCGAGTATAGGAAAACCTGAATTCGGGGAAACGGGGTTAAGGGTTAGTATGTGAGGCGCGTTAGTTAGGGTTATTCCCCAGTAATTACTGGATACCTAACAGACACCTACACCCAACCTCTACGTCCCTAATTTTCTTTAAAATTCAGAGAAAGAACACCAGAGAGGTAGAAAGTCCCCTCATACTCGGGAAAACCCGATCTGGCAATTACTTAATGTCATACAATCAACCCGTGGAGAAAAGACTATACTATACAATAGACGTTGCCAAAAGGATAATACCCGTAGAGGAACCAATTTTAGTGGCAACTTGGGTCGACATGCTTAGTAGTCGATAGGACCCTACCTCACAGGCAAAGAGGACCGAAATACCCCAAAATTTATGAAATAAACAAAGCTCAAATAAGCAACTAAGTAAGCCAAGATTGGGATTGAGATAAATTCTGCAATTCGAACACTTGAGAGGGTAATTTAAGAAAAACTCTAGTAAAACAATGAAATAAGAGAATACAATTCGAGACGTAATTACACCATAAAAGCGGTACGATCTATAATGCTGAATAAAGCATGACTCAATTTTATACACAAAAATCTAATATTTTGAGATTCAATAAACTCCCTGCTCCTTCTTACATTTATCTCCATTCTCTGCATTACCTGACAGACACAACGCCTCAACTGGCGATCAGTATGCATCGTCACCACCTCCTTCCTTCTTCTTTTATTCAATTACTCTTCTAAATACTGCAGTCTCAGACAGTTGAAACTGGTGACCATAGTTGGTCATCCTCTTCTACTTCAACCTCTGGCAAGGAACATACCTATATACTTATCAACGTCTCCTTCACCCTCTTCTTGTTCGAACTGTTTTACTCCTTAAGAATCCAGCGACCGTCCCATGAAGGACAAATACTGCCTATCATTCTTCTACTCTACAACAATATAATATCACACCAATAAAATGGGCAACAAGCTTTACAATATGAATCTACGAACCAAAGGTTGGAAGTATATACAGTACCTAGCCGTTAATTTAGCATGAGACGTATATTCTCATTTAACCACCATCACCCTACACGAGCCATCACACCATTTGTATATGGTCATCAAGTTACATGACTACCGTTATATTGTCATGAAGCTCAAATCCTCTATCGTGATACCTCATGTTCTTCATTGTTTCTTGCAAAATAATTCTTCTTAACCATGGGTTGTCGTTCCCCGAGATCAAAAACATGTTGGTATAAAGATCACAAACAGACCCCTCAAACAGTATGAGTGACCATTATTCTGAGGCATTGGTTGCCCACACGGACACACCTTTAACGGGTAAGAAACTGGCAGTGAGTTGGCCAATATATTTCAAACCAATACCGAGTACCATGATCGCAGAGACCAAATTAAAGAAGATACGCCCAATGTATATATAAAAAAAAATTAATTAAGTTTCAATCATAGATGAACACATCCCAAAAGGAGGAACTGTTAAAATACCCGCAAGCAAAGCCACGAGCAATTGTGGAATTCAAGTTTTATAAAAGATAAACCCCTTTGGAGCATGTGGTTGTCATTAACTATGGTTATAAAGGAAATGACATGAAGTCTCATTAACGATTATAGTGAGAACATGGAATTAAAACTCTAGCTCCAACGATTAAATACAAAATTCAGTATACTCGCAAGATGCACTAATAAAAACAATGAAAACTCTTGAGCCAATGGAGGGTATGCTCACAAGATATACATACCAAAGAGCACCTGATGCCATATTCAGATGAGGGTTAAATGAGTGTTCAAGACATGCATAAAACTTGACCCGACAGACTTATATGTAATAGACTTACAATTCACTTCAGTTACAAGCTAACAATGATCCAAATGCAAGACCTCTCAATGAGTTATTAGTCTAAGCTTCACTATAACCTCAGTTAAGATTGTCACAAGGTTCTGGATAAGAACCCCACTCAAATGCAACAAATAAACAACAACCATGACAAAAGGAAGTCAAATGCGGAAGCACCATGCTTAGGTAACAGTTAGAAAATGCCTAAACTTCTTAAACCCATACCAAAGTTTAGCGGAGTTACCTACAAACACAGACCTACGGTAAACTTACCAATCAGACTTCCCAAATATAAGATATTTAGTTCATATATTCTAAAATCAGAATACCAATTGCTCAAGTGCCCAGAATTATGATAATCATAAACAACACCCCACAAATTCGACCTCCCTTGTAAATACCCAAATGACAATGTATGATGCCACTATTACGATATAGTCTTTCCAAGCATACTACCTCTGGAGGAGTTAACAACTATAAACAAGGGACCAAAGAGGAACATCTGGTAAGATTGGTAACTTAGTAAATAAAACCTAGACGAAGATGGTCAATGTTTAAAATCAAGGCGACCTTGGATAGGTAAGGCTAATGGACTTTTTAACCAAAGGCAAACCTCACCGAGTAAAATGTAAATAAATAAACACGGGAAACTCTAAACGTGATTTAGCAAACCAACCATACAGATGCATATACATACATATCAGGAAAGACACAATATATGTAGAACCCAAGGGGTAAATGAGATTCAATTAAAGAAGGTCGTGGTTAGTAAATCAATCACACCCGACTCAAGCTAATGATATAACTTAGCAACCGAAAATAAATAATGGGATCTCGGTTGCAATAATTACAGATCACTTACCACTAGTGATTTAGCAAACCAACCATACAGATGCATATACATACATATCAGGAAAGACACAATATATGTAGAACCCAAGGGGTAAATGAGATTCAATTAAAGAAGGTCGTGGTTAGTAAATCAATCACACCCGACTCAAGCTAATGATATAACTTAGCAACCGAAAATAAATAATGGGATCTCGGTTGCAATAATTACAGATCACTTACCACTAGTTTGGTGGAACCAACAAGTAAAAAGCTAGGCGACTCCAAATGGGAGAATATTGGAGTTGGGCCACTAGCCCAGCCCGTCACCTTAATATTATTGTTTTTGTTGTGTTATTTCATTATCAAGTTTATTCTGTTTTGGTAGTTTAGATTCCTTATCTTAGTGGATTTTATCTCTTTATCAGTTTTTTATCTTCTAGGAGTTTTTAATCTTTGTTTGGGGTTAGATAAACAGACATTTTTGACAATAGTGTGGAGAGTTTTGTACTTGATGATTAAAAACACGATCAATACAATCAAAGGTTTTACATTTATTCAATCATTCAAACACTACTCTCTCTCGCATTACATATGTGTTCCTATATACAAAAATCTAAGATGGTATCAGAGCTTTAGGAAAGTTCTACATTGCTTGCGGCCATGACAGAGAAATCAGGGAAAGGGAAGAACGAGATGGATCCTCCTGCAGGAGTTGGGAGTTCCTCCATTGACATCAACGATCCTATTTTTGTCCATGCGGCAGAGAACCCGGCATTGAATCTCGTCCAGAAGTTCGAAGGCACAGATTTTCTGGGATGGAGATTCGACATGGTTACAGCCCTGAAAACCAAGAACAAATACAGTTTTGTTACAGGCAAGGTAAAGAAGCCAGACGAAACTGAAAGTATTAGATATGCTTCTTGGGAAAGGGCTAATTCGCTAGTTGTAAGATGGATTAAAAACTCACTTGGAGGCACTGTCTTGCAGAGTGTGCGATATCTAGATGATCCCAAAGAAATATGGGATACTCTTTCACGCAGGTATGAACATTCTAATCTAGCTGTTATACATGCTTTAAAGAGGGAATTAGCAGAAGTCAAAGAATGAATTATCTGTAGCAGAATACTTTAACAAGTTAAAAACAGTATGGGGGCAACTAGAGCAAGCTAAACCAGTACACCGATGTTCTTGTGGCAATTGCACTTGCAATGTAAACAAATCAATAAAAGAGGCAATTGAAAGTGACAGGCTTGTTCAGTTTCTGATGGGTCTCAACCGAAAATACTTATCCATCAGAGGACAGATTTTAGCCATGGAAAATCCACCAGATGTAGAGAAAGCCTTCTCTTTGGTAATGCAAGAGGAAGAACAGAGAGGAGGGCAAACCTCAAATGAAGATGCAACGTCCTTTTACAGTCACAGACCACCACCACAGACAGCAAGTGCAAGAACACAAAACCCTAGAATCGACACAGATAAGAAAAGGGCAGAAAGATTAGTTTGTTCTTACTGTAAAAAGAGTGGACATTTGGGAGAAAATTGTTACCAGAAGTTGTTTTGCGGGTATTGCAAAAAGAACGGTCATATTGAAGCCGACTGTTTTCATCTCCATGGGAAGGAGAATGTTCTCTCCCGCAGGAAAAAGGTTTTTGCACATAATGTCAACTCAGAAGAACAAGAACAGACAACTTCCGACAGTGGGTTTACAGCTAAACAGATGCAACAACTATCAGAGATGATTCGCAATGCGACCAGTGCAACCTCATCGACAAAATCAGAAGAGCTCAGCTATAGCAACTTTTCAGGTAATCAAATCTATCATGAAAAGCTTTGCCTTACTAGTTCTCGTAGTTTATTTGACGGTAATTGGATAATCGATTCGGGATCAACGGATCATATCTCTGGAGATAAAGCGAAATTCGAAACCCTAAAACCCTTGCGATTTGGGAGAAATATAATCTTACCGGATGGACGGCCTCATAGCGTGAAACAGATAGGAAACGTTAGGGTTTCGAACCGATTATTGCTCACGGATGTTCTTTATGTGCCCGAATTCCAATTCAACTTGCTTTCTGTGAAGAAATTGACGGAGAATCGTGATTGTGCTTTGACATTCCGTGGTGAGTTTTGTTTTCTTCAGGACCCGTCGACGGGGATGACTGAGGCGTTTGGACGGGGGAGACACGGCTTGTATGTTCTGGAGTTGGGCGCAATTCTGGAGTTGGGCGCAACGACCAGGGCTGATGAAGAATTGGGCCGTGTCAACCCAAAGGCGGAGCAGTCTGCTAGCCAGAAGACGCTGGGCCAGGAAGTGTTGGGCCGGCATTTGAGAGATAATAAGGCAGTAGATTTAGAAATCAGTCACGGTTTTTTTGTTTCAGCTAAAGCTAGAGCTTTACATTTTAAACTTGGACATGTACCCTACAGAAAACTTGTTACAATGGGTTTAATAAAGCAGTCAGATTTCCGTTCCAATTATGCTTGTGATATATGTTATAAAAGCAGAGCTCGGAGATTACCGTTTGATGATTCCTTTATTAAAACTGAGCGAGCTTTCGAGATGATCCATGTCGATGTATGGGGTCCTTTCAAGGTTGAGACTTACAATGGTTACAGGTACTTTGTTTGTTTTGTGGATGACTTTACAAGGACGACTTGGGTGCATCTTATAAAACAAAAGGGTATGGCTTGGGAAACACTTGTTAGTTTTATTGCTATGGTGGAGCGGCAGTTTGACACCAAAATCAAAGTTGTTCGTTCAGATAATGCAAAAGAGCTTGGCAGTTCTAATGAAGGGAATTCTTATTTTTCTATGAATGGAATTCTACATCAGACAACTTGTGCTCATACACCTCAGCAAAATGCGGTGGTAGAAAGAAAACACAGGTATCTACTTGAGACTGCCAGAGCTTTATATTTTCAGTCCAATGTTCCTCTCGTTTTCTGGGGAGAGTGTATATTGCATGCTGCATATTTGATCAATAGGCTACCTTCCAAAGTACTCGGAGGGAAAACCCCTTTTGAAGCTTTACATGGGAACAAGGTCGTCTATGATGATATCAAGACTTTTGGCTATTTATGTTTAAAACGTTTGTGCACCACAAAAACAGTAAGTTCAGTCCCCGAGGAGAGGCTTGTGTTTACCTTGGCGAAGCACCAAGAAAGAAAGGGCACAAGGTTTTGAGTCTACAATCTCAGGTAGTAGAAGTTTGCAGAGATGTAAGATCATTTCATACGGACAAGTTTTCTTATGCCGATGATACACATACCACAATCTCTTCACATACCCTTCTCCTTGTGATGTATCTCCTGTTCTTTTGATGATGACACCCGGGAGTCTACATCTCCACGTGTTACACCCGTGCAGAGTGACAACACAGAACAAGATGTACAGTTTGTCGGTCTAGCAGGGAAACTCACAGACCCAGCTACCTACAGGATTATGTCTGCAACAATGTTTTTCAGGAGCTGCTTGATGACAGAGTTACAGGAAAAATGCTTTTCCTGGTAGCCTTATTCATGGATGTGAGACTCTCACACAGCTTACACCGGATACTAGTATAGCTTTCTGTCCAGTTCTCAGGTGGGCGCGCACGTAGACATGAAGGAGCCTCCGAATTATAAGGAGGCATCTAAACATGCGCATTGGCGAAAGGCTATGAATGAGGAGTTGCAAGCTCTGGAGAATAATATGACATGGAAGGTTGTCGATTTGCCACGAGGGAAAAGGTGGTAGGTGTAAGTGGGTTTATAAAGTGAAGCTTAAGTCTGATGGAACTCTCGAGAGGTATAAAGCCAGACTAGTGGCTAAGGGTTTCAACAGCGTCATGGTCTGGACTACACGGAAACCTTTTCCCCAGTTGTTAAGCTTACCACCATACGTGCCTCATTGTTGTTGCTCTAAGCAAAGGATGGGTGATCAATCAGTTGGATGTGAATAATGCTTTCTTACATGGGGATTGGATGAAAAGTTTACATGCGTCTCCCTGATGGGCTTGAAGTAGAAGGGAGAAATAAAGCTTGTCTGTTGAAGAAGTCCTTAATGGTCTTAAGCAAGCTTCTCGACAGTGGTTTTCCAAATTGGCAGGTTTCTTCATACCCTTGCTTCCAGCAGTCCAAAAATGATTATTTCTTTTCTACAAAGATACTTTAAGAGGTAGATTTTTGTTGCGGTCTATGTGGATGATATACTTGTTGTGGGAGTGTGTCAAGAAGAGGTTGATCATATCAAAAGCGCTTTAGATCTCAACTTCAAGATCAAGGATTTGGGGTCTCTACGTTTTTCTTGGGTATTGAGTTCCTTCCTACTGAAGGAGGGGATGTTTTATCTCAACGACAATATGCTTGGATCTTATCGAAGAGTTTGAGTGCCATAAGCGGCGCATTGCGCAGGGGCCCATGGTCGTTGGAAAGCCTTTGTTAGCAGATGAGGGTAATTATCTCCCAGATCCTACTATCTATAGAAGACTTGTCGGCAAACAATTACCTGTCTAACACTCGTCCGGATATTAGTTTCACAGTTCAGAATCTGAGTCAGTTCATGCAAGCACCAACTGAGGTTCATATGGAGGCTGCATTGCATGCACTCTGCTACATACGAGGGACGATTAATTATGGTCTTGTTCTTGCTCATCAACGGCCATTAAAACTTGTTGCTTGGTGATTCCGATTGGGCTGCCTGTCCAAATACTAGGAAATCTGTGTCTGGTTATTACATTTTCCTCGGCCCAGTCCTGTCTCTTGGAAAACTAAGAAACAGGGTTCTGTCTCGCTCTCCAGTGCAGAAGCGGAATATCGTTCCCTTCGACGCGTTACAGCAGAACTCACTTGGCTCACTCGGTTATGTCTGAACTTGGTGTCGAAGGCATCGAACCGGTACCAATCAAGTGTGATAATCAGTCTGCGATTCATATTGCCCGTAATCCGGTATTTCATGAACGCACCAAGCACATAGAAATAGATTGTCACTTTGTCCGCGAACAGATACAAGCGGGGGTTGTTGAGATCTCTTATACACATTCTTCCACTCAGTTAGCGGACATGTTGACCCAAGTTTACCAGGGACAAGATATCAGCATCAGCTATCACGCATGGGTATGCGGGCTGTCTCTCCTGACAAGCCTTGCTAAAACCGTTTACTTGCGGCTTGCGGGGGGGTATTGGAGTTGGGCCACTAGCCCAGCCCGTCACCTTAAATTATTGTTTTTGTTGTGTTATTCATTATCAACTTTATTCTGTTTTGGTAGTTTAGATTTCCTTTATCTTAGGGATTTTATCTCTTATCAGTTTTTATCTTCTAGGTAGTTTTTATCTCTGTTTGGGTTATATAAACAGATAGACAAGTTTGTACTTGATGATTAAAAAACACGATCAATACAATCAAGGTTTTACATTTATTCAATCATTCAAACACTACTCTCTCTCGCATTACATATGTGTTCCTATATACAAAAATCTAAGAGAAACGCACAAGGAATATTGAAGAGGAATTAACCGATGGGTTACAAGACCAAGAAGGGGGTTAAGAAAGAAATCATAATAAATAAATGGAACTTAAAGTGATCAAAGAGCAAAAACAAAATGGGGCTTTATAGACAACCCACTAAAGGAATGAAAATTTAAGTTAGGTCAAGAGGGGCCTTATCCGTCAAACAGACTGGAACCTGTCAAATTAAGTTATGAAGTTCGACTCGGAATAGTTCCAACTTAACCAAATTCTGGTAATAGGTTAAAGTCCCGTTTAAGAGTGCGTAGGAAAATAGAATATTTATAAATAATTGGTATTGAAATTTGGAAATTATAAACAAGGTTCATGGACTTAAATGAGGAATTATTGATGGGTCAAGATAATTAAGGAATCATTATGTAGATCAAGTATTAATTTGTAAGTGTGGAGGAAACGAGTAATAATGTGAGAACTTGGAGGTATACAACTGTATATCCAATTGGCTAACACTCGAATTTATAAGACTACATGTATATATACATATGGTGCGAGAATTGGAATTAAAAGAACTTAGAAGATCAGGAGGATATAAGGGTATGCAATGGTACATCATTGAATTTATGGGAACAATCATATGTGGATATATATATATAATTAAGAGGAGTATTATAATATAAATACGACCCTAAAACTTGTAACACTTGAGTACGTATACATTGTATATACATGGAATATACAGTTAACTTGAACAATAAACCTAAAGACTTAGATTTTGACACTAGTCCATGAATTAATTGCCAAATGATTGAAATTGGTTAAATTGATTGGTCGTTTAACCGGACGTGCAAGGTTGAACTCGACCCTGGCCAGGTCAAGTGACACTGAGCACAATTGGGGTGAAGGGGGTAGTCCAACACTTACGCTGATCACGTCAGTGTTGGATGATTCTCAAAACCTCCTACAAGTGGACACATAAGCTACAAATAGGAGAAAATTTTTAAAGTCGGGTAAAATACATTGATACATGATTCGAAACTTAGAGGTTACAGATATGTGAAGACCTGAAATGAGGTGATATTACTAATAACCTAATAGTTACTACATAAAATATAAAATATCGCAATTAAACTCAATAGGTAACCGGAAGTAGTCAATTACATTAGCTTCTGGCGGAACATAAGAACAATGGTGATAATAAGGAAACTAATATCCTATGTTAAATAGGTTACAATCATAGAAATTTGTAACATGTATAATTCGGTAAACCGGCAGGGTCAAGGCCATAATCTGGCTATACACATCAAGGTATAAGACATGTAATGATGTTAAAAGAGTAAACTAGCTAACTACAGATAATTATGATCGATAATATAAACTAAACATGTTGTTATAACAACGACACATTATAACATTGAAGAATACTAAGCACTAAATTGTTACTATAGAGCATACATGAAAGTAAGCCAAAGGTTAGCTAGAGAGCAATTCAAGCGCTTAAAGGCGCATTTAAACGCGTGAGCGTCTGACCTTCAGAGAAAATGGATAGACAAGTTGACCCTTACTCCTAATAATAAAGATACAATTAAGCCATGCACTACCTTGAAAGGCACATTAGGGGAAAACTAAAACCCAAAGGTAATCAGAGTCGCACAGCAGAAGCTGGTGGACCGTATCTCCCATTTCCTGTTGAATAACAAGTGACATATCGGCCAATACCTTGGACCCAGAGAGGCTAGACCCGAATCCGTTTATAGATCGGTATGGGAACCGATAAGAATCGTTGAGACAGAAACTAAGCCATTAACATGGCCAAGACATTTGATAGGATTACAAGGTGAACTAAATTGCATAGAAACTAGAATGCCCCATGAGACGTAGACATCAGGAACGAGGTTCAGGATGATATAAAGGGATTACGTGGGCATAATCCATTTTTAAGGGGGGTAGGCGCGTTGCGTTTTCACGGTGTTATTGCTAGTTCGTGGTGTTGTTTTGGATGCGACGTGTGTTAACTGTGTGTGGATTGGTTTGAATGCATTGTGGTTATGAATGAATAACTTGTTCAATTGATTGCTGATGAGTACAATATATGAGTATTAGTGGTACATTACTATATTATTGAGAATTTGGGCAAGCCACAAATGTGGCGTGGTGCTTATAAGCACTAATGGTGAAATAGAACTGGTTATAGAGAACGATTTCACTATGTGTATTCCAACAACCACATGTTGGTTGGTAGGTCTGTGGGTACGAATGGTACAGAATTGTGTGTGTATGGTATTGGATGTACACTGTGCGATGAATGAATGTTGTATGTTGGTTGTTTATGGTGTGATATGTTGATTGTTGCATTGGTGTGCTTTAAACACTTGAGATGTATTTGGGGATGTGTACGTGAACTATTGTGTGTGTATGTCCCTGGGACTTGTGATATAAATGTATGTGTGATTGGTTTAGATTGGAAAACTAGTGGTAGAATGGAAGGTTAGGAAAATGTTGGAACTCTAGAATTGAAAGGATTGAATTGATTAGAACCTTGAGATTCGTTGGGTGGTTAGATACATATTCGATTGAGACACTTCGGGACGAAGTTCTTTTAAGGGGGATAGACTGAAATACCCCGGATAATTATCATTTCAAATTAGTGAAGTCTAAATTAAATTATGTGCAACAATTACCATAAAACATCATGATATTTAAAATATAGACCCAAACGGATCCTTATACCGCATGTACACATCGGTACGTAAAATAAATACCACTGGTGCGCCCCAATAAACTGTATGAACACCCTATATACCCTAGACAAATTATAAACGTAAACTCGCATATGTACACATCATCTAAATCAAAGATTTATAAATAACAATGCGGCGCAAACACGAGCTCGTATATATGATGGACTTTTAAACCGAAAACACGAATATAGTCGCACAGGTATATATATTATACAGATATACGTACATATATACAGCCCACGTTACATATATAGATGACAAGGGACATAATAAAATAGTCCCGTATATAGCCAACAATGTGGCGTAATACATAGTCGCGTACATAATATATATATATATATAACTAATAACGCGACATAATAATATAGCGTATACATATATACGTATACAAAATCGGCATATATATTACATATACTACTAACAACGTACATGTTTATAAAAAAGAGAGCAAAATGTGCGCTCGCAGGGTTTTAAACTCGGTACCACTGGTGTCTACCTGAATGCCTTAACCGTTGAGCTATGCTCGAATTCAGTAATAACCTGCACTTCTAGACACAAAGTAATAATAACTACTAGGCTTGTTCTCCACTACTACATGTACAAAGCACTTCCTCTTGATTTCTTTTGATCAGTGCCACACACCATACTGCTCACATGCGCCCCACGTCAATCCCATTTTATTTGGTCCTGACCGACTCCAAAAGCCTCAACCACAGCAAAGGAGCTTCACCTCCTTATTCCACGCGCATGCTCCAATTTTCTCAGTTAAAGACCGCTGACCAATTCTATTCCTCTCTTGCAACACCTCCTCTTCTTTTGATTTTGACACAGAGCAGAGCAATCCCCACGCAAATAACTGCCCCTCCCCAGTCCTCGAATGACGAGAGAATGCACCAGTTTTCCTTTCTTGGACAACTCCTTCTCTGTACCGTTTTCCTTGCAAACCACCAGGCCATGCATCAGACTAATGCAGTGTCGGTACTGCTACTGACGCAAAGGAAAGTGAGACAGAAAAACCACAGCTCTTACTCCTTTTCCAATTCCCAACTACTACTGAAGCGAAACCCCTCTCCTGCTAAGTGCGATTCGAACAGCACACAACAAACCAAACATTCATGTGCATCTCCCTTCTTTACATGATGACACTAACTTCCCTGTTAGCTCTTCCCCAGCCAAGGCTGTCTTCATAGGTAATGTAACAGCAGAAGTTCACGGCACTGCTACTGAAGCAAGACTACTACTACTACTCTGTCCAACCGCAACAAGGAACTCCTGCTGCACCCTTGCGCAAGTAGCAACCTAGAAACAGAGAAGAAAAAACGGTATCATCATACTCTACTCTTTCCACGCCATGTTTCGGTTGCTTCCTGAGTACCTAAACACCTTCACTCCGCCTCACCTTGAAGCCACAACAAATCCACGACTGAATCCTTCTTTTTGTCCAGTTAGCAAGCAGTGAAGCAGGGGCTTACAGGCCAACTGTTCACGGCTAGAAACCCACCATTGAAAGCTCCTAAGACCACACCAGAGGCGACACCAGCTGAAGGAGGAATTCGCTTGTGCTTCACGGTAAGGGAAATAAACTGTACTGGAACCTTTCCTCCTTGCCTTGCTGTGTTCAAAATATGTCATCCTCCTTGACATCTCTTCTCTTGCTACTGATGTGCCCACTAGAGGTCCATATTCCAGCTCCCCTTCTTTGAGCACAAGCAAGGGGCCGGCACAACATTAAGGGGCATAAAGATCAAGTAGGCACGATACCTTTATTGTCATTTAAGCCTTCCTTCTTCCTTTTAGTTTCTTACAGAAGCTGAACCTAGTTCTTTTGCTTGAGCTACCAAATTGCCCCCGAACCCCATGCTGCGGACTTGCATGCGTTCCCTTCTTTCTCTCATGCTAAAGTAATACCATCTAATACTCTCCTCTTCTTGCTGCTTGAGCTCCCATTTCCAGTGCGAGACAACAAAGAAAAGGCTACCAAAACATAGCCCAAAACCGGTACCAAGACATCAGGAAGGGAGCATAACCATAAGGTAAATACCCAGCTAAACTACGGCTGCCTAAGTTCCTTTCCTTTTTACTTTCACACAGTAAGTGAACTGATCACCTTTCCTGGTTATTCAAGAACATGTCATGGAAAAAAGGGAGAGACATAGATACATGACAACTGAACCGCAAATAGATTCATATAGTATAAGCGTGGTTGGTTGGGTTATCAAACTGGGGGTGTTTTCCTCTCCTGTTATACCTTGGATAAGTACTGATGGCAAGAATTCGAATGAAAACCGAAAAAACTGGGCACACGTAAGCAATACCTGGAGCTTTACATGCGCAACAAATAGTGGCATGGACAATAGATTAGATGCGCATGGCAACCAAAACAGAAAATATAATGATGGATAGCTATATACTAATACATGTAAGAGTGAGCTGCCGTACGAACTGGGGTGTGTGTGTATATGAGTGTTACTGAAATCATACCGGGTAACCAATAATGTTCATATGCGTGGGCATTGTAAACAACAAAAAAAATGAGTATATGCATGCGGTCTTTGAGTTGTAATAGGTAGTTGATAATATGTACGAGATAGGATGAAAATATATATGTATATATAAGTGTGGACTTGAATTAATGACACGGAATCTGAGAGGGTTATAAGTATATATATATATATATATATATATATATATGAATATCATGATTAATTAAGAGTATTTGATATTTCAAAATGTTAATACATAATCAACAAGGATATGAATTAGTACGGGAAGAGAAACTAGATAAATATATATATATATAAGCTTATGGGGTGGAGCCGATATATATATATATATATATAATATATATATATTTGTCAAGGTGACAATGTGTAATCGATTTTGTTAAAAATGGAAGATTAATTTAAAGGATTTTTTGTAAAAAGTTATGTATAGAACCGTGGCTTAGCGTAGTTCTAGGGACATTTTAATGTCAATTCTAGGACAATTTTTATGCTATTTTTAAGGCCATATATTTAGGCCATGCCAAAATAATTATTTTGTGATCTAAATGGTCATTAATCAACTTATGGGTTGCTTTATGAGGTTATATGGAATTCTAATGGAAAACTATCATGCTAGAAATTATAACTATTTGGGAACATCTTACAAAATGTAGACATATTTATAAGCATACATTATGGCTTAAATAAATCGAAAGCCTTGCAAAATACTTTTATAAATAAATAAATCGTAACGGGTCCAAGTGTAATAAAAATTAAAAATAGAGTACAAATGGTAAATTTTTTTTCGATAATTGTATGTGTTTATTCAAACCAAGCAAACAGATACAGGTGTTCCGGGTTACACTGTGTGTGCTATAGTGCTGTGTCACCCCACCCCTTTGCCTATTGCCTGCCTCGTTAAAACCTTCATAGCCAAAACGAGTACAAATGGTAAATGAGACCGAAAGGGGCGATTTTAGGAAACTTGTAAGTATAAAATATGAACTTTATAGAATAAAAGGAGTAAATTATAAGACTAGGAAACTATGGGGGTATCTTCGTAAATACTATCAAATTGGTCAAAGAATAATTTAAGTGGTCAACCTTGACCACCTATGGAGGTTGACCAAAATAAAATGATAAGGATAAGTATTCTAAGTATTTAAATTAATATCAAGTAAAAAAGAATAACAAAAATTATTATTATGGGAGTATATGTAATTATTGAAAATTTTGGGCATAAATGGAGATTTTAATATTTGAAGGGATTAATATATAATCCTAAAAAGGTTTTGGGGATTTAAGTAATGATATAAATTAATTCAGGGGTATAATATAAGGGTTAATTTATCAAAGTGTTGGTTATAAAATAGAAGGGGTTATGATGTAATTGTGGGAAAATACGGGTGGATGGTCGTTTCGGATACATTGAGGGCTCATCCATAACTAAATATATAGTTTATAGAGAGATAATATAATGTTGAGATACCTTGGGTGATGATTAATGATGTAAACAATGTAACGAGATTATGTTACGACCAGCGGGAACGTAAATGTAACGACGATGTAAACTTCCTAGGGGTTAAATAAAAGTCTAAGGTTAATACTAGGAAAGTTTCTAAGGGACTAGTATAAGTTGAACACCCAAAAATTTACCCAAGGAAATACGCTCGATAAAAAGGGATAAACTAGGTAAATGTCACTACGGTCGTCACATGCACCCATAAACTGACAAGTTGTTTTAATTAACTCTAGGGCTGTAACGAACGCCAACCGGGGCCCTGTGTATGAGACAACTCTGGCTTCTGAACCAGGTATGGACATGTGTGGTTCGTATGTTTCCGTGTTACACGGCTTGTTTGTGTGTGCCTTGTGTGAAAATGACCATAAGATTAAAGCATGAAATTTTGGATTGTTGCTTATCTTGCTTATATGATTGCCATATCGTTGTTGCATATTATTTGCGCGCACACAGTAGTTTAGTCCCTTTCTCGTTTATGAAGCTTTGAGATGGAACTTGACGAACTACAAAACAAAACAAAAGAACTATACAAAGAGAAAACTCCTCTCTAACTATAGATGACCGCTAATGACACCCACTATGGTGTCGAGATTATAATGATAATGAAACGAAAAGTATCAACTGGTGAAACACGAGAATAACCCGGGAAAACAACAGCTCGGGCCGCGCGGTATGGATGATCGGGAGTTGGCATCTGCATCAGATCCTTCGACCGTCTATGGTGGAATATATGATGGGGGTCCCTGGGTGACCCCGCTTTCTCAGCACATCCTGGAGTCTAGAGGTGACTCCTCTTTCTCGACTCTTGGCGTCGGGAATGGAGGATTGGCATTTGGTGGAGCATTTATCCTGGAGTCCAGAGGCAACTCCGCTTTCTCGACGGATGACGCCGGGAATGGAGGAATTTGCTATGGAGGAGACGTCCTCCAACGTGCGGTAATAAAAGAATTCACAAATAATCCTTAAAGAAACAAGGAAAGATTGACACCTACATGATATGGTCACGAGATCTAACTATATCCCCAGACCGGGTGCATGGAAAGAGAAAGAAAATACACATTATAGGGACAAGAGAAAAGGAATGAAAACACACAACGCTCGAATGATCCCATAGTGAGGATCATGGGTATAACATGCCTACGTACACCTTTTACCATTTACATGATTGCTGTTACTATACTAGCAGCTTGTTGTGCTTAGTTGTTTGTTGTTAATGCTTTGCTACCTTTGAGTGTGCATGGAACCATGATGTATTGTGGCCTGCTTTACTGCTTTATTATAGCATGTAAATTGACTTAATAATATTCGACCAAGTAGTCGTGTAGCTCGACAACATACGGGCTTCACACGTTCATACTCAGCGTAGTTTGCTGAGTCCTTTACAACCCAATTTTTACAGGTATTGAACCGGACAATAACGGAGCGTAGGCAAGATGGCTACCATGGGGGTAGTCCATCAGGGCATAATTCTTGAGTTGTAGTAGTAGGCTTGATGTATGGGTTGTTACTACACCCGGGATGTAATTTTCAGTTTATGATTTGATAATATGTTGTAGACAATCGGTATTCGGAATTGTAACTTGTATTGTATATGAGTTTTGGTTGAGGGCGGTTTCCAGTCATGCAGACCGTAACTTGGTGTTGGTAGTTTGGTTGTGTCAACCACGTGGGTGGTTGACGTCTGTGACACCCGGATGGAGTTTATACCGCTGCGTAGTTCACTGTGATGTTGTTTAGGCGCGACGTTTGTATTACTGGATGTTCTATTCGGGGTGTGTGGTGTTGTTCTCAATAGATGATTTTTGGGTCATTTTAGTATTTTCAAAATATAAGATTTGTAGTTTTTTATCATCTTATTTTAAATTCTACCCCTCATCTCTTATATTATAACTCTAAATACACGATTTTCTAGCTCTTGGTATTAGAATTAAGAAGGAAAAAGTTAGACTATTTCACCCTTAATTTTTGCATTGAGACTAAAAAGATGTTTTTGGTTAATAGTTATAGTAATAGTAGATTTATTTAATTGAAAATCTATTTAAAAATTTTAAAAACATGGAAAAATTCATATGATACCACTAAAAACTTTGTTAATTCACGAAATACCACATTTTTTTAAAAAAAAATTTGGGATACCATAAAAAACTTTCAAAATTCATGAGATATCAAAAATCCGTAATGGATGTTAAGTTGTATGTTAACTGAGGGTGCAAAAAGATGATTTTGCCCCTGGTTCAATCTTTGCTTATAGTTTCAAGATACCATACTTTAATTTTGAAGTTTACAGGATACCACAAAAAAAAAAAATTCACGGGATACCACATATAACGGTCAAAATGTTCCAACAACTATATTCCAACGGTAACTTTTTCTCTCCATTCTTCTAACGACTACTTTTGTCATTTTTGACCCTATTTAAGTCATTCAAGTGGTTGTATCTATGCACAAACACTCATGGCTTCATCAAACACCTCCCAAATCATGTTTACAATACAAATCATATATTCTTTCAAACCATACATTGCAAGTGTGGCGTACCTACAAAGCTGAACCTTTCACGCAATCAAAGATATGTTGGGACACCTATTATGTAAGATAGATATGGCCCCGCTCTAGAAGACAAGCTAGATCATCAACCTCATACTCATACAATCACAATCAACATTCCAATGCTGATTCTGCTAATTCTCACTTTACTTGGCGAGCAAGCGAGAGGATAAAAAAAGGAACTAAAAGAAGAACTAAGAGCCAACATGAAACGGTGTTGTTTTTCCGTTGTAGTGTTTGTGACAACCACATTATGTATTCGAAACCACTTATAAAAAACATTATGTATTCGAAAGACGTAACTTAATATCATCAGCAAGATATAGTGCTTATGGCAACAACAATGTGATGTTTATGGTTTATGTAACAATGTAATTAAATATGGCAGCAACATTGTTCTTTATGGCAACAACAACATATAGACGATTTAGCTTAATTCATATCATTTTCATTGCATCAAAAGTGCTTACATATTTAAGATTCATTACATCCCACAATAGCTGCACATATTGTGCATAACACAACAACACATTCACAAGTCTATACTTTGTATGTCCAAAACCCAAAAGAGGTGCCCGTTTCCCCAAAAACCAAAAAGGATACCCATGCCCAGCCTGACAATTTTGACCCAACCCGACCTATTGACCAAATTGCCAGGTTTACCCTTGCCCATATTTGCAAAACCCAACAGGTGTACCAAATGGGTGTAGGAACACCTAACTAATTTGTCAAACCACTTGAATGGCTTAAATATGGCCAGAAATGACAAAAGTAGCCGTTGGAAGAAGAGAGAGAAAAAAGTTACTATTGAAATATAGCTGTTGGAACATTCTAAGCCCGTTTGTGGCCAGCTGTCAAAAGCAGTTGCCAGAATAAAGTAGAGTAAACGACACTGAAATTGATGGTAACTGTTAGATTAACGTTTGGATGCAACATTTGAATAAAGTAGAGGTGAAATGGTGGGACCGACATTGAAATAGATGCAAAACGCTATTTTAAATGCCGGAGTCCACAAACGGACATGTGCTATCATGTGATTTTTTGTGGTATCCCGTAAACTTTAAATTAAAGAGTGATATCATGTGAACGAGAAACTATAAACAAATATATTAAACCAGGGAAAAATTGTGTTTTCGCACCCTCAGTTAACAAACGATATAATATCCCTTATAGATTCGTGGTATCCATGATTTTGAAGTTTTTATGGTATAATAAAATCTTTTTTAAAAAATGTGGTATTCCTAGATTAACAAAGTTTTGAGTAGTAGAAGTGAATTTTCCCAAAATTAAAAACAAATGAGGAGCAATTTTTTTCAACGTCTTGTCCGATAGTATTTGCCTCTCTCGGACGAACAGGTATCCGAGGCCAGCATGACGCCATTCTTCTTCGTCCTCAAATTCGACTAGCTAGCACTAGCAGTCTAGCACCCAGGAGCAGCGATTTCCCCTGTCCTGTTCGGCTAATACCTCGCAGATCGTGAGACATTTCCTTGCCCAAAGCTATCGTTTCCCTAGTTAAAAGCTGACATTCGATCGCATTTCTTTAATTTTGCTCCCAAGTATTCGGTGAGTTGCAGCTTATATTTTCTTTTCATTCCAATCACTTTCATGATTTGACTCTCACGCTTCTAGCCCAGTCATGTTTTTGTGCTTACGATTAGTTCATAAGTGGCCCTTTCCAGCTTCTATCCATTGTTTTAAACTTGAATTGCTTTAAAGGAACACTGTAGAAAAGCTAGTGGCTGACACTCTCTGCTGGTGTGCCAATTTTGATAGCTCCAAATCAGATCGAGGAGAATATATTATTGAAGTCGGTGTTGAATGTCCCTTTTGTAATTGCGTTCTGCGTTCTGCGTTCTGCGTTGTTCGTCGCTCGTAGTTGGAAGAATTTGAGAAGAAATGGGAGGCGATCGTGCGTGTACTGAAGATGAAGCTCTTTCCCTGCTAGACGAATTGTCGGCTATACTGGAGAACGATCCGTTAATGTGATTCACCGCCCCCATCTCCCCCCTTCTCCTCCACAATACAATATTATGGTCCGATAATTTCCCCCCTGTTACATTTGATCTTTGCCTTTTACAGTTGATCACGATTTTCTTGTTCCAGTGATGAATTAGGATTTATACATCCATCCCAGCTATCGTTGCTGAATGAAGAGGAGGAAGCTGCAAGTGGACCATCAGAACTTAAAGTATTATCCAACAAAAGTGATGTTTTCTGGTGCAGAGATCACAAATTGGGCATTTCAACTCAATATCTTCTTCTACTATATAATGCTGCTAAGCGTAGGTTTATGGATTATTTATCCAAGTACAAAATGTCTACTGACCTCAGTGAGAAGAACGAATTGGGTGATGAGCTTGCAAGACTTTCTTTCTGCGGTATCGAGAGTGAGCTGATGAAGCACAGCAAACTTTTGTTGCTGCTGTGTGGTGACTTTGCCACTGCTTGGAATGCGAGGTTTTCTTTTTCTGTTATTTTTGTTCTTTCTCAATCGGTGCAGTTTTGTATCTCATTGTATCAATTACAAAGCAACTTATCGAGTCTATTGATTGTGCATCCTTTCAGTGTCATTTCCACGTTTGAGTTTCGTATGAAGTATTTAAGGAGAGGGATTCTGACTGGAACAATATTTACCTTCAACTTTGGTGCTGATTAAGCTTTTGTCTTGTCAGTCCGTCCCATTGCCTTAAATCATTACAATTTGTTTTTGTTACTCAACAAGATTGCATCATTTCTCATGTTTCATCTCTACAACATAGGAAATCAGTTGTCTCCAAGAAGTCACATCCTACTATTCTGACGGAGGAACTGCAGTTGTCTGCCTTGGTTCTTTCATTTGCAGCAAAAACTGAGCAGGCATGGAACCACAGGTAATACATATGTTCTTGAGAAATAATAGCTCTAGACCATACTCTCTATACTTAATACCTTCGTTTTTTCTTCATTAAAAATGGAGGATCCCGGCCTTTATTCAATATTAAGAAAAACTTTGTTACATCATCGTTACAAGTTCCGTTAGAGAAACACTCAAAGCCTCAACAAAAACAACAACGCTAACCAGGCTACTCTGAATCTCCAGTTCCTACCCTACCATACCTCATCTTAATGTCCAATCCTCGCTTTATCACCTAAACCCTGTAGCAGAACTTCACCAACAGCTTAAACATAGTAAATACCTTTATGCTAGTCACCATGAGCACTTACCTATTTTAAGTTTACTTGGACTTGCTCTGTATCCATGTCATTGTCTTCCTATTTTTCTTTATTTTTATTCACATCAAAGTCAGAAATTAGGACATCAGACGTGACATTCTCAAGCTAAATAAACTGAACTATGTACTTTATGGGTTTTGTTGCCAATTATCCATCTGTTTAATTCTTTTTTTTTTACAAATGATTAATAGGAGATGGGTGATCAAGATTATGGCAGCAAAGGGTTCAAATCTATCTGAGATCATGGAAAAGGAATCTGAACTTGTGGAAAATCTAGCAGAGGTTTAAACTTTGATCAGCAACTGCATAATATTGAATATTTAAGGTTTCCAACTCTTCATCTACAGGTTTCAGCTAAGATTTTTATGTATCTAATTGATACCTATATTCTCCCTTTTCATGTTATTGTCGTACTTGCCTTGGATGGTGACCAGGTTTCAGGTCACTGTGTTTTCTTGAACTGTTCAGCATCATTATATTATATCTCTCGCACAAGTATATTTTCAGTCGTTTTGAATAACATGCTGTGATTTTTTTTGACATTTAGGAGGCTACTCATTGGATGGATTTAAGTTTCAGTGGAAAACTGCTACTATGCTGTGTTTTAAAGTTTCTATATATTGTTTTCTACCCTTTTTTTCTTTCTAATTGAACAATAGTTCTACAGTATTTTATGCTTTGTGGATAAAGCAATTATCAAGTAGACTATTTCCATTGCAGAAATCAAAAATGAATTACCGTGCTTGGAATCATCGAAGTTGTGGGTAGTATCGTACATGTCAGGACAGCAAGTAAGATCCATATCTGTTTTGTATAATTGTTCTGTTATTGGCTTGATGTTGTGTTGATTGGATTCCAGTTTAGCTGCAATAGCTTTTGAAGTCTTGTAGATGAGTTTATTTGTTTTAGGATTCTACCGGGGATGCTAATTCACAATAATATATGTTAAAGGACTTGCATATTTGAGTTTTCCATTGAATAGAAGTGACAATTCCCTCAATTTGTTTCTCCGTTTTCATGATCGTCAAAGAATACAATATGCGGATACAAAGATGTTCCTTAGCTGTTACAATTATACAGGCCCAACCCATAGAATTATAACCCTTATCTTCCTATGAGTATTATTGCATGTCATCTAACTAATAAAACTGAAGCATCTTTTCAATTCTCTTTTTCAGTGTGATAATTCTGTTTTTTTTTTGTTTATGGTGTGGGTTTCATGCATGCAGGTACTAGATGAGCTGAAAAAATCCAAAAAATGGGCTGGATTACACATTGCTGATAATAGTTGCTTCCACTATCGCAGGGTAATTACTTTTTAAATTAATGTTGAAGAAGAATTAATCGAAAACTCAGCATAGGGAGTCCTAGCCACCTACTCAGGCTTCATCTAATTCCATTTGATCCTTTTTCTGTATATGATGTCTTGAAGGTTTTCTTATTTGTGTGTAGCGCAATCAAGTATCACAATGATTATACTTCGAGAAAGAAAAGAGATTCTACTATTTGTGACGACTGATATTTTGACAACTTACAAAAAACGGTTGTTACAAATGTAATTCTTGAGCCTTTTTTTCTCGTAAGTTTAGCAGAGAGTAAAAACCTGAGGGAAGGATCCTGACCATAGGGCTTGTCTGTCACGTTTATTTTTATAGTTGGAGGAAATCGTCCAAAAGTCTCATTAATACTGCAAAGCATACATGTCTTACACCTCATATCCATACCTTTCTGCATCTCTCTCTTCCTTTTCATCTTACCTACCCATCATGTGGTTTCGTCCTTTGTCTTTTCTAAGTCCTATCATTGTCTTTTCAAGCTCTCTAATCCATCGAGGATAGTTCTAAATCCTAACACAGGTTTCTCTCCTCTCTCTCCTTCCTCTTGATTGTCGATTGGGAATTTGAATTGAGTGAGATGCTGTTGGCACTCTTCTTCTTTTCCTTTTCCACAGTACACCTTGCCCTTGCAAGTAGCTTTGGCTAGACTCCAGGTACATTTTTTTAAAAAAAATTCCCAATGCCCTCTCCTCATTCACGACTGGACTTCCTAGCTTCTAACCAGGTCCATGGTCTCCTTCGCATCGATCTCTGCTTCGACGACAATGGAATCACTCTCCTCTTGCTGCCCACCTTCTCGTATCCCAAGGTAGCTTCCATCATGCCTGCCTATTGGCTCGAAACCTGGGTGGATATTTTGGGTTATCAAACATCCTTCTCATATCTTCCCATCCTGCTTCATCTATTTCGTTCACTCCTTAAGGATCTTCTGGTTTGCTCCTGTGCCGTCATATTTGACGACGATATCCTTCCTCCCAACATCCACATGACCCACTAACTCCTCAACAGCTATGGGGATGAACCATGCGCTTTGCACTGACTTATGTCCAAGCTTTCCATCTCCTCTACAATCGGATCCAGCCCACTTCTATTGGGCGGATAACATCTCCTTTCTTGTATAAGAGCTTCTTCCTTTGACATCATTCCACTTGTCTGTCACATATCTTTTTCCTTTCTTGCGTGATCTAGACCTAGTTTTTTTCTTGTACCTGTTTCTAGAACTGGATGGCTGGAATAGATACCCCTATTTTCATTCTGTGTATCTACTTCTGACTTAGGATTCAGCAACTGAACAAAGCTGATGGGAACTGATTCTGTTTCGTTGTTACATAATAGTAAAGCTTGTTTACCTGGTTTTTTGCTGACCTGAAAATGTCAATTTACTGCTGCTTGTCAGAGGCTAATGCTCAGAATGATAGACGTGATGAAACTTGAGACAAGTACCGGTCCTTGTACATTGCCTAAACAACTGTGGAAGGTTTATTATTCTGATCTCTTGATCCTCCTTTCTTTATAATGTGTGAGCTATAGTATTATGCTATAAGTATCTTGAAATGTGGTATTGTGACTAGACATGAGTGGACCATCAAATCCATTCTGCTGCTGGTCGTGTGATATTGCCTCTTTGTGTCCTTCTTCGATCTTTATCACTTGATTTACCTGTTGTGTGTGTAATGATGTGACAGGAAGAGCTGGATTGGAGTGAGATGTTGATTAGACGCTACATTGGCCGAGAGGTATAAAGTTTCTAATAGCCATTGGAGTTGAATATTATGGCCAACTGTGGGTAGCCTTACTCTAATAAACATGGATGCATCCTATCCTTGTTTAAGGTGACTAGTGAAGAGCTAAGTTGGTCAGTGTTTCTAATTGCACAGGCTTTATGGCTCCATCGCCGGTTCCTGTCCCATTGCTGGATGAAGCACATTTTGTCTGACAGCTGGAGTTCTTCCGAGTACTATGACAAAAGCGACATAGAAAACCATCCCGTTCATTTTATGGAAAAAGAGCTATGTCTTATTCGCGATAGCCTGAACACTCCAGAGGACGGTTTTCAGGATGCTTCAGCACAGGCTGTTTACGCTGTATCATATATTTTATGGTTGAATAAGGTTCGCGGAAGAACAGACTGATTAAAATTGGTAAAAAAATGTCATGATGTCAAGTAAGTTTCTTAGATGATTTCTGCCTTAATTTCAGCAAGTTCTCCAGAAAGACGGGATTGTGCTGGATGGGCTCAAAGCTGAAGATTTAAGGACACTATTGTGCACTGAACGCCCTGAGAAGACACAACTTTGGGAGATATTACTCGGATGATGAAGTGAGAAATATATTTGAAAAAAAATTCAGAGGTCTTTTGAAACTACTATTTTGATGTATGTTGGTTGTTGGTGCACTCGCTTGTCTTGCGCGTATGCAGGTGTTTGAATTTGTTGCTTTCTGAGTAGCGGTAGCAGATCTGTTGCACCTCGATTTATTTCAGTTGTAGAAGTTTCAAGAGCATGTGTAGATGTTGGGGGGCTGCACCAATTTGGCAACATGATGTTATGGCTGAAGGGAGCGAGAGATGGGATACTCATAAGCTGCAGATACCCATCCAATATGCTACAATAGTTTCTTGATGCAGGTGTGGTGGTCGAATGACCAGGTGATTATGTAAATTGGATGACGTGTTAGACGTTTGCCAGTGATGAGCTTGCGTAGGTTTGAATGGTAGGATGCTTGGGTGACAAGAGTGGACTAGTGCTTGAGTGTGTTAAGTGTCCCGGAGAAAATAAGTTATTTTGCATCTGTCAGGATTTTTTCTACAGGGTTTTTGTCTAACAAAATTTTAATGAGTCAGGCAGGAAGGATTTGAATTTGATTGAGCAATGTCGGGCTAACTCATATTGTACGTTTCGTTTAATAATAAAACCACGACTATAATTATAAAATTGAGTGATTGTCCCAATGCGTGGTCTATTTGGAATAGGTGGCATAAGATTAATAGGAGTATGCATGAAGTTGTTTATCAAACTAGCACCACTGGTTTGTTGTTGTTCGAAAAGAGGAAGGTGGTAGCACCTAACATCGGTTCTGTTACCGTATTGGAGACTGAGTTGCGGGTGTGTATTGTCCGTTCAATAGGGCTAAGATTTCCAACCCAGCATGTGTAGAGTTATTTACATGATGTTAACCTAGTTAAGCAGCCTTGTAAGTTTCACATTTTCCCTTAATTTTTCATTGTAAATTGCTTCTTGATGGAGTGGTCTGTATGTATTGTTAAATTTTCAGATAAGGGAATCGGGTAGCAGAATGTTTAGCTTAATGATCTATGAGTGTGCTCTGTGAGGTCATGTTTACATGCATCGTAATGGAAAAAGGAGAGTATATTCTGTTGTATGTATCTTAATTTGATTCATTACAAATTTACAACGTACAGTGATGTTCATATTTTTACTACTCCCTCCTCCTGAATTGACCGTCTCCTTTGCTTTATGACACGTTTTTCCACTTCAATATTAACATATAAATAAAATAATTTTATAACACGAAACAGTGTAAATATAGTTTATCATGTGACGAAATTTGCAAAACTCAAATTTTAAAAATTATTTTATCTTACATGTTAAATATTGAAGTCAAACGACACGTCCAAATAGTGGACAAGACGATCAATTCAGGACGGAGGGAGTAATAGATTTAAGAAGAGGTCAGTTACATCCGAATGTCCTGGCTACATATGTTGACTTGGTAAATAAAAAAAAATTTTTAATTTTTTTGAAAAAAATAAAACTGACGCTGCTAATGCTTATAGTGCACAGAACATAAAAGAAATATTGTAAAGATGGTCATACAAATCTGTACAAAATGTTCATTAAAACATGTACATCCTCACGTAAAAACATGTACATTCTCGCATTAAAAACATACAGATGGTCACATAAACCTGTACGAATCATTAATTATGTATATCCTTAGATTAAAACCTGTACATATAAGAGAGAAAACTTGTACAGATGGTCATACAAACATGTACAGATGTTCATTAAAATATACATTCTGATAATTGAACATGTACATTCTCACATTTGAACATCTACATCGTCACATTAAAACATGTACATTCTCACATTAAAATATGTACATCATTACATTAAAGTATAGAACGGCTTCAAATAGATTACCCTAACCCCACACACCCTAAAACCCACCCTAAGAAAGCTAAAAAATGTCGGGATCCTAAACCCACTACCACAAACCTAAAAACTTGTCGAGTTAGTTGCTACAATGTAAAGAAGTTGAAAACGTCGAATTCACCACTTATTACTTAATGAATCATAATATCAATTTTAATGAATCATAATACAAAATTAATGAATCATATTATCATTTGTGTATCAAAAAATAAATTTTTTAAAAAGTTGTCAAAACATATCCATGACTGGTCTTGTTTTGAAGAGCTTGAATTTAGGTGAACAATGATATAATTTTTTCATTTTGGAATTATATATTAAAAATTACAACAATTTAAATTTATTGTTGTTGTGATAAAAATAAAGAAAGAAAGAAAATTCTGAAAAAACAAATCCAACGCGCGAGGGCAGCAGATCTTTTTTACCCAACTGTAGCCACCAATAGCTACAACATGTAGCTAAGAATTTACAACTAAATACACAAACTTTAATTATGGGCTTGAGACCACTAGCCGGCCGACTCTATTATTGGATATGCTTTTAGTTCAGTTCATTTGGATAAATCAATTTTTTAACTGAAAATTTGTAACTAAAATTTTTATTTCAATTTTTGGTTAGGTATGGTTATAGCAAAAAATAATTAATTGAATTATCAGACAAAAAAGCTAATTTGTTATAAAAAAATATAAAAAGTAAATTAAAAAATTCAATTATTTGTATAAAAAAATTTATTTAACCAAATTTATTTCAATTTCAATTTAGTTTTCATTGATTAGATAAAAAAGAAAATTTAATTCTTAGCTAATTCGGCTATTGAACTAAAAATTTGGTTACTAAGTATAGGTCACTCTAGATAATCAAAATTTAGATCTTTTTTTTATATATTTACACATGAGTTGACTTTTCAACTTTTTAACATGGTTATCAATCTAATCTTTTATGTTTCAATATAAACATGATCCTTGTAGACCATGTTAACCGACAATTGAATTTGTTACCTCTGCTTTCTAAGTATCACAAGAGTGACCAATCCTTAGTATATCATTAAACATGAACCTAATCATTTAAGTAGTAACATGGCTGCTAAAACAGTAAAAAAGTTAGTGGCATATTGTAAACTTGTAAAATTTGATGGCATACGTTGGAACTTGTAAAATTTGATGGCATATGTTACTTGTAAAATTTGATGGCATATGTTGGAACTTTTAAAATTTGAGCAACAAAGGAAAACTAAACTCTTTTTTAAAGGGCATATTGTAAATTTGAAATATGATCAGGAAATCGAAGATAAATAGTCATTTTTTGAGGAAATAATAATATATTGTGAACTAATTTCTTTGAAAAGTTTTATAATATGCCGTTGAGATTTTGCTTGATTCACACTCAGTTTTAACTAATTCCACCACCTTGATTTTCTATTAGTCAAACGGCCAGGCCATGCAATCTTTCTAAAGCGTTACCTTATCTGTCTCATATTCAATTAATTTCACCGTTACAACCCTTGTAGAAAGTCTAAAATACCCTCATATTAGCTAAAAAAATAAGATATTTAAAGGTGTTTGTTTTCTAAGTCAAGTGGTTAATTAATATGGGCGGATTTAGATTTAGAATTTTTCGAGGGTTTTAACTTTGAAATCAATAAATTATGAGACAGTGTGATATCTGTGAAATTAGTTAGATTTGAGTTTATTATGTGTAATTTTTAAAACACAATTGTCTTGAGAATAATTGAAGAATCTTTCTTTTCAATTTTTGATTTGAGAAACAAAAAAAGCTGAAAAAGATATATCAAAACTCAACTGCATGAACTTTGGAATTTGATTTCAGAGTCGAATTCATTATTTGTTATCCTATTAACTGAAGAGAAATTGTTGTAAGAAAAAAAAAAACTGAAGAGAAAGAACACACCCTGGCTATCCGAATTTTTTTCCAGTTCTTGAGGGAAGTCCTATCCACCCCGTTTCTATTTTGTTCCTTTTCTTGAGGAAAGTCTTTTCCATAGCGTTTCAATAGCTTATAGGCACTGGACGCGGCGTATAAGTATTTTACTGAGTCATTCTCTTCTCGTACTAGCAAAACCCAGAACCCCGCTAGCAGCACGGGTCACTCCAGCGATAAGCCAAGGCGGCAAACCGAAACCAAAGAAAAGAGAAAGATAACTTCTATTGCATTGCCAGAGTTTGGCGGAAACTACAATACGACTCTTCCCATTCTAATTTGGTTAAGTTGTGGTCTTATCACCCGACTTACAGGTTACCAGCGTCGGGAATTACTTCGGTAAGTCACAGGGAGCGTTATCTCTTTGTTGCGGTTTTGATCAGAGGCATCTTGGTCAATGCTGTCTTAGTTAGGTATGGAAGTCTGCATTCACGGGGGGGATTAGAGCGCATCACATGGGTATAGCTGCAGTGATTGGGATGGAACTCCGGATGTATGGGGATTATCTGGTAAAGGGCGGGTTTCGATAAAATCTAAATATATGAAATGAGAATACTGAGTTTTTTAGTGACGCTATAATGGCTGCAATTCTGTCAATGAATCGACTAGGAGTCATGGAGGTGTGCTGCGGGAACTACTGTTTATGTTTATTTACTGGGATTATGTTTAGAAGGAGGTCGTTATGCCTGAAGCCATAGCATTGACGTCTCTGATACAACTTGAGAATCTAGAAGATGGATGATTGATTCTCATAATACTAGCAGGAATTGAATTGGATGATACAAGATATTATTGTCTGATCGAGTTTAATGACCAGTTCCTCTTTTCCTTTGCATTTATTTCCTATGTGTTCATCTGCAGTCGATTCGCTGAGTTTGATTACCGCAGATTCTCTTTGTATTCTCGGTGAAAAATCCGTTTATTATCCAAAAGTTGTAGATAATTATTTCTTCCTTTTTTAACTTGAAGTCTTGGTTCTTTTATCATTCTTATCTCATTAGCAAACCTGTAAATGGCTCTATTGCTCAAATCGATGTGTCTTGATGCTGCAATGAATTGTAACACTTGCAGACATATGATAGAGCTGGTATCAGCTGTGGATCTCGCAAGTGTCAAAAGGTGTTTTATGGGGAAAAAGTGGGAGAAAAGATATTTCCTCATTTTAAGGAATGAAATTTTGTCTTCCTAAGAAGATGTTTGTCTCGGTTATCTGATATCTGTTGAACCAGACTTCCATTAGTTCTATTATGCTTGAGTGTGTAGTTTATATTGACAGTGGTTCAATCTAAAAAGTTAAGTTCATGCTGCAGGTGTCGCATGAGTGGATGACGGGAGATCATTGTTGAACCATCAAGAATATTGCATAATATCAAGTGCCTGTTCATGCTATCAGATGACTAATGTTGGGAAGCCTTAGCTTCCGGTCCTTGATGATATGCTTTTTGACATGTTATTGCTGTACTAAGTTGCCAGGAATTTTTCTACATTAGAGCAAACAGCGTTAATGGCTATTGCGGCTGTCCCTTACAAGACTGTACCTAATGTTCTTTATCCTCACCAGTTGAACCTGTGCTGCAAGAAGGATTGTAGTTTGAAAACCAATTGCTTGTTTCTTTCATCTTCAATTGGCTCACAGTCTTCACTCGAGGGAGAATGCAAGATTCATTTTCCATTATTCCTGAGACTTGGTTCAAGCATTAATGTTATTTCATCAGGATACCGAGTGCGGTATCGAAGTATTTGCGTTGAGGATGCTAATGAGGTCAATTTAGATGATCAGGGACCATCGACGACTGCTCCTAATAATTCTTATGGTGGGAATAGGCTCAACAGATCACCAGAATATCATCGAGGAGTGTGGATTGATGGGCGTTTAGTTGATAATGACGAGGCAAGGAATAACCGCATCCTTCAGAACTCGTGCAATAGTGGTCAGCTTATAAAAGCCGTGAAGTTGGTGGATACGATGGCACGCTTAAATCAAGTTCCTGATTTTCATTCCTGTTCAAAACTGATTCGCGGCCTAATCAAGAATGAGTGGGTTGACAAAGCTGCGAAGACCCTGGAAATCATGGTTCTGTCTGGTGGTATCCCTGACATTATAACATGTAATATGCTGGTTAGTGGATTGTGTAAGACGGGTCAGTTGAATTCAGCGGTTGATCTCTTGGAAGACATGAGTCTGAGTGGTTGCCCACCTGATGTGATCTCCTATAACACCATTATCAGGTGCTTGGTGGAAAACGGTAGATTTAACCAGGCGGTTGACTTTTGGAAGGAACAACTTAGGAAGGGATGCCCTCCTTATCTCTTAACCTACAGCATTCTCGTGGAGAAGATTTCTGAGAACCGTGGGGTTGTTCGAGCCCTCACAGTTCTAGAAGACATGGTGCATGAGGGCTGTTATCCAGATCACGTGATCTACAACTTACTGCTGAAATTCGCTTGTAAAAAGGGGGACTTTGGGGATACTGCTTCGGTTATATCCAGTATGCTATCACATGGGTTGGAGCCGGATTCAGTGACATATAACACTGTTCTAAACGCCTTGTGTGCCCGCACTTGTTGGAAGCAGGTTGATGAAATTCTCTTGATTATGAATCAGACCGGGCATCACATTCAAGTTGTTACTTACAATGTCTTGATCAATGGCTTCTGCAAGTATGGATTTTTGGACCGTGCCATAGACTGTCTTGCGGAGATGGTTGGGAAGGGTTGTACCCCACATCATAACTTACAATACACTTCTAGGAGCTCTTTGTAAAGAAGGAATGACGGATGAGGCTCTGGAGGTGTTTGATCTTCTGGTTAAGACAAGCTGCCCTCCAGTTGTAATCACTTACAATATCATCATTGATGGTCTTGCCAAGGCCGGTGGTTGTATGAAGAAACCGATGCAACTCTATCATCAGATGATGAGCAATGGGATTGAACCGGACGCAGTTACACATCGTGTTTGGTGTGGGGATTTTGTCGAACCGGTGAAGCTGAGGGTGCGGTGGAAATATTGAGGGAGATGGGAAGAAGAGAGCATAAGATCAAGAGCAGTGCTTATAGGTACGTTATTGAGGGACTGTGTAAGAAACAGAAGGTGGATGTTGCAATTGAAGTTTTAGAGATTATGGTCATGAATCAAATCAAAGCAGACCCTTCTATATATTCGAGCTTGATTATAGGGTATTGGAAGCAGGAATGAAGGATGTAGCTAATGATCTGCATATGAAGTTGATTGAATGGAAGGTTCTCCCAGAAGATATGGAGTTGGCTTGAACTCGGTTCCCCTTTTTGCGCCTTACGTGGGAAATTTTTTTTTGGTTAATATGTGTGTGGGAATGAATATAATACCGCGTTTTTTTTAATAGTGATACGGATGGTTTGATAGTATGTCAGAATTTCATGTAGATGGTTTTGTACCTTTTGGAAGATTTATATTCTACATTAAGATTGCATTCATCAGTAATCTTGCCTGCTCCATTGGTTTTGTCAAGTTTAGTGAATTCAAAGTGATACAAAAGAGAGAGAGAACTCAAGCTTATCTAGTTTATAGGAAGAGAAGTCAATAATGCTATACTTGAGCTGCTCTTCATGTTATGTATATATATGTACATTCCTTTCTTGGAACAACTCATCACATCAAGAAATGAGATGCTTGTCAAAAAAATGATTCACTTTTGTTAATCAATCTACAACGGGAGGTAAAAGTTCCGCGTGCATGTGGAATGTCTTACTCAACCGCAAGATGGAATCATGGGATATAACACGCCTCTGAGGAGCAAATCTGCAAGCTCCAAGGCATCATTCTGCCAACCAGTAAACCCAATCCCTTCAACCAGTAAAACGTAAGTAGTCTCACTGGGCAAACACTTATCTTCCTCAACCATCTTCACCAACAACTCAATTGCATCCTCCACCCATCTGGCTTTACACACTCAGTCCCAGAATCACCATATTGTAGCTCATAACACCCGGCTTCATCAACACACTAACAACTGAATCGCCTTATCCATCAACCCATCTCAGCACAACCAAGATATCAGCGAGTTGTAAGTCACATGATCAGGCTCAACACCGTTCCTAATCATCTTCTTCACAAACTCCGCCATCCTAGCCCGATCACCTCCCCTCTGCCATAGCGTGCAGATTTGCGTGTTATATGATGCTACATCCGGCTCACAACCACCACCAATTTCACTCAACTTATCAAAGATCTGTATCGCCGCATCAGCTTGCCATTCTTGCACAGAGCGGACAGATGGATGGTTGCGTAATTCACCATATCAGGCAAACAACCATTTGTTATCATGATATCCAACACCCCAATTGCTAAATCCACCGGTTCATCCCTACACAACGCAGATATCAACGGCTCATAGCGGTATCTATCAGGTCTCATCCCTTGTTCCAACATCAAACTCAACACATCCATACCCTCTTCCACTCTACCTTCTCTGCAGGACAGTGATCAAGATACTATAACTCACAACATTAACATCACAATCTCTCGAACCCATCATGGTCATTACCCTTCTCCCACTCCCCTTTATCCAAAACCTCCCTCAAAACCGTGTTTAAGAGATGACATCAGGTTGACAGCTAGCCTTTTGAAGGCAGTGTGAGCACGAACCACAAAGCTAAATCCTCCATCCCTTCTTTACACACCCCTGGATCGATGAAGGATGATTGTGTTGAGTAAATACATATCAGGTTTCAGCTCTCTCCTTCTCATTCTTCAGTCAGTTTCATCGCTTCCATCACACCACCACCATTCGCACTAATTGTTGCCTCAATCAGTATGGTGTAAGTTACCACACTCGGATCAGGTCGTCCCATCTCTCTACAAGTTATCAAAAACTTCCATTGCTGATCTCAGGTTTCCCCTGCTACAGAGGCTCCCGATCATGATGTTGTAAGTCACCACATCCACGGAGTACCCTCTTGTGACCATTCTATCGAAAACTGTGCGGACTAAGTCGATTCGGTTTGATTTGGACATCCCACTGATCATTGCGTTGTGTTATAGATTTGATGGTTAAATAATAATCTGTCTGTCACATGTTTGCCAGTCAGTTAGTTAGTATATTGAATCAAGTTGTTAGTTGCTTGTTAGTTGTGACAGCTGTATTTGTACAGTCTGTTACTACATAGCCATTATCTCTGTTACATTGCGTCTATGATCAATAATATCAGATTCTTTCTTGAAACTCTTGAGATACTAGTCTAGCCTAAGCGTGGTTCATCCCATTCATATATTATATGTGAATCTGCAAGGTTAGTGTGCGTTGTTGTTCTTCAACAACATTAGCTCACGTCTTCCTACTCTATCTTACTATTCTATATCATTTTCTGAACTGGAAATTCACCATTGTTACATTGCTGTAACACGTTGTAGGTGAACACGCCCGGTTTGCTGTGGTTTCTTAGATGTTCTTCACTTGGATTGTTCGGGTTGATGTCGTTAGCGCTGAAAATGGCTTGCATTAGCTTGGTGGCGAGGATCAAGAGTGGCTTGTGGCCTCTTTCGACTAGGAGTTGGAGGTAGTAGAGTGCATCGGTTTGTTTGCCGAAGTTGTATGATTTCATGACGATTTTTTTAGCAGGGATTTGGTGAGATTGAGAGATTGGGACTGGGTCAAGGTTAGTTTGGTGGATACATCTGCATCTGCTGGTTTTGTCTGGCTTAGGTCGGGAGTTCTGGTCAGAACGGCACCGATTTGGGTTGATTGCCATCTGGCGGTGAGGTGAGGAAAAGAGTTAGGGGTGTAAAAGTGCAAATTTTTGGCTAATGTAGTCAAAGATATCTACATTTACTTACAATCAACACTAGAAATATGTACAATGAATAAGGAAAACCTATACAATAAACAATTATCCTGAAAGTACTATTTTTGTATACAATATTTGTTATATAAGTAATGTACATGTTTTGTAGGTGTAATGTACATGTTTTGTCTACTACATTTACATGTAATGTAGTTATATTTGGCTACATGTGTGGGTGTAGCTAAGACATGTTGGTGTGGAAAGGAATGTTGTTACCATTCCATTGTGGCAATGATTTATTTAAGTTTCTGGACGGATCTTATCCATGTCCTCCAGGTATCATCAATAATTCTCCAAATCCTTATTACATCAAGTGGATCTAGTAGGATCAACTCATAATTTATATTCTATTTATCTCTCTCTGTCTAAAGAGATTGTTGGTCAAGTTGTTGAGCTCAAAATAACTGTTGTAGTATGGGAAGAATTGCATAAGTCATTTGTCGCATGCAGCTCATCTTGGTCAGCTACACCTTAAGATGACAAGCTTGACTAAGAAATCCGAAGAGTCTAGTATTGCCTATTTTAATCATGCCAAAAGCTTGGCTTCTGCTTTGGTTGTGACTGGCCGCAAAAAGTTACTAATCGGGAGTTCTAGTCCTATATTCTTAGGGGTTTGCCTAAAAAGTATGAGTCGTGGTCACGAATATAATAACTCGAAGTGAGATCTGCACGTCACAACAGATCTTCAACTTCCTTATCACTTATGAGGATATCTTACAACAAAATAATATGAGATCAGCATAAACTATTTGTGTAAATGTCACAGAGGCAAATTATACAAACAGTAAGGATCGTGGAAGGACTCAATTAGGAAGGGGGAGATCTTATGGTTCTAATGATATGAATAAAATTTCAATAGAGGGGGTTCCTCTTGTAAAGGTAAAGGCACCAATTCTAATAATCAAGGCAAAGGTGGTTATGGAAGAGGTTCAACCTATTTTAGTAGTCAACCTGATCACAGACCTACCTACCAAGTCTGTCAAAAGAAAGGTCATACTGCTGCTGTTTGCTATCATCGTTACAACCAAACTAATCAACCTAATCCCCTTCCTCCTTTTCTACTAATGTTATAGGCAAATCTGTTTCTACTGAGTGGCTATCTGATACTGCAGCCACTCATCACTTCATAGGGGATATGTCTCGCCTTAGTCTTACAGCCCAAGATTACTCTGGTCCTGACACAGTGGCTCTTGGAGATGGATCATCTCTTCCTATTACATATCATGGATCAGGTTGCATTCCTTATCCCTTTGGCACTTTTACTTTGTCTCTGATTTATCATTCTCCATCTATACACAAACACTTAATTTTTTGTCAAACAGTTTTGTCAAGATAACAAAACTTATTTCAAGTTATACAGACTATTTTGTTTTGAAGGATATTCAGACAAAGAAAGTGCTTCTGCGAGGTTCTGTTAGAAATGGAGTTTATGTGTTCCCTTCTTAAATAAGCCCAAGTGTGAACTCCACCAAGCTGCTGCCAGGATGCAAGACCTCCTTTGATGTTTGGCATCAACGTTTTGGACACCCCTCTATGCATATTACTAGTAATATTCTTATAGTATATGCTTTGCCTATTAATATGACACATATATCCCAATTTTGTAATGTGTGTGTGTGTAGGAAACACACCATGCTTTTCCCCACTATCTCACTTACTAAGTCCTCTAGTCCTTTTGAACTTATGTTTCTTGATGTATGGGGACCCGCATTTACTCCCTCTATTGATGGTTTTAATTTCTTTCTCCAAATTGTGGATGATTACTCTTAAGTTAGTTTGGTTATTTCCATTATCAAGAAAATTAGATGTTGCTTAGTTGTTTGAACAGTTTCTGTTTTAGTGGGGAACTTCTTCTTTACTACAGTTAAATCCATCCAAACTGATGGAGGATGGGATTTTCTAGCTTTGAAGGATTTGGTGACCAAAAAGGGAATTTTACATAGATTAAGTTGTCCTTACTCACACCAACAGAGCAGGGTTGTGGAAATCGGAAATAGATTCATTGTGGATAAGGGTCTTACTTTGCTGTCTCAATTCTCTTGCCTATGAGGTTTTGGTCTTATGCTTTCACTACTGCTATTTTCTTGTCAAATAGAACTCCTACAAAACTTCTCTTATAAGAGTCCATATGAGGTTCTGTTTAAGAAACCCTCCTGCTTATTTCTTCACCGAGAATTTGTTGGTTGCGCCTGTTGGCCTAACCTGAGATCTCATAACTTCCATAAGCTGGCTTTCAGGTCTGTTGAATGTATATTTCTGGGTTACTCCTCACGGCATCAAGGTTATACTTGCTATTGTCCTACATCTGTAGAAATTATGTTAGTCGTGATGTGCTTTTTAATGAGACTCACTTTCCCATGGCCCCTGTTTCTACTTCTATCTCCCTTTTCTTATTCTGACCAAACTCCTCAAATCCTTCCCCTTCTCATTCCACATATTGCTCCAGACTCTCCATCTCACACTTAATCATCCATACCATCACCAATATCTTATGCCTTATACCATCACATATATCTTCTTCCCTTCCTCCAATTCAATCCCCTTAACTTTCCTTATCTTCCTCACCCTCATTCCCTTCTGATTCCAATGCCCTAACACCTCCACAACCCCCTCAACCTACACATCCTATGGTTACTCGTGTCAAGGATAATATTGTAAAGCCTTTTTATAGGACAGATAGTACCATTCATTGACACCATCCCCTACAATCTAACTACTACTACCTATCTGGAAACCATAATTCTCTCTGAACCTACTTTCAAACACGACTTGAAATTCTTCGAATGAACATAGGCTATGAAACGAGAGTATCAAGATTTATTGGATACTAAAACATGGGATCTTGTTCCAAGACCTCAGGCTCTAATATTCTTGGGGTCAAATGGGTTCTCAAAACTAAACTATGTGGTGCTGATCGTAGTAATGAAAGACACAAGGCTAGGTTAGTAGCATAGGGATTCAATCAAATGAAGGGTGTAGATTATAATGAAACATGTAGCCTGGTGGTTAAAGTTGCTACTATAAGGGTTGTCCTAACCCTTGTTGTTGCAAGAGACTGGCCTATAAAACAATTGGATATTCAGAATGCTTTTCCGAATAGAGAATTGGAAGAGGAAGTGTGTTGTTTGTCAACCTTCAGAATTTGCTAATCCTCGGTTCCCTAATCATGTATGCAGGTTAAACAAAGCTCTTTATGGACTTAAACAGTCCCCTAGAGCTAGTTTTTTTTTACTTTAACCTCTTACCTATTGGAGTTGGGTTTTGTTATCTCTCTCAAGGACTCATCTATGTTTATTTCACTCAAGGTGACCCCATTGTTTATGCTATTATCTATGTAGATGACATCATTTTAACAGTATCATCTACCTCTCTACTTCAAAAGCTTATTTCCACTATATCCATATTTCCAGTCAAAGACCTCAGGTCTCTCTCCTAATTCCTTGGAGTTTCAGCTCATCGCTTTTCTGATGGCTTACTCCTCAACCAACACAAGTATATTGTTTATCTTCTTCATAAAACCAATCTACAAAATTCTAAACCTCTATCCTAACCCATGTATCACAATAATAACCTAGATGATCCAACTTCTCCACCCTATTCGAATCCCACAGCCTACAGGAGAATTGTTGGATCCCTACAACACTTGTTTATAACGAGACCAAATATTCAACATGATGGAATCGTGTGTGTCATTATATGATAGAATAAATGAAACATTAATTGGAAGACGGTTAAGAGGATTATGCAATACCTTAATCATACTCGTCATCTAGGCTCTTTTGTATTTTTCTTGGAGCAAATCTTGTGTCTTGGAGTTCCAAAAAGCAGGAATCAGTGGCTAAGTCAAGTACTGAAGCATAATTTAAAGTAGTCGCTACTACGACTGCCGAGAGCATTTGGATATTGCAAATTACTAGACAAATTAGGGGTTTTTCTGCGCAAAGAACCAACTTTGTTTTGTGATAAATATCGAAGCCACTTATCTATGTAAAAAAATCCTATCTTTCACAGTCGCATGAAACACATTGTTGTGGATTTATTCTTTGTGAGGGAACGGGTCGTCAATGGTGGTCGGAAGGTATGCATGTTGCAGCGGCAGATCAACTTGCCGATTTCTTCACCAAAGCCCTAGCCCCTTTTTCATCTGAGCAAAATTGCTCCAAATTCCCGTTGTGTTGTCATTTTTAAGCGCGGGAGGATATCAGAATAAGAACGTGTCCGGCCCAATATTTGTTATATTAGGCCTAGTTCTAATTACTCTATCATCAGGCCAATACTTATATGCATATATACAGCTTTGTACACAGATATCATGCAAGATCAATACAATGAATATAATGATATTTTCTCATCTCTTTGCCTAGTTAATAGCTTTGGTGGTAAACTCGGTGAATGGTGAAAGAATTCAGTGGAGTATATGGTCATTTGGGGCTTTCATCGAAGATGATAACCTTGGGCGCATCGTACTTCTGACCAAAAGAATGGAAATAAAGGTGGCGGACGAAAAGTCGGTTTTCTTGGACAATAGAAGTGATATGGATAAAAAATTGTTAGAGCTTTCCAATAATGAATCAGGAAATGATAAACTATAGGAGTGTATTTGTAAGAATACATCCGACGTTCTTTTAAAGCGTTACAGAAAAAGGCAAGGCTTTTTGCGCCTAATTTGGACAGGTTCATTGTTGCACCGATTTCCTTGGGTTGTGTTTTTGTTTAAGTAAAACTTGATTTCTTCAAATATAACACAATTACATGAGAATCTTCAAGCCAAAAAAATGTATGACTTCGGATAGGGATATGCAATCCTTTCCAAACTTTAACAACAAAAGGGAACTATTAAACAACTTAGCTATTAGAAGACTTGGGTAAGTAAAAGAGACATATGGGACTTTACACACATAAGTATCTAGAGAATAACAAAGATTTTTAAAGGCAACGAATTCCCGATCTCTAAGTTCTCATCTTCAACATTCATAAAAATTGTTAGTTGGATCTCTTTTGAGATGTTGTCAAAATAGATGCGGTAGTCCCCCCCCCCCCCCCCAACCTCCATGGTGAGTTCTAATGCAATTCGAGTTGCTATCATGCATTTGACAAGTGATCTCTATATTCTTTCCGAAAGCTCGGATAGGCAATCCTTCACAGTTCCTCAACAATGCTCCTGTAATACCCCCAACCCACATTAGGATATGAGTAGTAATGTGAATGGTTTATAAGGATACATATGGGTAGACTACAGCAACAAGGCCTACCACTTTTAAGACCAAGTGAGGACAAAGGGCTTAAAGTGGCTAGTTTTCAAGCCAGAATGGCTTGGGTGCTAGGTTGTTGGACAATTGCACATATGTGGTGTTACAAATGCTATCAGAGCTTACCCGAGATCTTGTTGGATGATCTACCTGACACCTACCGAGGAGGTCCAGGGACTTAGATGTTAGGCTTACGATGAGGACGTCACGTTCTTTGAGTGGGGGAGTATGTAAATACCCCCATAATTATATTTCCTTCTAAATAAAGAGTTCAAAAGAGATGGAAATATACCTAGGATGAGGGGAATTCCATGAGGGAAAAGAAACAACCACCATCTACTGAGCAATATTATGTAATATTAAATAAAAGTATTGTTCTACTCAACTGCAATGCTCCAAGCAAAATCAAGATCATGACGACATTTGTATCTAGCATCATATATGATCCACATAACATCATCCACTTTGGAGAGTATTAAGTCTTCCCCACCGGTAGTTTAAAGAGAACCAATCAATGATAGCTAATATTTTTAAAGGTGAATGACGTGGATATCAAAGACAAGATCCCAGATAGAAGAGACAACACAACACTTAAAGAAACCGGGAGAAGGGGTATCTATCATGCCACATTAGAAGCACTTAAGAGACCCTCTAGTACGATGACCAATATTGCCTTGGCAACGAAAGACGCCATTAAAGAATTCCAATAAATTAAGTCAGGCTTTTAGAGGACAACGGTTTTCGGGCAATTTTTTAAGATAAAGGCACAAAACATTTGACGATTAGGACTAGCCACTTATCGTATCTTTTGAATTGAAGAAAAGCCATATTTGACATAGTAAAAGTTATCTTGGTAAAGTGACAAACCCATTGGTCATCTTGGGATGATAAAATGGGAAGATAGGCAATGTAATTACTCTTGCTAGGGAGGATAGCTTCTTGATGAATCCCCTAAATTTTAAAATACATTATTTTCTAGTTTACAAGTATTATTATGTAGTTACGGGTACATTAATATTTTATCAGCCTATATTACGAGATATATTATAGTTTGCAAGTAACTAAATAGGTACGTGTTGTTGTCTGCAAGTATAGTAGTATTTTATGAGTATATATATAATGAAGGTTACACGTTTATATTTACTAAAGAGAATTCATTCTAACAAATAACGTGTTTTTAAATTAGGCCAATTGTTATTTTATTAATGATCCTCGTATATCTCTAGTTAACTTGGTATATTTTGTTTTAAAAAATGGAGTTATAATAATGATGCTATGATTCAAATAATACTGTTTATTCAAATACATCTATTATATATTTAGTAGAATATTGGTTCGCAAGTATAATAAGTAGTTTATGAGGATTATACTATAATTTACGAGCATGTTGTATAGTATTTTATAAAAAAGATTCGTTTTAATAAAAACCTGATTCAAAATACGTCGGTTATGATTTTCGATGTAATAATAGATCCATGTGTACTTTGTATTATTTTAGTGTATTTAGTTGTTTATAACTTATTATAATAATGATAGTTTTGATTTAATTACATACACTAAATAAATTAGTTTTACTATATGTCGGTTACACCTTTGGTATTTTCTGATTTTTTTAGTAATCATTTAAACTTTCCATATTTCTATCTCTATTTATTAACTCACCTTTACCTTTCCAAATTTCCTAACTTCGTATTTTTTATTCATTAGGAGTTTAATTTTCGTTATTGATTGAACAATTATTTTCTGTAATAATTAAACAGTTTATATTCCTCGCTCTTCAGTTACCCTCGGCCTCCATATACGCTCA